>OW121700.1:22219135-22804407 GCA_933228785.1 Lasioglossum pauxillum
TTAAACATCTTCATTCGTCTCTCATAATTGTTTCTAAACTTTCTTTGACCTATTCCCCATACTTGTGCCATAGCTATTCTAGCCTTCTTCGTTGTTTCTCTTATATGTGCTTCGCTGCTTCCGTTTTTCTGGAAATGATATCCTAGATATTTAAATTCCTTCACTACCTCTAATTCTTGACCTTGGTATTTCCATCCTTCTTTCTTCTTCTTCCCCCTCCCTTTATGGAATATCATAATTTTAGTTTTATCCGTGTTCAGCTGCAATTCTTTATCATCGAGATATTTTGCAACTCTTTTTAACATATCTTTCAGCTCTTGAGGGTCTTTCGCTAGTAACGCCATATCGTCTGCATATGCTAATGTCCAGATTTTTTCTCTCCCTATTACTATACCTCCCGCTTGGTTTTTCTTCATTGTCTCTTTTAGGTCCGCTATGTATAGGTTAAATAGGGTCGGGCTTAGTGGGCATCCTTGTCTTACTCCCTTTGTTGTCCAGAATTTGGATGTCATTTGTCCTTTGATTCTTACTATGTTCCTTGTTTCCTCATAGATTTCTCCAATTCTTATCCTTAGCCGTCTGCTGATGTCTTGTTTTTCCATAATTTTCTTTAGTTTTTCTCTGTTTATTTTATCGAAGGCTGCACTCAAATCTATAAAGCATGTATACAGTTTCCCTCCTTTAGTCTGCAACTCTCTGTTTGCTAAGTAGTTTAGAATGAATATATTGTCTATTGTCGATCTACCGCTTCTAAAACCTGCTTGGTTGTCAGGGATTATTTTCTTCATTTCTAATTCTTCCTTCAGTCGTTTTTCTAAGACCATTGCGTATATCTTATAAGCAGTGTTGAGAATTGTTATTCCTCGATAGTTGCTTACTTTCTCTCTGTCACCCTTCTTAAAGATGGGTGAAATCACTCCTTCTTTCCATCTCTCTGGGAACCCTTTACCTCTCCATACCTCGTTGAAAATTTTTGTTAGCCTCCTTATTATTTTTGTATTTCCGAAAATCCAGGCTTCATTTTCAATTCTATCCTCTCCGGCTGCCTTTTTCTTTTTCAGTCTCTTTATTTGATCCCTTACTTCTAGTTCTGTTATTTCTTCCTCTCTGCCAGTCTCGATTTCTTCTTCTTCCTTTTCTTTTTTGTTATAATCATCTTCCCCTTCTAATAGTTCTTTAAAGTATTCTTTCCATTCATTCATTCCTATGTTTTCTGTGATTCCTATTCTTTTTCTTCTTTCTTTGTTTATGAAATCCCAGATTTGGTTCTCATCTTTAATCTGGCTTATCTCTTTCTCCATGGTCTCCTGCAGTTCTCTTCTTCTTTCTTCACATACTTTCTTGAATTCCCTTCTCTTTTCCTGATAATTTTCTTTTTCACCCTTTCCTTTCTTCCATTTTCTCAGGGCTTTTCTCGCCTCTCTTTTTTTGTTTGTACATTCCACGTTCCACCATTTAAAGCTTCCTATTCTCCATTTCTTTATCTGAATTACTTTTCTCTGCACTGCTTTATTTATGCTATCTATAAATTCTTCTACCATGTCATCGATGTGTGACTTGTTAAAATTTCTTTTTTCTAGTTCCTTTTGGAACTCCCGTTTGCTATCTTCTGTCCAGACGCTCTTTGTTCTATGACTTTTTTCGCTTTCCTCTTTTTGTCTTTCCATTTTCTTGTACAATTCTACTATAACGGGCATATGGTCTGACTCGATTCTTTCTTCTACTGTTAGTTTCTTGATATTTTCGGTCGTCTCTGCGTTCGCTATTACATAGTCTATCACCGTGCTTCCTCGTGAGCCGACATACGTGAATTCTCCTACTTCATCTCCTTCCGTGTTACCATTTAGTATGTTCCACCCTCTCTCCTCCGTTAACTCTAGTAATAGTTTGCCTTCAGAATTAATCTCTTTATCTTTAGATTTCCTTGTCTTGTTTTTTTCTCCAAATTGGTAAATATGGCCTTCTCTGCCTGTTCTCGCATTGAAATCCCCTCCAACTATCAATTTTCCTTCCTCTGTTTCCCTTATCATCTTTTGTATTTCTTCCTTTGTGCTTCCCATATCTCTACTATATACTGTTATTATTCTCCATCTTTCGTCTCCTATCCTTATTCTTCTCTCTTCTCGAAAGTTTAATTCTTTTCTTGGCTCCTCTTCTTGTATACTTTTCCTTAGGCCGGTAATAATTCCTCCGCTCGCTCTACCTTTCTTGTTTTCTCTGGTTGCATATTTACACTTCCAATTAAATTCGTGTGGTAAGGTTCCTTTTATTTTTTCCCATTGTTTTTCTTCTATCCACGTCTCTATTAATCCGATAAAGTCCCATTGCTTAACAAAGTCCCAAAAATTCTTGTCTTTATTTGTTAGACCAGCTATGTTCCAGAATCCTATTTTAGCTGTACTATATTCGCTTTTGGCTTTTGTTGTACACTTGCTTATGTCAATTGATCTAGTTTGCAGAGCTGCTTCGCCTTGAGTGTAAGTTGTCACGTGCATTCCGGGCGTGGACGTGTTCTTGCTTTTCTGCTCTGGCTCGGAGGTCCTCCCGTTGTATGGAGATTCCTCGTGTTCTGTCTTCTCCAAAATTTTTTTCTTCGACTCCTGTTTCGTCGTCTTTCCAGTGAAAAAATTTATTTCCGATTTGCAGTTTTTTGTAACCTATTTTAACTTTCTCTCCTTTGTTTTTTTCTGTTCTTGCTATTTCGTAGATTTCTCTTTGAATTTTTCTCTCCCTATTGGTTAGATCGTTCTCTATATAGATTTTTTTACCTTTGAGTTTGTTTTTTTTCAGCATTATCATCCTTTTCTGTTGCCAGTTCTTTAATTTCGCTAACAGTATGTTTCCTCCTTGGTTCTTCTTTATCCAGAATGCATCTTCTATTTCTACCTCTTCCTGTAATTCGTCCTTTATTAGCTTCTCCACTGTCTGCTTTGGTGTTACCTCTATTTTTAAGTCCTCCCCTTTAATTATTATGTTATTTTTTCTCACACTTTTCTCTCTCTCCTCTTCACCCTTTTCTAGTCTTTTTATCCTTTGCAGCAAATCTTGATGATCTTTTTCCTTCGCTTCCAAGCCTTTTATTCTTTCTTCTATTTCTCTTTTTTCTTTTTCCCATTCTGCTTGTCTGCGGCTCCAATCTTCTTTTAAGTTTTTCAATTCTTGTTTTATCTCTTTGTTCTCTTTTTTTATGTCTATTGTGTCTTTCTTTATTGATTTTATTATTTCAGTTATTTCTTCCATATTTTTGCTTTTATCTTCTGCCGCGGTATACGTATCTTTCTCTTCTTCGGTTCCTTCCTCCTCTGTTTCTTTCTTTGGTGGTGATCTTCCTACCCTTCTTTGTTTTTGGAAGTATTCTAATATTTCTTTTTCTGCCTTTTCTCTCTCTCTCTATCCCCTTCTCTTTTTCTTTTAAAAGATTCCTCTATGCTTCCAGCACTCCCATGTCTTTGACGTCCTAGCTGTACCGTCAGCGTTGGTCTTCCTTTCTTTCCTTGTTTAACGTTGTAGTTTTTATCTGTGGAGCTCATTTGCAGGTGCTATTTTTTAGTTATCCTGTATCTTTTCCGGATACCCACCTTATCGACCGATCATCTTGTCGATCTATATTTCTACTCCTCTATATCCTCTCACCTGGCTCCACCTATTGTCTCGCAGCTTGATTGATTGACACACGTCACTATACCGACTGTTTCTTACTTGCCACGTGTTATGGAGAATTTTTTTTCCTCCTATTTCTGGCTAATTGTTATTTCCCCTTACTTTCTCTTATATCTGTATCCTTCCCTTGTTGCTTCCGCCTTCTCTGCCTTCGATTTCTGATTTTTCTCCGTTGTTTTTCCACTTAAAACTCCAAAAAATAGCGTAACACTCTGACACACGTCCTTACTCACTCAGTGCCTCCTGGCGCCCCCTATATATATATATATATATATATAGACATATTTAAGAAAAAAATTTTTTTTTATAAAATTAAAAAAAAAATTTTTTTTTATAAAATTAAAAAATTTTTTTCTTGTTTTTTTTAATTAAAAAAATTTTTTTCACAATTATGCAACTAATGCTAATGTAACCGCTTACAATAATCGAAAATTATTCCAATGCAGGAGTGAGTTCATCATCGCCGAGAATACATTTTCAAAGAATATCGATGAAAGTACAAAAATATTACAATCTTTAAATAAACAATCAGTTCAAAATGAATTGTTAATTGAGATTAAATTGAAAATTAATATAAAATATATGATAATTAATAACATTGATGTTGAAGACGGATTGGTTAATGGAGCATGCGGAATATTAAAATTTATTACTTTTCAAGAAAATACTAAAATTCCGTCTATATTGTGGTTAGATTTTCAATTGGCCATAGTAGGAGTGAAAGTAAATATGTTCCGTCGTACTGGGACTGATTTTGCCAGTGAGAACGAAGGGGCGAACTCGAGAGAAAATGTAACGACAGTTACACGAAACACAACTAACTCTATATTTCTACACGGAGCTATCAAAAGTACAATCGTTCGCTGGTTGCTTGTCGGCTTTACGTAAGGATCTGCGCTCGGTGCGCGGGGGGTCTATATATACACGCGGTGACAAACATGTAAACAACTTTGAATTCGCCCGGTGCGGGCGACCGTTTAGGCAGGCGCGAGCGCTTGTTTGGGGACCACGGCGGTCCTTTCGGTCCTTTCGGGCTGAGTCCGAACAAAATATAAATCAAAATTTAACACCAATAATAAAAAAATATCGAATCAAGTAAATATTTCGAGTGAAGAAAAATAACAAATCACACGTAGTCAATTTCCAGTGGTTCCTACTGAAGCGATTACGATTCATTAAAAGTCAGGGACAAACATACGAGAAAGTATGTATGGATTTTAAAACATCAGAAATACGAACTTTACAAATGTTGTATGTATCACTGAGCAGAGTTTCAAAATTGGGCGGTTTATATTGTGACGTTGCAAATATTGCGACGTCACTTCTCCGTCAATTTCGTGCACGTTTCGAAAGCGATAAAGGACCGGACCGCCCTCTAACGGGACACGACACCGAAGACACAGGTTTCGAGAGCGCTCCTCTGAGAGATCCCGACATTATGGAGGATTTTTTATGACATCTGTCGCGCGTGCCGAGAACGGCAAGTTTCAGGGCCGTAGATGGGACGCGCAGAAAGAACCACCGATCGTCCGAATTGTCACGGGAACCTAACAGACGTCCCGCAGCCAGGAAGCGCCCGACCGAGAGCAAATGGCCATTTCGAGATTTTGAGCTTGGTGCGAGGACACTCGGCAAACCAAGCCGGAGGTGACGCCAGGACAACAGCTAAATCAAACATCACGTCCACTGCGACTCCTTACAGGTCTTGATGCCGTCTCGCCCCGTCAAGGGAGAAGCTGCCCCGGGGTTGGCGCCCTCGTAGCCAAGAAGAGGAAGCCCTTCCGCCGACCAAGAGAGCGATAAGCTCCTTGGTCAATTTCATGACTGTCCGGGGCCCTAGGACGCTAGAGGGAACGCTCCTGAGCCCAAGAGTTCGTGCCGTGGAAACACGCCATAGGCAATTCGGAAAAGCGATCGAGTGGGGGGAGCCGCGTTCGATTCGCTAGCTTGCCGAAAATCGATGGATCACTGTCGCGTTGGCTATCGATCGTGGAACACGCAAAACATTTGTACTGGCGTTGCAAAAAGTAGAGCGAAACGATACGTGTCGTGCCCCGTTGAGGATATCGTGCGTTGTGACGTCGTACACCCGAGTCCGGCCTATTCCGACGCTCTATCGGGAGCCGTAAAATAAAGGAGAACGCCTGAAATCGAGAAACGGTAAGTCGTCACAGTCATTCATTCGATATTTCGTTGCGCGACGGCTCGACCTTCGTCGCGAGAGGACGAACGTTTCCCGTTCCATCCTCGATAATTCGCTCGTGCTCGTTTCGGGAGTACTTTGAGTTTTTCGCGTAATTTCGAGAGAGTTTTCCTTCTCAAATTACGTGCGTAGGAGTGTCCTCAGAGGAGTCGCGTTTCGTGAGAGCAATCTCAGCGATAGTTTCGTGTATTCTCGAATTCTGTGTCTCTCGCCGCGCATCGTATTGTTTTCGTCGACGTTCGATCGCGTAATCGTTAGCGTACGCGTCGTAGCGACTCGCGTGCGGAAGCCCTCGCGGCAGTCCCGTATTTCGCCGGTCATCTGCGCCTCGCGTTTTCGAAAGTTCGTGTTGAACGAAAATGGCGATAAATTTCAACGGTATCGTCGCGAGCGAAAACGATAAGACAACAGCGCTGCGAACGACCATCTTCTCGCTAGCTTGTATGAAGAGCGCGGGCTCTCGGGTCGCGGCCACGTGTCCGCAGATTTTTGTATTCTTTACGACGGCTACAATAAACAGCTCGAGACTAAATCGTCGTCAATCTATCGATTTCCCTGTGAGATCCGTCCTGCCGAGAGGACTGTCCTAGTTCCCCCGTGTCCGAACCTTCTGGCATCGTCGTGACGTCATTTTCGATCCGCGTTTCGAAGATTCGATTCTCGATCTCGGCTTCTCCGAGCTCGAGAACCATTCCGCGTTTCGTGTGGCATCCTTGAGGTGCCTGGCGCCCGAACTTTTCGCTTGTCGAGAGAAAAATCGTCGAATCTTCGAATCTCGCTTTGTCCCGGGCGGACCGCGTGTACTCGGCCTACACGCGGCCTGGTCTCAGTGCCTGCAAGGCCCGAAATTAACCGGCTTCCGCGGGTCAAACCGCCCGTCGGAAAAAGGTTAACGTGACAATATATATAATATCTCTTTATTTTATCGCTTGGGATCGTCCGAATAAATAAACCAAATTAGTTTCTGTAAATAAGAGAAACGACAATTAAAGTTTGTTATTCGCCTCTCCTTCACAACTCTCCTTCGATCGTCTGTGTGGTTTATAGCTCTGGATTAACTTTATTCTAGCACGTGCTCTCTCTTGTAATTCTTTTATCTCTTTCTCTCTCTCTCTCTCTTTTACTACCTGGCTGTCGATTCATTCAATGCTCCACGAGACATCTAGCAGGTGTCATAGAAGCGCGCGCGGAGCATACTAAGCGCGCTAAATCTAAAGAGAGTATGTTCTCTTTACATATATTTTGAGAAAATTTAAATTAATAGTATCGAAGAAAACCAAGATCAATACTGCAAACCCGGATAATGATGAGTTGTATCGTTTGCGAAAAAACTAATTAAGACAATTTATTTTGCAACATTAGTATGCTATAACAAGGAACAAAGCGAGCAACGAGCATACGATATTGGTTTAATGCGACGCCATATAGCAAACATTTTTATAAGTAGAAAACTATTGAATTTCCCTGAAAACGTATAATCTTCTTAAAACGTACACGTAATAAATAATAATAATAATATACAGCAACTAACGAATCGGGAAGTTCTTTGTGTGGCTCGTGGAGAGTCACACACAAAATGAAAGATATTAATAGCTGCGGGCCCTACTATGCCATGCGTATCACTAACATTCTCGCAAGAGCAGTCCTGCCCGCGAGCTCGCGAAGCGAGCGAGCAAAAACAACCCTGCTCGCGAGCGAGCGAAGCGAGCGAGCAACAATAGCCCTCTAGTTAAGCTAGTGGAGAGTAACCTTGGAAAAGGGCAAGAGTTAGATATTAATATAAGAGCAAGGAAACTAATCTGTGGTATAGTTGATGCCCTAGATACCTCGGCACCTAAACAAATTTTTAGAATACTAAAAATATGGGAAGGGAAAATATGGTACTCAAAGGAAAAAGAAGAGTTGGCGACTAAAAGAGATGAGGCATATAGAAAAGCACTGTACGATAGCACGGAACAAAACTGGCAACAATTTAAAATTGAAAGAAATGCAGTAGTAAATTTAATTAGATTAAAGAAAAAAGAATACTATGAAAGCAGGATTGATCATAATAGAAACAATCCCAAAACTATGTGGAAAGCATTGTGATAGATCGGTTCTTGATTGACCAGAAGAATGATTTTGGTATATGAAGGAGAGAACGAATGTGTGATTGAGAGAGAAAGGATGGTTGAGTGAACGGAATGAACGTGTGAATGTAACGGATGAATTTAAATGTGAGGCAAGTGGACTGTATAAGGGATTAAACTGTTGAGAGGATCGGATCTACAATAAATAAATGTATTTTGCACTTGTACTATACAAATTGTCGGTGAAATGTAAATGAGAGATGTCGAAATAAATAATGTGAACGTAAAAGACTATTTAATTGAAGACAACTGATCGCTTGACAAACGGTATCGAATGAGAGAGAGTCGACGGTTGTCTCTCTCTTTTGTTGTTTCGATCCTTCTGGAAGTTCGTCATGCATCGGTGGTTCCGGTTAAGCATTCGAGAACGTTCCAGAAGGATGGAGAATGGGTTTCAACCAATCACACGCTCAGTCTACTGCCCGCGTAAGCCTCGACGACATACGCGTAGCGCTTGCTTGGTTGGAATCGCAGCTGTCTCGTCGGGATCGCGTCATCGGCGAGACAACATGGCGCTCGGACGCGCCAGTCTTGAACAAGCATTAAAAGAAATTATTAGAAGAGGAAGAACAGGCGTGAAAGATGTAGAGAATATAGATTTTGGGATATTAGACAGTAATATAGAGTGCGAATTAGCTGATAAATTTAAT
This sequence comes from Lasioglossum pauxillum, assembly GCA_933228785.1. NCBI lineage: Eukaryota > Metazoa > Arthropoda > Insecta > Hymenoptera > Halictidae > Lasioglossum > Lasioglossum pauxillum. The sequence goes on from OW121700.1 coordinate 22,227,778, forward strand.
TTATATTACATACAGAGCATTAAAAACATAATAAAATCTATAGATAGGAATTATACTACGAGCCCAAATGAGAGAGCTACTTATTGTATTGAAAAGAAGGGAGAGCTGGAAAAATTTGAGTCAGTTAGGATAGAGCAGTTAGAAGCAATCATTAGGGAATTACCAAAAAAGAAAGGAACAGAAGAAGGAATAACGAGCGATATATTAAAAACGGCGTTTAGTGCGATAGGACAAGAATATTGTGATATAATAAATAAGTCTCTGAGTGAGGGTTGTTTTTTGGATGAGTGGAAAACACCCACAATAATTCCAATACCAAAGTAGAAAAACCTAAGAGGGCAAGTGACTATAGGCCTATAAATATGCTACCGATATATGAAAAGGTGTTAGAGATAATAGTGAAAAAACAAATTGAAGCGTACCTAGAAAGTAATAATATCATAACGGAACATCAATCGGGCTTCAAAAGAAATTACTCGTGTGAAACCGTTATAGATGAATGGAAACTGTCCATTAGTGAGAGACAAATAGTAGGAGTTATTTTTGTAGACCTTAAACGGGCATTCGAGAAAATTGATAGAGGAAGATTATTAGAAAAATTATATCAGTACGGGGGCGCGCAGTGGCTCAGTGGGTAGAGCGCGCGCCTACGGACTCCGTGGTCGCGGGTTCGATCCCCGACGCCGGCACCTCTGGAAATACTCCATGTGCTTGTAAACTGTGGTGCCCAAGGTTGTTCGGAACCCACCTTATAAAAACTGTAGTCGCTAATGACCATAGCAGTTGAATTTACGTTAAATAAATAATGATGATGATGATGATATCAGTACGGTATTAAAGGAACGGCTCTAGAATGGTTTTAGGTCTTATTTAAAAGATAGAATGCAACAAGTGCGGTTGAATAATGAATGGTCAAAGATATTGACAACGGAATATGGAGTGTCACAGGGTTCGGTATTGGGCCCATTATTGTTTATAATATATATGAATGATATTGTTAAAGCTTGTTCGGAGGTGTGTAATATAAAAATGTTTGCGGACGATACATTAATTCATGTAATAGGTGAGAGTAGTGCGGAGGTAAAGAGAAAATTGAATATTCCATTTAGAGTAGTGGAGTTATGGATGAATACAAATAAACTGAAGCTGAATGCGGGGGAAACGAAGTACATATATGTTAGTTAGAGGTATAAGACAAGAATTGCGAGGCAATACTATTGTGAGATGCATGGATGGAAATGAAATTGTGCGCGTAGAATAAATAAAGTACTTAGGTGTGATTATTGACGATAGACTCAGATTCAACGAACATTGTGATTACATGTTAAAGAAAATAGGGAAAAAATTAGTTTTCTAAATAGAATCGGGAATAATCTGTCGAGTTATACTAGATGTACGGTATACAGGGTGTCCCAAAACTCCTTCAAGTCCGGGAAATGGGAGGTTCCTTAGGTCATTTGAAGCAACATTTTCCTTTGCACCAATGTCAACCGCGGCTTTGTTTAGGAGTTATTAACGAAAAACACTGACCAATCAGAGCGCGCCCTGGGCCGCCGCGCCGCGCCGCGCTCGCATCAGAGCGTTGGTGGTACGCCGTGACATCGCAACGAACAAGAGTTTCTCGATTATGTGAATGCTCTCCGATTTCAATGAGCTTTGGATATGTGGTCAAGACCATTATTCTGAACAACATTTCTGTTTAGAATTTGTGGCTGTAGGCTTTAGTTTACGAGATTATCGCGAGAAACTTTACTTGTAAATTCATTATGGGTGTTCATGATAACGGACACGGCCTGCTAATGTCTCCGAAACTAAAGCCGACCGTCAACCATTTCAAAGGAAAAAGATATTTAAAACGTCGAGTTTTATAACATTATTTCAAGGTCAATGAAATCGATGAAGACCCGGATCATCCTTACCCGACTTACGGCAACTTTACCCGAACGAGAAAAGAGGCAGAAACTGATTGTTTTAAAAACTCACTTATTCAGCCGTAAATCCATTTGCTGCTTCGAAATGTGTGTCACTGGGTCACTCGGTGACGAACTGCACAGATGTCCTCGGGTATACGGCAGTAACGAAAGGTAAGGGACGTACGGCCAGGTCGACGAACTGCACAGCCGGTGGTAGATAGTAATAAGGCCTAAGGGATGCGCGGTCAAGTCGACGATCCAGAATTTCACTTTCACTTTCGAATCGATAAATAATTCGTATGTTTATTTCATACAGATGCCTTGAAATTTGTCCACACTCACAATCACTGTTCACATTTGTCTACACGCATAGTTATGCACTAATAATAATTTCCATATCCCTTGCACTGCTGCACAAATCACAACAATCAGGTAATGCAATCACTAGACTGCGGATTTCATGCATTTGTAGCAAACATGAGTAGGTACATTTTAAGACAGTAAGATTAAAATAATTTCAAAACACCTATGTATTATTTTCAACTTCTTAAAGTGATCACAGTAAGAATCAAATATCTGTCTGGCTGCTGTCCCTTGTAATAGCGGCAACCAACTTTCATTTTGCATAAAGATCCGCAGTCTAGTGATTAGTTTAAATATCACTATCAAAACACAGCTAATAGCAACCGTTAGCTTTGAATTGACAAATCTTTGGAGATGTTCTCTCTACCGCGGCTCGAACGACACTGATTTTCCGCAAGATTTTTCTAAAGATTTTAGGAAGGGCATTTAGAGTGTCGAAATTCGAAATGCACGCTGTAGCACAGTTACGAAAACGACGGGACGGTTGGACGAAAAACAGGATACGAGAAGGACCGCTGTAAGATTTATGGCAACACATGTTTAGTTTCTCCTGCAGATTGATACGCAGGGTCGATGGGTAACCATTCGAAAACGTCGTCTGTCCTTCTTTTAGACAGCTTCTTAAGAAGGTATAGGACAATAGGGATGCTACGCTGACCTGACATTTTTACCCCTTGCTGGGTGAAAGGACCGATGACGTTTTCGAACGGTTACCCATCGACTCTATGTACCAATCTGCAGGAAAAACTAAACATGTGTTTGCCATAAATTTTACAGCGGCCCTTCTCGCTTCCTGTTTTTCGTCTGACCGTCCCGTCGTTTTCGTAAACGTGCAACAGCGTCCATTTCGAATTTCGACACGCTAAATGCCCTTCCTAAATTCTTTAGAAAAATCTTGCAGAAAATCAGTGTCGTTCGAGCTGCGGTAGAGAGAACATCTCCAAAGATTTGTCAATTCAAAGCTAACGGTTGCTATTAGTTGTGTTTTTGATAGTGATATTTAAACTAATCACTAGACTGCGGATATGGCAATTATTATTAGTGCATAACTATGCGTGTAGACAAATGTGAACAGTGATTGTGAGTGTGGACAAATTTCAAGGCATCTGTATGAAATAAACATACGAATTATTTATCGATTCGAAAGTGAAAGTGAAATTCTGGATCGTCGACTTGACCGCGCATCCCTTAGGCCTTATTACTATCTACCACCGGCTGTGCAGTTCGTCGACCTGGCCGTACGGCCCTTACCTTTCGTTACTGCCGTATACCCGAGGGCATCTGTGCAGTTCGTCACCGAGTGACCCAGTGACACACATTTCGTAGCAGCAAATGGATTTACGGCTGAATAAGTGAGTTTTTAAAACAATCAGTTTCTGCCTCTTTTCTCGTTCGGGTAAAGTTGCCGTAAGTCGGGTAAGGATGATCCGGGTCTTCATCGATTTCAATGACCTTGAAATAATGTTATAAAACTCGACGTTTTAAATATCTTTTTCCTTTGAAATGGTTGACGGTCGGCTTTAGTTTCGGAGACATTAGCAGGCCGTGTCCGTTATCATGAACACCCATAATGAATTTACAAGTAAAGTTTCTCGCGATAATCTCGTAAACTAAAGCCTACAGCCACAAATTCTAAAGAGAAATGTTGTTCAGAATAATGGTCTTGACCACATATCCAAAGCTCATTGAAATCGGAGAGCATTCACATAATCGAGAAACTCTTGTTCGTTGCGATGTCACGGCGTACCACCAACGCTCTGATGCGAGCGCGGCGCGGCGCGGCGGCCCAGGGCGCGCTCTGATTGGTCAGTGTTTTTCGTTAATAACTCCTAAACAAAGCCGCGGTTGACATTGGTGCAAAGGAAAATGTTGCTTCAAATGACCTAAGGAACCTCCCATTTCCCGGACTTGAAGGAGTTTTGGGACACCCTGTATAAAGCAATTATAGTACCACACTTCGAATATTGTGAAACCTTGTTAGTAGGTATGGGTGAAACGCAGATGACAAAATTGCAGGTAGCGCAAAACCGTGCGATGAGAGTTGTACTGCAGTGCAACCGACACACGAAAGTGAAAAGAATGCTGCAAGCATTGCAATTTATGTCAGTAAGACAAAGAATGTATTACAATATATGCATCTTTATTTATAAAATACTAAATGGATTGTTACCGCAGCTAACCAGCCAAAAAATAGTTCAAATAGGTGGTCGAACGAGACAGACAGTAGATATTGTTATTAATTACCGGAAAACACGCAGTGCACAAAAAAGCCTATTTTACGAAGGTGTGGAAATGTTCAACAATGTTCCAACAGAAGTAAGGCAGTGTAGTAGTTTACCTCAATTCAAGCGTGAATTGAAAGAATTTGTTCGTACTTCTGTCCCTAGCGTGTAAGGCAATCAATATACAAAAAAACGCGATATTTTTAAAAAATTTATTTTTATTTAAATAATTATTTTCTGCTTTTTAGCCTTATATGTGTGAAATTTTACAATCGATTTTGAACATTTTGATGAGATTATAACAGAGACATGTAGTCAATTTCAGACGGTATTGCGACGCATCATATCGAAAACGAACGCCGTGCTAAAATGTCAAAGATAAAGGTTCGACGGAGAATTTCGGTGTAACTGTTCTTTCGCTTGGTAAATAAACATTATACTATAATAATACTTATAAACACTGCACGGAGCTCGAACGCACACTGACGCACACTGAGCTCCTTCGGTGCGAAGCGGGTCAGTGGAGTGGGGATGAGTCAGAGTGGGAACACGTAGTAGAGGGGGGACGCTGAACGCATACTATTTACATACAACTAGTTAAAACTACTTATACATATACAACTATTTACAAACTTAAAACTATTTACATACAACTATTTACAAATAAGCTACACGTCGATGTCCGAGTATCAGACGTGGCATCCCACTCGCCATGATCGTCCAGGACGGAATCAACCGCCCGGTCGATCATATGGAATCTATTTTCCTCCTCTATTGTGTGCCGAATAAAATGCTGCCAATTTTCGGTGGACACATTTTCCACAGCTTGTTCTTCAAGTTGACGAACATCTGCCAGCTTGTAGGTCGTGTTTCTTTTCCTAATGAAATCTTTGATTTTTGCCCACGCGAGCTCAATCATATAAAACAATATGCCCGTGCTCTTTGGCATAGTGTTACGTCTCCCAACGTATTGTCGCCCTTCAGGCGCAGTTAATTGTAAGCTTATGTATACCGTTAGTCGTAAGTCGCGTATAGCGTTAATTATAAATATCGTATTATCCCGTTAGATTTAAGTACACTATTGTAACACAAAACATATTAGATTTAAGCCCTCGCATATTTTATACTTACCTATATTTATTTGAATACTTACCTACATGTTAATCCAAGTAGCATAATTTTAACATAAAACCTGTAATTGTTATAACATTATAAAGAAAGCGTATTTGCTGATGTAAGAGCGCGCGAGCGCCCGGAACGCGCGAAGACGCTCGCCACTCCAGGCAACGCGTCTCTCGCGCAGTCGCGCGGCGACACGCCCCACCTCGGCGTTACCCCCACCATTGCGCCGCGCCAGTCGAACTCAGCGAGCGCGCTGAGCGGATCGACACAGTCGCTTCTCGACATCAGCGGTCACAGGTCTCCCTCTGAGCCTGTCGACTTTCATATACGTATCTAGCTTATAGTCTTGTATTCTACATTTTATCTCTTGCATTAAATCTTGTTTTTACCTCTTACATCTTGTTCAAATTCACTTACCTTTACTTTTCTCTTCGTAAATTCATTTATCGTCAAACTTTCGTCATCGAGTCTTCGTCGAGCTTCCGCTTCGTGTCTTCATTCAACCTCGAGTTCTTCCATCGAGATTTCGCTCTCGCAACGCTCGCAACCAGCAATTCTCATTGCTAACGCAGAAACAGCAATTATCATTGCTAACAACGCCCGGACGATCAATCGTTCCAACGATCGAGCCAGAGTTGGCTACAACGAGGAAAGCTGTGCAACGTACGCTGGAAGCGGGCGTTGTCGTATGCAGTTTCAACAGCAGCTGAAATTCATCGTACGCTCTTGCGAGCGTTAACGTATGCAGATTGGGTTGCTGAAATTCATCGTACGCTCTTGCGAGCGTTAACGTATGCAGATTGGGTTGCTGAGATTCATCGTACGCTTTAGCGAGCGTTCTCGTATGCTGCTCTTCATCGAATCGCCGTGACACGCTCAGGGAAGCGTCTTCTCATCGTCAAGGGCTGGTGCCGTGCCGATCAGCCAAGCAGCCGTGCCGTTCCTTTGTATCCGTCTTCAGAAGCTACTACGAAGTCAATTGCCGTTATTATTGTGCATCTTCGGTGAGTCCTTTTATTCTCATACGTGCGTGATTGATAGGATCCGTGTTATCGTGATTACCGAGATAGACGCGGACGCAGCTTGCCGCGTGGTCTTAAAGCTGAGGTTCCTTTTATACGTCTTATTCCGTGGCGCGGGCGGGAAATTTATATATTTTTAACCTGTCGACGTCCCGGGACGTAACAATTTGGTGGCAGCGGTGGGATATCAGCTCAGCGGTCGCGATGGCTAGTGGTCCTTCAGACAACACACGAAATAAGAAGTTAGGCGAGGAAAAGCCGTCTAAAATGACAGCAGACGAGCTGCTCGCGCACAAAGAGTCCCTTCGATTAAAGGAAATTCGTATCCGAAATGAAAGCGAGTCAGTGAGACAAGATCGCGAAACCTTCGACAAAGAAGTCGCCGAAGCTAACGCCGCGATCGCGAAGGAGCGTGCCGCGTTGGAAGAATTACGTTTACAATTAGCCCGCGATCGTGAAAATTTAGACAAAGTGAAACAGGGAACGAATAGCGTCCGTACCGAAGAAGTCCAAATCGAAGACGGTCTAGAGGACTTAGAAACGCATACTACACCGAGACGCGGTTTGAATCACCCGACAGAATTATTAATAAACCTTCCAAACTTTATGCCGCGCATGAACAATTTCGGGAACGACGGAGAATTTTTGCGCGAAACGATGCAGCATATTCAAGATCAAACTGTCGACCGCGAGGATTCGAGACTAGTCATGCGAGCCGCGATAGACTCGATACCGATATTCGACGGTTCGAACATGCCGATTTTGCAATTTACCAGAGCATGCCAACGCGCGCGAGACTTGATTCCTCCACACGCGGAGAGAACGTTTGTCAAACTTATTATTAACAAACTTCGTGGACGCGCGTACACTGCGATAGAAGACGAGCGATTGGATTACGTTTCGGATATTTCAAACAGGTTAAAAGATGTATTCGGATCACATCATTCTGTAGAGCATTATAGAGGCGAGATGGCCAGCATCTACATGTTTGTGAACGAACACATCCTCCAATATATTAGTCGAGTGAAAGATCTGCGCACGGCAATTTTAGATTGCTACCGCTCGTCACAGAATAAGGCCGAAACCGACCGACTAACTCGCGATAGCTTCATAGCCGGTTTAATTCCGCGAATCCGATCCGAAATACGGTATTTCAGAAATGAATCTTTGAGGACAGTGTTTGACGAGGCGATTAAGAGTTACAAAAATCTAGAGCGCGAGAAAATCAGGTATGAACGTTCGGACAGGCAGGTGCGTTTCTCGGAAACGTTGGATAGCTATCGAATCGATCGAAATCGTTCCCCGTACAGGCCGGAATCAAATTTCAGGCGCGACTCGCCTTATCGTAGCGAAACAAATAGCCGTTCTCTATCTCCATACCGGCGGGACGATAGCCCGGGTAACTTCGATGTCTAGCTTGTTTACGAACACAGCAGCGAACCGTGACGCGGAGTCGTACCGAGAACGACCAAACAGAAATACGAGCGCGTCACCCAACCGTTATAGTAACAACGTAAACACGAGCCGCGCGAGCTCGTACGAGCGTCCTCCGCCGTCCCATAACATCGAACACCAACATAACTTTCCAAACAGAAACAGGACCGATTCCTATAGAAACGACGGCGATAGTTATATTCCTCCCCAGCGTCGCTTCCCGAACAATGACGATTCACGCCCGAATCGTAAATATTGCACATATTGTAAATTTAACGGCCACGACGTACATGAGTGCCGAAAACGCGAAGCCAACAATGCTAGGACGCAGTCGGGAAACGGGACGCCCCTCCCGTCAGCAGCGAGCGCCCGACGGGAGGGAATCAGACCGCAAGCGGTACAAACAATAGCAAATCTGGAAATCGACCAGGGAGACAACGAGTTACCAAAATCGCTCTAGACTCAAACACGGCTATTCCGCACATAGTAATGCAAATTCCGGAATTGATTAGAAAAACAACGGTAATGATAGACACTGGCGCCGAACCTAATTTAATCAAAGAATCATTATTGAAAACAGACGCGGAGATTAATAAGCGCAATAAGATTTTTATTACCGGAATCACCGACGAAATAATTCCTACGCTGGGATCAGTAGCACTAACGATAGCCAATACCCCAGTAGAATTTCAAATCGTGCCAGATCGTTTCGGAATACCATCCGATGGAGTGTTAGGTTCGGGATTCTTAATAAAAGGAGCCGAAATCTCCTACAAAGATAAACTGGTCAGATGGCGGGGAGAAAAATTCCCTTTCATTCCGCGAGGCAGCGAACAGCTGACTTTCAAACCCCAATCACACGACTCGGAAAAGGCTGCCGAAAGCGGAACGACGCACGAAGCACCGGGTTCGGCCAGAGTGGGAACGATCACGACGATTAGGTACGAACCGCGAGAACCTGTAATCGACGACAGCCGGCGAGGTTTAGATGCGAGCCTCATGATCTTCGCCGACCCGCCCGGTACTAACCACAGTATCTACGAACAGGTAGAAATCAACCCCTCTGACGAAAACAATGCGGGAAGCTGTAGATCCATTTATTGTACGCGCCGGTATCGCCAAAAGGGAGTCTCTCGTCGAGCCTCAATCAATCCTCGACCTCTAGACCTTCGGTGTGACGAGCCCACCGTCGTGATCAGTGCAAATAGTCACGAAAAGGTAAAGAACCACATTCCCTTAAAATTCATAACCTACGAATGTACCTTCACCCATCCTCCTCATAACCTTAGGGAATTGTCAGAACAAAGTAATATCGACGATTCGTATTACTCTAATCAAATAAAGCCGCGAGCGAAATCGAAGCGAATGGATCGGAGTGAAGGAATGCTTAGAGTGAAATTGCATGAGATACCATTGTATATACCTCAAGCGATAGATAAGGTTATCGCGGGCCCGGATATAGTACGCATTAAAGCGATTAGACCGAAAGCGAACACGACACCTCCCTCCCACGCGTGCATACCCGTTGACAATGCCATCGGAGAGATTATGAGAGAATCGCGACATCACCAGTCTAAACCAACCGTCGACATGGTAAAGATCGCGACTTTGTTCTTCCTTGCGCTCCTGCGATCCGCAACAGCACTAGTCGGTTACGACTGTGGCGGTAGCACACTGAACATCACCTCGTTCTCTACCGTCGATCAACCGAGGTGTGAATACGCCCACGCGCAGCCGACAAACCAGGATGTGCAGATTCAACTCCTCCAGATGGTGGACTACGGCGATACCATGGTCCAGCAGTGCAAGGTTGAAATAGATAGGACAATCTATCACTGCGGAATGCACTCGCATACTTCGGTGGTCGCTAACGGGAGACAGCAGTACATCCTGTCCACACCCCGCGAGATCTGCCGTACGATGCACGAGTCTGGAACGCTCTTCCTGCCACTGTCCACCCAGATCTCCGGAATCCTGGTAAACTCCACGACGTCGAGAAGCGTCACCCTGGCTGGAACAATACAACAGGATGGTACCTGCGGAGGAACCACGTATAGCGATCCCTTCGGAACGTGGGACAACGCTGTCGTCCAGGCAGTCGTAAAAATTACGCTGAAGGAAAGGTCAGCAACCGTCCGACTCGGTAGAAACGAAGTCATATTGCCTTCTGGTCAGCGATGTAAGCTCGGGAAAGAGTATTGCATGGACTCTGAGGACGGTCACTCGTACTGGATGTCCGTACCGACATCTCAATGCAAATTTAATGAGTTCGAAATCCTGTACGAGGGAAAAGGAACAAAGACGACGGCACAGAACGGGACCACACAAATGTACACGGTGACCTCCGGCGACACCGCCTTCGCCTTGACTAGCACAGGCCACATCACTGTCTGTGGCTACACGCTCAGTAAAACGGAACACCCCAAGCTCTTCATCATTGAAATACTGAGAGAGGGAAAATTCAAAACCGAGAGGAAGACCCGGCTCAACAACATAGACATGTTCGCTTACATCAACACAAAATTCGTATACGTCGAGAAACACATCAGAAAGCAGTTGACAGGCATGTACCAAGACGTGATGCGACAGAAATGCAAACTAGAGAAGCAGGTACTAAAGAACGCAATAGCCTTAATTAATACGTCACCAGCGGAAGTCGCAATGACTATCATCAAGGAACCTGGATACATGGCCGTCCAGTCTGGAGAGGTTATACATATCGTGAAATGTATACCTGTGCAGGTCACGCTGCGGAAGACCGAAAATTGCTACGACGAGCTTCCCGTGCTCTTAAGAAACCAGTCCTTGTTCCTAACACCTCGTCACCGCATCTTGACGAAGAAGGGAACCAAGCGAGAATGTAACGAGCTCATCGCTCCTACATTTCGTATCCATGGGACATGGTACAAAATCACACCACGCCCAGTGGAAACGGTGCCGCCATCGCCACTGCAACCGCTGACTGAAGCAGCCTGGCAGTACACAAATCCTGCGAACCTTGCGAGTGGAGGAATTTATTCCCAAGATGAGATCCAGCGGCTCAACGACCACATCATGTTTCCGGTGGGAAAGGCGGCGGTGGTAAACTCTATCGCGCAGGGAGCGTCAGGACGAGCATACGCCGGAGAGTCGGTCCAAATGTTTGGGTTGATGGACGAAAAAACTCTATCCAAGATAGCTGAGAACGCCGGCGAAAAACTATGGAGCGGTTTCGTCGAGTTCGGTTCCGTCATGGCCGGAATTATTGGCATATATACGGGGATCCGGATAATTAAGCTATGCATCAATACGATATTGAACGGTGTGGCCCTGCACAGCGCATATGGATGCGGCATTCAACTCCTAGCGGCATCCTGGAGCGCGCTGACGCACTTTTGCCTCTTTCTGAAAGACAGGAACAGCACAAGTGAAGTGTCCCCTCCCCTTGAATGTGTTACCACTAACAGTGCAGAAACAATAGTGCGTGAACCGAGTGTCGAAAATAGAAATCGCGAAAGACGATTTGTGGCGTACAAAAGGGTGAACGAACAAAATGAGAACGAAGAGTGAGAAGTATGTGTATGCAGAGTGTGTAGAAAAATAATTTCCATTCTACGGAAATTATTTTTCCCCCGGGAAGGGAGATGTTACGTCTCCCGACGTATTGTCGCCCTTCAGGCGCAGTTAATTGTAAGCTTATGTATACCGTTAGTCGTAAGTCGCGTATAGCGTTAATTATAAATATCGTATTATCCCGTTAGATTTAAGTACACTATTGTAACACAAAACATATTAGATTTAAGCCCTCGCATATTTTATACTTACCTATATTTACCTTGAATACTTACCTACATGTTAATCCAAGTAGCATAATTTTAACATAAAACCTGTAATTGTTATAACATTATAAAGAAAGCGTATTTGCTGATGTAAGAGCGCGCGAGCGCCCGGAACGCGCGAAGACGCTCGCCACTCCAGGCAACGCGTCAGCGAGCCCCCACTCTCGCGCAGTCGCGCGGCGACACGCCCCACCTCGGCGTTACCCCCACCATTGCGCCGCGCCAGTCGAACTCAGCGAGCGCGCTGAGCGGATCGACACAGTCGCTTCTCGACATCAGCGGTCACAGGTCTCCCTCTGAGCCTGTCGACTTTCATATACGTATCTAGCTTATAGTCTTGTATTCTACATTTTATCTCTTGCATTAAATCTTGTTTTTACCTCTTACATCTTGTTCAAATTCACTTACCTTTACTTTTCTCTTCGTAAATTCATTTATCGTCAAACTTTCGTCATCGAGTCTTCGTCGAGCTTCCGCTTCGTGTCTTCTTTCAACCTCGAGTTCTTCCATCGAGATTTCGCTCTCGCAACGCTCGCAACCAGCAATTCTCATTGCTAACGCAGAAACAGCAATTATCATTGCTAACAACGCCCGGACGATCAATCGTTCCAACGATCGAGCCAGAGTTGGCTACAACGAGGAAAGCTGTGCAACGTACGCTGGAAGCGGGCGTTGTCGTATGCAGTTTCAACAGCAGCTGAAATTCATCGTACGCTCTTGCGAGCGTTAACGTATGCAGATTGGGTTGCTGAAATTCATCGTACGCTCTTGCGAGCGTTAACGTATGCAGATTGGGTTGCTGAGATTCATCGTACGCTTTAGCGAGCGTTCTCGTATGCTGCTCTTCATCGAATCGCCGTGACACGCTCAGGGAAGCGTCTTCTCATCGTCAAGGGCTGGTGCCGTGCCGATCAGCCAAGCAGCCGTGCCGTTCCTTTGTATCCGTCTTCAGAAGCTACTACGAAGTCAATTGCCGTTATTATTGTGCATCTTCGGTGAGTCCTTTTATTCTCATACGTGCGTGATTGATAGGATCCGTGTTATCGTGATTACCGAGATAGACGCGGACGCAGCTTGCCGCGTGGTCTTAAAGCTGAGGTTCCTTTTATACGTCTTATTCCGTGGCGCGGGCGGGAAATTTATATATTTTTAACCTGTCGACGTCCCGGGACGTAACAATAGTCATCAACGACGTAATTTTTCGCCGCTGGCTTATATTTTTTAGCAATTTCTAATAATTTTGCTTTCACGAAATCATTGGGTTGCATTGTTTTCCCCTTACCATGCAGCCACTCGATGATTTTTTCTTTCCTGCACGATATTGTCGGATATTTTTCCTTTTGCACGCTATGGTACGGAGCGTTATCCATTAGAATAACCGAACCTTCGCGCAACGTGGGCAAAAATTTCTTAAACCATTCCGGAAATGTGTCCCCGTTCATTTCCGTTCATTTTTTTGGGCATCAAAATAGATTAGGGCCCCAGGTAGAAACCCGTCTTCTCACCCGATGTGCGCTATTATTAATCTTTTCCCCTTTCCGGCGGGAGCAGGTATGCCGGTGGAGAGCTGCCTCTCTTCAGCATTCCTCGGGCAACTGACTGTCGTGTCCACCCATAATTTTCGGACGTAATCCCCAGCATTATACCATGTCTCGTCCAAGTAGTATATGTGGGGCGTCCTTCCGCACGGTATTTGCGAATACTGTCGATGTAGCTAGTAAAGAATAAATTTTTGTAAGTAACAATTTAAATTAAAAAATGAAATCGTGACACTATATAGCACGATTTTTTTTTATAAAAAACATTTTCGTATGTACATTGTTACTTACTCTTGCCGCCAGGTAACAATATACTCCTTATCGATGAGAGCGCTATTTCTCTTGCGTCTCATGAATCGGAATTCCATTCGTTCCAGCAGCCGGTGTAGAGTTTCCCTGCTGAACGACGGGAGTTTAGCGTCAGCGTTGATGACCGCCAACACTTTGTCCAGGTTCGGTATTTCCCGCCGGATCCAAAACTCGTGCACCTTTTTCCGGATGGCCAATATGTGCTCGTCCGATGTGCTTTCCAAAATGTTTAGCCGATTCCTTTTTTTGTTCGGCGACGTCACGGCGCACAGTGGGGTAGTTGGCCAGTTTAGCGCGCCAAAAGTCAATATTTTTAGTTTGTTCAAAATGACTAAAACTTTTTTCTCATAAACCTGAATATATATGCGAGTAATCTCCAATAATATTTTTCCATGGAGAGTACTATTTAGTAACATTCAGATACTTGAAAACACGAGAAACTTTACAAGAAAAACTTGCGTTAAAGAAATGATTTGTTTCACAAGTTTAGTGTATAAAATCGAGATAGTACCAAATCTAGGATGTAAAGGAAGGTGTATAGATTATTTTCATGGCTTTTTTTTATTCTCTTCGGTGGTTTCGATAGAATAAACAATCGAAAGTGATATATTTTTTCAGAAAATTAATGTATATCATGTAATAATTTTTTTTCTCCGCATAACACCTCTTTAATTTTTTGCGAGGTTAATCAGTAGACATTGCATTATATAATCCATAAAAATTTGGGCACCAACTAGTGCCTATACAAAAGATATTTAGCTTTTTGTGCGATACATATCAGTATGGCATGAATCGACCGTATATAATATGACTGAAAATGATGAAATAATTGAGCTGTAGGTGATAGATACTTGGAAGTAAATGAAAGAGAATGAATGTCACTACTGCTAGAATATTTAGTTTATACAATTATCGGAAGAATGTAATCGTGGTTTAACAATCGAGTGTTAGTGTTCCTTCGAATACTGTTCTGAGCATGAGCAAGTATTCTTGCTACATAGTAAAGTAATCATGACTCGGATTTCTACATCAGTGCCTTATTTTTCTACATAGACTACGGAGGTCATGTAGCGTGCTAAATAAATATACAGGGTGTTTCGTTTAAAACAGGACACCTAAACATCTCCTCTACTTCTGAAAATACAAAACATGTTTCTGACGTAATCAAAATGGTTTCAAAAGACGAATTAGATGGAAGAATCAGTTTTTATAAATCCACACTATTAATAACGTTGTTAACAACGTTGCAATAGTTGTTCCGTCGTACTGGGACGGATTTTGCCGGTGAGAACGAAGGGACGAACTCGAGAGAAAATGTAACGATAGTTACACGAAACACAACTAACTCTTTATTCTTACACGGAGCTATCAAAGTACAATCGTTCGCTGCTTGCTTGTCGGCTTAACGTAAGGATCTGCGCTCGGTGCGCGGAGGGTCTATATATACACGCGGTGACAAACATGAAAACAACTTTGAATTCGCCCGGTGCGGGCGACCGTTTAGGCAGGCGCGAGCGCTTGTTTGGGGACCACGGCGGTCCTTTCGGTCGCCCGGTCGATGCTCCCGATGTTGTCGGGCGCAGCCGACGGCTGAGTTTCGACACTATTAGTAACGTTGCAATAGCAATTTCTCTTAATCTGACGAAAAAATGTTTGAAATCAAAGTTTAACAGTATTAACATAGGTGTAAACTTCAATATATAAAACTTCGAAAAAATTTTGTTTAAAACAAAAAAAACAAGGTCGCTTCGATTTTTTAAACATTAAGTTGTATTTTTAATTTGATACTGTTGTAGCTGGTGTCAAAACGAATTCAACGATATACAATAGTATGACCTTTACACTATTAATAACGTCGCAATACTTTTGGCGCTTAACTCGCCAAATACCCCACTGTGCGGCGACTCTATTAGACCTGTACCGTACAGGCCTGTTACTAAGAACAACGCAAACCGGATCAAACCGGTGAGAACCGAGATCAACCGGCGATCATTTCTCGGAACGAACCGCCGTATCCCCGTCGCCGCGCCGAGACGGACCGCGCCGCGCCACTCCCCCCCGCCTAGAAACAAACCGCGAATCACCGCATCGCGCCACCACCCCCACCAGTAATTGAGAGCTATAAAAGCCGTCACGGCCAGAGATCGAGACGGTATTCAATGCAAAGTTACAAACGGGTAAGGATCACTCCTGACTTCGTTACCAGAGTAAGTATATGCAATGACATACTGGTTTCCCACGCTGTCAACGACGAGCTAAAGCACCTCGAAGGCGGCCGTGAGAATCCGCCTCCTAGAGCACGGCGTGTCGCCGCTCTTCCAGTCATGGTATGTCACCTGTCGAATCCTGAATCCTGAGAGCACGGTGTGTTACTACTCTCTTCCGCAGCCACGGTGTCTCACCAGCTGAATCCTGAATCCTGAGAGCACGGCGTGTCGCTACTCTCTTCCGCAGCCTCGGTGAGTCACCAGCTGAATCCTGTCCTGAGAGCACGGCGTGTCGCCACTCTCTTCCGCAGCCATGGTGTATCACCAACTGAATCCTGAATCCTGAGAGCACGGCGTGTCGCCACTCTCTTCCGCAGACACGGTGAGTCACCAGCTGAATCCTGTCCTAAGAGCACGGCGTGTCGCTACTCTCTTCCGCAGCTGCGGTGTGTCACCAGCTGAATCCTGTCCTGAGAGCACGGCGTGTCGCTACTCTCTTCCGCAGCCACGGTGTGTCACCAGCTGAATCCTGTCATGAGACCACGGCGTGTCGCCACTCTCTTCCGCAGCCACGGTGTGTCACCAACTAAATCCTGTTCACTTTCATACACCGCACTCTTACACAGCCACGGTGTGTCACCAGCTGAATCCTGGTCACTTTCACAACGATCCACCATTCTCATGATCACCGAAAACGTTCATGCCGTCGGGCAACCCGAGTACGATCGATTCCGCGACGCGTTCAATTACGACACCGCGTCCCTCATGTACAAAGGAGAACCGCGAACTCCGTAGATGTACTCCGCGTCCCGAACTCCCGCGTCCGTGATATTAGGAAATTTATTGGCAACGAGCACACGTTAATTTAAAACTCCACGTGTCTTTATTTATTTTCGAATACACCCCGTCCTTCCGCAAGCCGATCATTCGATCTGCCGCGTACGAATCCTGGCAGCGGCGAGCTAATCAGCAACAGAGGGACTCCGACGCGAAGAGACCGATACCGGGAACAAGACCCGTTACATGGCGCCCGAACAGGGACCTGTTAGCATATCAATTGTGTCGAGACCGTAGCACGTGGAATTTTTTTTTGAGGTTAACGAGCAATCGCGGCAGCGCGCGGTCGATTAAGATACGCCATCTTGCGTCCCCGAACCGCGGCAACGCCGAGCCAGAAGACCTCGAGACGGACGCCCAAGCAATATCGCGAGCGCCATCTCTTGGCGCGCCGCGGTACTAACCGTTCGAACGGAAAGAGGTACCGCGCGCAAACATCTCTCGGGCAGAAACGGTATTTTCCACAGAAACGAAAGAAGTTTCAAACGCCCTAGGGAATGCTACAAAGCGGTTTACGTCTTACTAAGGATAGGATCATTGCGGAACTTCGCTGGAAGAGTCTACCAACGACTGGAACCTTCGAGGAACTTCGACAACGTTGGACAGAGTACATCAAACAACAAGACACCGACGCGAAGAAAATGGCGAAAAATCCAGCTAACCCGACCGTCGGACCCAGTACATCGCCCGATTCGCCTGCCATCAACCCCATCACGGTGATAAGCACCCCGGCCCCGCCTGACCCAAGCAAGAACATCGACCGGATAAGGATATGGGGTTGTACAACCGATGGAAAGGATCCATTTTCATTTTTGGAGCGTGTTGCGGAGTAGAAGGGGTAGAACAAAGCACTTCTCGTAGAATTAACTTTATTTCCCCAACTGGGGTTCGTTCAAAATTATGTCAACGAACTATGTACAACTGTGAGATGTAACAAGCCAAAACACAAGCTCATTTTGACTCGAAAAGTAGAATAAAGATAGTTAGATAAAACCTAGTTGTTTTATCCCTTTGTAGCGTGAGAGATATTCACGTGTAGCGTACGTGAATGCAGATACCGAATCGTTAGTTTACTCGCGACAAACCGGTCAAGAGACGCGCGACGTTTACCGTGAGCAAGAGCGAGAACGATTGATGTACGTTGAGATCGGAATCGAACAGCTGGCAGTCTACCGTCACCGTCGAACTATTGATTGGCAGATCGATAGCGCGATCAACCAATAGTAATCTCCCTTTTGGGGTCGATAATCGATATCAATCGACGTTCGACGGTGCTGGTCTAAGCTACTGCTAGTTGCTTATCGACTCTCGATCTCGCGGTTACGTGCGGGTCCGCCAATAGCGGGGCGGCGCAGTAAATCGGCGCGTTGACGCTGCCGACTCATTCCGCCAATCCCAAACATTCCGCCCGCCTCGTCAGTCATTGACGAAATTGAAGCGCAAAATAGCCAATCAGGCGAGTGATGACGAGCGGGACGCAAGGAAAGCTGAATAAATCGACAACGTGCTGCGTAGTAACTAGAAAAAAGAGAACGAAACGGAGTAGTGTACAGGTTAACCGTGCCAATTAAAGTAGTGATAGTGAAATGAAGAGATGATAGTCGAGATCACAAGTTAGATGAACGAAGTGGTAATGAGGTGAGGGGATGTACGCTTCGTTGGATGATTTAAAAGAGGTGAACGATGTAGATGATACGACCAAGAGCCAGATTAACCTAGAATTGCGCTTCTAGTTATGGATCGGAAGAACAGCGTGTGAGTCCAGCCTCCGGAGATCCTCCAGTATCCTTCTCTTCGTCTTCCGGTGTCACTCGAGGAATCAATTTGAGAACCGGGCGAAGAAATGGCGACGTCAAGATGCGCAAGGTTGCGACGAGAATCAGATGCTAGCGAGATAACCAGGATACTGGCGGCTCCGCGAGGCTGGGCTCTGAAATAGCGGTGAGATAACAGATTAGAGATGGCAGAGATACCGAGGTAAGTGTATGAAACAGAGTTAGATGAGTTGAAACGAAGTAAGTATAGTGAATCATGTAGGTGATCCACCCAGAATTCGATTAACGTGAATTACGCTTTTAGGTGCGGTGCGGGACAACCGAGTGCGAGTCCAGCCTCAGGAGTTCCTCCAGTATCCTTCTCCTCGTCTTCCGGCGACGACCGAGCGATCAGGTTAGGCACCGGTTGAAGAAGTGGTGACGTCCAGATTCGCAAAGTTGCGATGGGAACCAGTTGCCAGAGAGATAACCAGGATACTGGTGGCTCCTCGAGACTGGACTCTGAATTAGCGGAGAGAGGTTCTCCGATTGAGAGGTGCCCCGGCGTCAGGGCTGCAGGATCCTCAGGGCCGTCTGTCAAGGTAAGTCGTATTTTATAAAGACGGCAAGGTTCGATACCAGTCAGGAGCGTGGTCAGCTCCTCGGAGGATCGTAGCTGCTCGCCGATGATCTGGCGGAGGTGTTGCTTCAGCAGTTTAACCGCCGCTTCCCACATCCCTCCAAAGTACCGAGCAGACGAGAGATTGAATGACCCGGCGATTCCTTCCTTGGAGTTCCTCTGACCACGATCCTGCCTGGATCGAAGGTGCGTGGGTGCGTCATACTCGCCTCCAGATCTGGAAGAGGAGAAATTATGAGAGCTAACGGTAGAATTTTCTATTTTAGATTGGGCTGTTTGCCCTTTCCAGAGTAGACAGACGGCTCCACGGTCGATACAAGCTGTTACCGACTGAAGACCGCTGAGGATCCTGCACTTCTGGCGTAGCGTGGCCAGAGGCAGTTGTGTCCCATGCAGGCATTGGTTGTGGGCAACTTCGACCCACAACTTGACCAGAGGGGGTACGTAAAGCAGAAATGTTCCGCCGAGCGTAGCGAGCTCGGAGAACTCAGTGTTCCGGAGCGAGTTAGCCGCGATGTTCTGACAACGGCCAGAGAGAGAGAGAGAGAGCCAGAAGATGCCGGAGAAGCAGTGGAGGACTAGCGAGTCCCCTCCGCCGATTCCTTTCAGCTCGGAGGTGGAGTAACGATACAGAAGACTCCTGGGGTTGGAGGCCCACGAGCAACGTGGAAACCCGCCAATTATACGGATCAAGCAATCCGATAGACGACCGCTGCGAAGCCAGAGATCATGGAATCGTGTAGTAAGAGTAGGTTGTGTTCCCCCGTGCAGGCATCGATTGTGGGCAGCGTCGACCCACAACTTAGTCTGAGGGGTTACATAAAGCCGAGATGTTCCGCCGAGCGTAGCAGGCTCGGGGAACCCAATGTTCCAGAGAGGTGTGGAAACAGCGATCTGAAAGGCGTCAGAGGCAGAGAGCCCGTTGTTGCAGACGACGCATTGCATGGGAGAGTCCCATACGCCGACTAGCTTCAGCTCGGAGGTGGAGTAACCATCAAGAAGACCTCTGACGTTGACTTCCCACGAGCTACGTGGAAACCCGCCCCTCTTGTGGATCCAGCACTCCGATGGAAGACCGCTGAGGGTCCCGTGATCCTGGGATGGAGTTGAAAGAGAAAGTTTTGTCCCTCCATGCAGGCATCGGTTGTGGGCAGCTTCGACCCACAACTTAGCCGGAGGGGATACGTACAGTAGATATGTTCCGCCGAGCACAGTGAGCTCGGGGAACCCAGAATTCCAGCGATATGGAGAAGAGGTGATCTGACAGCATTTCGAGAAAGAGAGCCCGTTGATGCCGAAGACGCAGTGAATGGGAGAGTCCCATTCGCCGGCTCTTTCCAGCGAGGAGGTAGAGAGATCACCAAGAAGGATCCTGCAGGTGGATGTCCCCGTGCGTGGTAGAAGCCCGCCCGCCATGAGGAGCTCTCGGAGTTCCTGCTGCCTAGGTACAGCCTCAGGATGAGAGTCTGCTCTGGGAAGATGATCCGCAATGCAGCTGACTCCCATGATGCGAGAGTCCAGTAAGTAGCGAGGCTCCTCCACCTTGGCGTGATGACATCGGATTTGGAGGTACGGTGTCCGAGCTCGACCGTAAGTGACGGTACTCAGCTCGTCATTAAATAATTTTGTCTCCTGTGCAGGTCTCCATCCGATCAGCTGCCAGTTTTGTTGATAAGGATGTCCGAGCAGCGGCGGGAGCATCCTGTCGATCCATGGATTAGAGAGGGCTTGTGCCCAAAGCAGAGGATTGTGCACGAGATGGTTCCGTTTCTGCCAAACCACTTGGCAGTCGGTTGTGTTCACCTCAACGTTCTTGAGGATGGTGACGGCGTCGCCTTGTAAACAATTCTTCAAAGTATGAAGACGTTCCAGTGAGGACAGAGCACGCGACGTAAACAAGTCGCGAAAGGCTGGCCGGACCTTGTAGTGACCCTCCAACTGTGGAAGCGACGATGTTGTCAACGCAGCGCGTGACCTTGCGGAGCTAGTCTCGACGACCGTTGAATTTGAAGTCGCCGACTTCGTAACGGTCGCCGCAGCTTTGAGTTCGGAGATCATGTCAAGTAAAGATTCGACCTGCTCGATGTAATTCCTGCGAGTCTTGCCGAACTCATCGTCCTTGAGGTAAGGATTTTTCTGCAATTGGTCATCTGTTTCCGCGGCGGTTCTAATGTCCGAATCGCCCTTGCAGAATTTATCCCAATACTGTTCAATGCAGTTTCGAACCGCCTGAAGTATTCTAGGAGTCAGATTGACCTTTCCCCTTTTTTTAAGGTATGTCGAGAAGCGGGAAATCCGTTGAGCAAGAATCCGTTGGTCGTCTAGAAGGTCAGCCATTGTTCCTACACGTGGTTGAGGCACTACACGATTCACGGAACTTGCAAGATAGAAGATGTGGCTAGACTGCAGCGCGGGATCCGGCTCGAAGGACCAAATGTTGCGGAGTAGAAGGGGTAGAACAAAGCACTTCTCGTAGAATTAACTTTATTTCCCCAACTGGGGTTCGTTCAAAATTATGTCAACGAACTATGTACAACTGTGAGATGTAACAAGCCAAAACACAAGCTCGTTTTGGCTCGAAAAGTAGAATAAAGATAGTTAGATAAAACCTAGTTGTTTTATCCCTTTGTAGCGTGAGAGATATTCACGTGTAGCGTACGTGAATGCAGATACCGAATCGTTAGTTTACTCGCGACAAACCGGTCAAGAGACGCGCGACGTTTACCGTGAGCAAGAGCGAGAACGATTGATGTACGTTGAGATCGGAATCGAACAGCTGGCAGTCTACCGTCACCGTCGAACTATTGATTGGCAGATCGATAGCGCGATCAACCAATAGTAATCTCCCTTTTGGGGTCGATAATCGATATCAATCGACGTTCGACGGTGCTGGTCTAAGCTACTGCTAGTTGCTTATCGACTCTCGATCTCGCGGTTACGTGCGGGTCCGCCAATAGCGGGGCGGCGCAGTAAATCGGCGCGTTGACGCTGCCGACTCATTCCGCCAATCCCAAACAGAGCGAATCGCCGAACTTCAAGAGGCGTATCACCTTTCGGACGCTGAATTGTTACGAGGGATTCCCGAAATATTGCGTGGGGAAGCGCAATTATGGTTCCGTCGCCAGATTTCCTCATGGCTCCAATTTACAGAGAAATTCATTGCTTTCTTCGCGGCGAACCGGACCAGGCAACAACAAGAAAGAGAAGCACGCGAACGAGCGCAACGACCGGGCGAACGCTCTCCGTTTCACATCTTCGTCAATGCTCTCCTAACTCTAATGCGTCGCGCCGGGATCCCCACGTCAGAATACGTGGAAACCGTGTACGAAAACATGCTGCCAGAATATGCAACACTGATCAATCCGGACAACATCACTGACCTGGATGAACTCCTACACCAGGTACAGCGAATCGAAAGGGTGAATGAGAAAAAGGCGCGTCTCCAACGAGTCCGTCCAATCGCGGCCACCGAGGGACGAATAGAGAAAAATGGAGCAACAGAACCACTGGAGATCGGTGCTGTAAAAATGGATCCCAACAGGACCGACCAGTATAGCACCGAAACACATTGCTGGCGGTGTAAACAGAGGGGACATACTCGGTTCGAGTGCCGGAACGCATACCGCCGGTTCTGCTCCAGATGCGGCCGCGACGGAGTACTGACTCGCGAATGCCATCCGCCGGGAAACGGCCCACGGGGCCCGCAACAGCTGGGCAATCGCCGGCCCCCTCAATAAAATATACATCGCGCCCGTTGTTACCGATTTTAATATGCGGTCGGGAAATCGACGCACTACTTGACACCGGCGCTCAATTATCCTGTATTAACGCGGAAGTACAGAAATGGGCTCTCAAGCAGGGCGTCTGGCCATCATCACCAACGCATGCTGTTGGTTTAGCGGACGGATCCGACACGGTACCTGCCGGAGTCATGCGTCTGCCATTCTGTACTATGGGATACGAATGGCTACAGGACTTCACCGTACTCCCTGACATGGGACCTCCAGTACTGTTAGGCATACAAACAATTGCCGCACTTCAGATTGAAGTCAAGCCACCACTGGAGGTCGCCTCTTGGCCAGCAGCCTGTCTCGCCGAACCAGGACACCAATTGGGACTCCGCGTACCCCGGGAGGACGACCGCGACCAACTTGAGACTTTCCTAGGGACGGAATTAAAGAAATTCGAATCCGTTCAGGGACACTTGAACATCGAATTAAATTACTGAATAGCACGCCCCTAAAACAGCGCTACCAGCCAAGAAACCCTGTGATGCAAACTATCATTAATGAGGAGGTCGATAAAATGCTAAACGACGGAATTATCGAACCATCCAGCAGCCCATGGAGTTCCCCGGTGGTGGTCGTAAGGAAGAAAGACGGCAAACCAACGTTCTGTGTGG
This sequence comes from Lasioglossum pauxillum, assembly GCA_933228785.1. Classification (NCBI taxonomy): domain Eukaryota; kingdom Metazoa; phylum Arthropoda; class Insecta; order Hymenoptera; family Halictidae; genus Lasioglossum; species Lasioglossum pauxillum. The sequence goes on from OW121700.1 coordinate 22,251,359, forward strand.
ACTTCCGTCGACTTAACGAACGTTTAGAAAATTACGCGTACCCACTTCCACACATCCAGGCCACCCTCGACAAACTACGTGGCGCAAAATTTTTAACAACGTTGGATTTGAAAAACGGGTACTGGCAAATTCCACTCGAAACTGACAGCAGTCCACTCACCGCTTTCACAGTCCCCGGAAGGGGACTTTTCCAATTTCGAGTGATGCCATTTGGATTACATGCGGCGCCTGTAACATTCCAGAGACTGCTCGACCGAGTAATCGGCCCCGAGCTTGAGCCGCATGCATTCTCCTACCTCGACGATATCACTACAGCAAGCCAGACAATCGACGAACACACCAACAACACCTACGAATGGTTTTGCAAAGACTCCGAGAAGCCGGCCTCCGATTAAACCCGGATAAATGCAAGTTTTGCGTCAGCAGCCTCCTGTACCTAGGGCACATTATCGATCAGCAGGGAATCCGGACTGATCCCAAAAAAACTAGCACAATTGCCAAAATACTTGCACCAAAAACAATACGCGAAGTTTGACATTTTCATGGTATGGCATCATGGTATCGCCGTTTCATATCGAACTTCGCGGAAATAATGGAGCCACTCACGCAGCTCACCCGGAAGAATGCAAAATGGCGTTGGACGGAAGTGGAGGAGATTGCCTTCAGGACGATGAAGGAAAAGCTAGTCACCGCACCCGTGCTGGCATGCCCGGAATTCGGAAAAACATTCACACTGCAAACGGACGCCAGCGACCACGGTCTGGGGATCGTACTAACACAGGGCCACGATGAAGAAGAAAGGGTCATCGCGTATGCCAGCCACACACTGAGCACCACCGAACGTAACTACAGTGCTACAGAGGAGGAGTGTATTGCAGTACTGTGGGGCATACGAAAAATGAAGCCGTACCTCGAGGGCTATCATTTCATTGTCATCACGGACCACCAGGCATTGCCATGGCTACAACAAATCGACAATCCCACAGGAAGGCTCGCCAGATGGGCTTTGGAACTCCAGCAGTACGACGTCGAAGTCAAATACCGGCCAGGAAAATTGAATCAAATTGCAGATGCACTTTCACGCAGCGAGACCACACCAGGTGTGCACCTACTCCGAATAGCAAAACGTTCCGACTCATGGTATGAAAAAAATCAAAGGCAGTCCAGCAAGATCCAGCATCCGTCCCAGAATTCCAGATTCGAGAAGGGAAGTTACACCGACGGATACCTCACCAACTCGATTACAATGAGCCCAAGCCAGGCAACGCCTGGAAAATATGCGTCACAGCCAACAAGCGAGAAGACGTGCTACGGAAATTCCATGACGATCCCACAGCAGGACACCTGGGAATCGCTAAGACAAGCGTTCGCATTGCACAACGTTTCTATTGGCCAGGAATGTTCCGCGAGATCGCTCGCTACGTCCGCAGTTGCGCCAGCTGTCACCAGTACAAGGTCCCTCCAGAACCACCACCTGGGAGATTGCATGCCAACCCTGGGACGCAACCATGGCACACCGTCTCAATCGACGTGGTAGGTCCATTACCTCGATCTAGACGAGGCCACATATGGCTACTCGTCGCCATGGACCGTTTTTCAAAATGGATCGAGCTCACAGCTCTCCGAAAAGCCACGAGCACCGCCGTTGCCAACGCAATCCAGAAAGATGTTATCTTACGACACGGGGCACCAAAAATTATTATCACAGATAATGGGCGGCAATTTATAGGTGAGCCATTCACCGCACTGTTACAGGCTGCGGGAACGGAAAACCGAAGGACACCGCCCTACGTGCTACATTGCAACCCCGTGGAAAGAGCCAACAAAGTTGTGAAAACCATGTTGGCACAATACGCCGGGAAACACCACGATCGCGGGGATGAAAAACTAAACGAAGCCAGATTTGCCGTTAACACAGCATGGCACGAAACAACCGGATACAGCCCAGCGTACCTAAACCAGGGTAGGGAACTCAGGGTACCATGACAACCTTCACAGGAAGAGGCACACGCCACCCCGCAACACCGATGGAAGAACCTACGCGAAGCACAGGAATTGGCACGGTTGCACTTAGCACAGGCATTTGGACGATAGGAAGGATACTACAACCTTCGACGCCGCAACTGGAGACCAGCTGTAGGAGACAACGTTTGGAAGAAGGAGCACACGCTCTCCGACAAGGGCGTGGGAATCGCCGCCAAACTCGCTCCGAAATACAGCGGGCCCGACACGGTCGGACGAATCGTGTCACCGGTCATCGCCGACCTTCGCGACGGGAATAAACGATGGATACGACACATCCACATCCAGGATCTAAAGCCTGAGACGGGATCCACTGGGGACCCAGAATCACATCCGGAGGAGACAGATGACGGTCCACGACCAGATGCCTCTGCGGAAGGTGCAGGGATGTCGGCGCCTAACCAGGCGGCCGCCCCGACAACTCGCCGACGCGGCCGTCCACGAAAAATAATTGGGAGTGTTTATTTTTGTCATAGGCAACAATACAGACCAGAACGTCGACGTGCAGCCATGCAGCAACCAGACGATTTCTACTTAGAGCTGCATGATCTCTTCGGAGACTTCTCCGAGGACGAGGACGGAGCGAAACACCGCACCCCGACCACCCCGGAGCACCTGAAGTTGACGACGGAGGTCACGACGTCGAGCACCCCAGAACCGGCGACAGACACGACCACTTCGGCCCAGTCAGCCGTGGAAGTGGAGCCTGCAAAACCGGAAGCAACGGAGGCGAAACAACATCCGACCGAGTCGCCTCCACCCCCAACAACGGAGGACATAATTAGAAGGAAGGCAACGAGACCGAGGCTGGTTTCTTCCTCGAAGCCGAGACAATCGAAGCCACCGTCGGTGTTAGGTACGGCCAAATCCGGCCAACTGGCCAAAGCCAAGCCACCGGGGAAGAAATGGAAGGGGGCAAAGGTGATCCGGCCGGTCGCCTGGTGGCCCGCGAAGGTGAGGGAGACGACCCGGCCACGAACAGACTCCGATGCCAGCAGTATATCAACGGGCTCGATAATTCCTCCTGCAACGGTCGACGAGCACCGGGTACGACTGGGCCACGAGCCGGAGATCGGACGCCGGAGCCCGCACCCGGAGCCAGCGGCATGGCGGGAGCCGGAAGCTCCGGCAAGGGAACCAGGGCGGCCGAAAAAGAAGAAGCGGCCAACCCCGACGTCACGGCAACTCGAACCACGAGTGGTGAGGTCGACAGACGTCCCGGCCACGCTGCCCAGGGCACCACCACCACCTAAAGACCCACAACCCATCCGGGAAAACAGGGAAGGAGTCGTCAGGGAGGAACGGGAAGACCCGAGGGCGGGTCCCACGGAGCTGCCGGTCCTCATTTGGCCGGACGTGGAGCAGCTGTCCGGGCGCCGAGGACGCCACCGTTGCGGTTCCCCCGACAGCCATACTGGCCCCAGGCCGAGCGTTGGCCGGTCATTGTCGGCACCGAACTGACACGCCGTCACCGCCTAGGGGGAGAGGCCCAATAGAAGACAGAAGGAAGGAGGAGCCCGGTCAACCGCAGGGTAAACAGCGGGGGGACATACCCGAGGAAGAGAAACCGGGCAACGACGGGTACCCAGTATGCCCGGGTAGAATGACACCAGGAGTGGGGCCACCCGTCCCATACACGGGCAGACCGACCGAAACAGCCTGGTACTCGCTGTCCACAGGCCAGAAAGTGGAATTGCCCACCCGCTTCGTTGCCGCCAAGTAACATAGAATGCTGGTGGGCGGAGTGCGGTGGGTGCTCCACTTCGACGACACGGGACGGATGCGCAGGTGCCAGATAAAGACACCGGTGCGATCACCTAAGGACGCGTTTAGGCTGTAAGGGTGTGTTTTAATTTTAAGCGTGTGTTTTTATATAGTTCGTAAGTGTGTGTATTTTTCTTATATATATATATCTTTTTGAGTAGGTTTTTCTAGCTTGTAAGTGTGTGTTTTCTAGCTCGTAAGTGTGGGTGTTTTTATATATATATATTTTTAGAGTGGGTTTTTCTAGTCTGTAAGTGTTTGTGTGTTATAACCGTATTTAGTTATTTCTAGATTATCTTAATTAATTATAACAGAGCTTATCTTCGTCAATAATTAATGATAATTATTGACCAAGACAAGGCATAGTCGGTTCGTGCCTCCAGGCACTGGAAACGGAGAGGTTTGGATTATCTGATAAATAAGTTGAGAACCAGTTAGGAGGTAAAAGTAGGGTATATGTTGAGAATAATTATAGTGAAGCAGTTGGTATGAATGAGTGGTATGGATTGGTATGAATGAGCAGTATGGGTTGGTACGAGTTAGCGGTATAAGTTGGTACGAGCGAGCGGTATAAGTTGGTATGAGTGAGCGAGGTAATAAAAGAGCGAGCAGAGCGCGGGGCTGTCTGCTTCTGGTTTGGAATGGTGTGCAAGCGTGGTGCAATAGTATAAAGTTATTAAAAATAAGGCGGTTACATTGTTCATCAGAGTATTTGTTATTCACATCTTTATATCTTTTCTTAATAAATAACTTATATATCAACAGGTTATGGGCCTAGTTTACAGGAAAAACTGTTGAAAAGATATATAGAGGTTCTGGAATGTTCCATAAGAGCACGTGGTAAAGCGTAATAAAAAACTAAAAGACGGAAAGAAAAATATTAAAAAAACTGAGGAAGATGGCAAAAATAAGCATAGAGGAAATGCAGCGAGTGGAAAAGCTGGTAGATGCTGATAATTTTCCAATGTGGAAATTTCAAGTTAGTATAATTTTAAAAGCCCAAGATAACTTTGAATTGTTAACTCAAGTACCTACAGATGCAGAAAAAACAAAGCAATGGCTAGTTAAAGATGCAAATGCACAAAGAATAATAACTGCAACAGTGGATAAAAAAATTTTAATACACCTGATGTCCAATAAAACAGCACATGAAATGTGGACAAAACTCTGTTCCATGTTTGAAAGAGATCATGAACAATTAAAATGTAATTTGCTTCAAGAATTTTTCAGTTTTGAATATGACAAGAATGCAGATGTGGCTGTAAATATAAGCAAGCTTGTAAATATGACATATAGGTTGAAAAGTCTGGACAAAGTTATAGACGATGACATGCTCATCGCAAAAATATTAGGTTCATTGCCTCGGGGATTCAAACATTTCAGAAGCGCATGGGAGTCTACAGTGAGAGAAGAAAGAACGTTGGAAAATCTAACTGCCAGACTGACAGCGGAGGAAGAAAGACAGACAGGAAAAGAAGAATGTACAAGTGCAATCGCATACCAAACCAAAGAAAGGAAATGCTACAAGTGCAATGCAACAGGTCATATAGCATGGCAATGCAAAACAAAACCTAACAATGAGAGTAACAAGGTAAAGTGTTATAAGTGCAATAAGGAAGGACACTATGCGGCATCATGCAGACAAAAAACAGAAAGTAAGTACTGTACTATTTGTAAGAAGTCAAATCACACAGAGAAACAGTGCTATTTCAGAGAAAAAAATGTACAAGAAACAGTGAATAAGGGAAACAAGGTTGCGTACTTGACTGGACAATTGAGCAGATCCAATGACTGGGTAGTAGATTCCGGTACAACCTCACATATGACAAACACTACTGAAAACATGTCAAACATAAAAAAATTAAACTTGACGGTAGGAGTGGCAAAAGAAAACGAGACAATGAGAGTGGAAGCTGTAGGTAGCCTTGAATTTGAACAATGCATACTTAAAAACGTGATGGTAGTTCCAGAATTAAGCACCAGTCTGTTATCGGTCACAGAAATTAACAAAAATGGAGGAAGAGTGACTTTTGAAAAAGAAAGAGTGACAGTGGAAAATGATGGAAGACAAGTCCTTATAGGAGAAAGAACTGAAGAGGGACTGTATAACGTGAGTCTGAAACCTGAGAAGGAAAACAAATCCAATATAATATTAAATGAAAATAAACTAATAGAACAATGGCATAGAAGATTGGGACACCTGAGTAAGGGTGGCATGCTAAAACTCTTACAGCTGAGCACTGGAATGAACATTACTGAGAATCAATTAAAAAAATACGAATTGACCTGTGAAATATGCATGAAGGCACGACAGACACGGCTAAGCTTCTCAGAAACCAGGACGAGAGCAACAAGACCGATTCAACTGATTCACACAGATGTGTGTGGACCACTGGAGGCTAATACCTGGGATGGGAAGAGATATTTTGCCACATTTCTCGATGACTATACCCATTATGTTGAGACACATCTACTAAAGCATAAATCGGATGTGCAAGAATCTTTGATAGAGTTCATAAATAAAGTAGAAGCTCGATGGTGCAGCAAGGTGTCAAAAATAAGGTGCGACAATGGTCGCGAATTTATAAACAATAAAATAATAAACTGGGCAAAAACAAAAGGAATAGAGATGGACTGCACTGTGCCACATACTCCTCAGCTTAATGGAAAGGCGGAAAGATTGAACCGAACCTTAATGGAGAAAACAAGAGCATTATTGTTCGACTCTAAAATGAAGAAGGAGATGTGGGGAGAGGCACTCTACACGGCAACATATCTTCTGAACAGATCCCCGACGAGCACAGAGAAGAAGACACCAATTGAAAACTGGGAAAAGAGAAAACCGAATTTATCAAGAATACAAATGTTTGGAAGTGAAGCTCATGTAAAAATCACTGGACATTTGAGAAAATTAGATGCGAGAAGTGAAAAACACCTTATAATAGGTTATGCACCCAACGGATATCGTCTATGGAATAAAATTAAGAGAAAGATAATCATTTCAAGGGATGTGATCGTGCAAGAAGGGAAAACAGAAGACTGTCAAATCGAAGACGGCGTTATTTTAAACTTGCCCTATGACGACGACGAAGAAGTGTGTAGCACAGAAGAAACTGAAGATGCAATACATGAAGAGAGCGAAGAAGAACAAGAGCAAGAAGATACCTCCAAGGAATGGCAGAGTTGCAGTGAAGAACAAGAAGATACCGAAGAAACTCAAGAAACACCTATCGTCAACCAAGAACCACTAAGAAGATCCGAAAGAAAAAGACAACCCCCTGAAAGGTATAACTCTGCATTTCTGACATTTGAACAGGCAGTTACAGGTCCAGACAAGGAACGATGGATGGAAGCAATCAATGACGAGAAGGAAGCAATGAGGAAAAATGATACTTGGACAATGGTAAATGCCAGTGAGGTCCGAGGAAAAAGACCCCTCTCCAGCAGATGGGTATTAAAAGTTAAAGATGATGGAAGGTATAGAGCACGCCTGGTTGTCCGAGGGTGTGAACAGGAAAAGGACTTGGATTACGAAGAAATTTACAGTCCGGTGGTAAGCAATGCTTCCTTGCGTATACTGTTTTCCATAGCTGCCAACAAGAATCTTCGCATAATAACTTTGGACATTAAGACAGCATTCTTACACGGAAACCTGAAAGAAACAATTTACATGTATCCACCTCAGGGATATAAAGAAACAGGAAAGTTGTTCAAGCTGAAGAAAGCAGTTTATGGCCTAAAGCAGGCACCCTTCTGCTGGAACGAGCGTTTTTCCGAATTTCTTAAAGAAAAGAAACTCATTCCTCTCAAGAGTGATCGATGCCTGTTCAAGAAAGAAAACTCAGATCTAATGCTGGGACTCTACGTACATGATGGACTCGTGATTGGTAGCGACATGGAAGAAATGACAGAACTGCTTAATGAACTAAAAAATACTTTCGAGATGACAATAGATCATAATCCACAGACATTTCTTGGGATGGATCTACACCGTACACAGGATGGAATAAGACTGTTTCAGGGTAACTACGCTGCCAAGGTGTTGGGAAAGTATCGGATGGAGAACAGCAAACCGGCAGGAACTCCCATAAATCCATACTCAAATGTTGACGAAGAACAGACAAGCAGTTCCAACTTCCCATATCGAGAAGCAGTAGGCAGTCTGCTGTACCTATCTACTAAAACAAGGCCTGACCTGGCCTACGCAGTTGGATTTTGCAGCAGGTATGTTGAGGGTCCAACAGACAGAAATATAACAGATGTAAAACGAATTTTAAGGTACCTCAAGGGAACGGGAAACAACGGGATCCAGTATAAGCGGCAGAACGACAACGATACAATTCTGGCATACTGTGACTCCGATTTTGCTGGGGACCACTCAACTAGGCGCAGTACCACAGGTTACGTCATCTGCTACGGCGGCGGACCGATATTGTGGACATCGAGAAGACAGCCAATGATTGCTACATCCAGCACAGAGGCTGAATTCATTGCAGCTGCGGAATGCTGCAAAGACTTGCGCTATGTAAAGATGCTTATTGAAGAAATAATAGGCAAAAAGGTGAAAGTACGACTTCAAATAGACAATCAGGGAGCGATATCATTGATTACAAGTGGGGCAGTTAATAAAAGGTCAAAGCACATAGACATTAAATACAGATATGTAAGTGAGACTGTAAAAACCAATCTTATTCAGGTAGAATATTGCCCGACTGATAATCAAGTAGCTGACGTGCTAACAAAACCTTTAGCTTTGGAAAAATTTAGAAAATTTAAAGATAAATTAGTGGACAGTAAGTGAAGAGCGAGTGAAGGATAAACTACTTCACATAATTGAGGGAGAGGATCGTAAACAATTATTGTGAAGAAAGTTGCATGAGTGTGAATATAACGGTATGCTGAAAACTGTGTAAGTGTTGGCAACAATTACTGTAAAGGAAAAAAAACGGCATGAGTGTGAATACAACTGTGTTGCATAATTGAGGGAGAGATTTGGAAACATTTATTGTAAAAAAGGTAGCATGAGTATGAATACAACTGCGTCACATAATTGAGGGAGAGTGTTGAGAATAATTATAGTGAAGCAGTTGGTATGAATGAGTGGTATGGATTGGTATGAATGAGCAGTATGGGTTGGTACGAGTTAGCGGTATAAGTTGGTACGAGCGAGCGGTATAAGTTGGTATGAGTGAGCGAGGTAATAAAAGAGCGAGCAGAGCGCGGGGCTGTCTGCTTCTGGTTTGGAATGGTGTGCAAGCGTGGTGCAATAGTATAAAGTTATTAAAAATAAGGCGGTTACATTGTTCATCAGAGTATTTGTTATTCACATCTTTATATCTTTTCTTAATAAATAACTTATATATCAACAGTATATTATATCACTCCTTTTTGTACACAGTTGTACTACACTCTGACGAGCCGCCGGTATTATTGAATCCCGATGTCAACACGATGGGACGTTTCACACTGATATGCCCGACAATATTAGAGTCGTAAATCACGATCGTGAGGAGACCCTACTATTCCGAAATACAGAAATTCTCAGTATGTCCTTTGTAGCTAAATTAGTACAAAACCTTGTACACCGTTCGAAGTCGGTGTCTAACGCCGGAGATCAAAGGAATTTGCCCACCGGCAAGATATTACGTGTTCAACCGAATACTCCTCTCATAAATACGGTCGCCAAACGCGATACTTCTGTTATGATACGCAGCCGAGTCAAAATCTGTACTAAGACGATCGCTAAGCGCGATTATCCAAAAAGCTTGCTCACAAGCAAAATACTATATGCTTTAATTGAAAACTCCTATACAGTCGCCAGATGCGATACTTCTAGAAAACTTGCACACAGGCAAGATATTAAATATTTTACCGAAAACGCCTCTATCAAATACGGTCGCCAAACGCGATACTTCAATTGTGACACGCAGCCCAGTGCACCCTGAGAGACGCTACGTCTGGATTCGTTTCAACGATCGTAAGCGATCTGGATTTAGATGTTAAAGCGACTGACGTGTTCGACCGGTGTAACACGAGCGTACCCTGCCGATTGCTCGGAGAGGCATCACCCATGACAACACGTACGATATTTATTACCTTCTCCTCACCAAAAGAGTACACCCTTCTGCACCATATGGTGATGTCGGATGCACTCCGGATCAGTGTCTAGCAATTCGTATCACACTTAATCGACCCGTCAGTTAATGGTTAATTTCAGACATCCAGTGACCGTCGAAACATGTAGATACTCTGCCGATTTCTCGGAGAAGTATACTGTATGCCAACACGTATTAGCGCCTTTCACTACGCTAAACCAAAAGAGTGTCGTCCTCTGCGCTATTAAGCGAGCCAGATTCCACTCCGGTTCTAGATTCACAAATAGGAACCATACTAAATCTTTCTGTCATTTGATTATAATCTTTAAATATAATCACACGACTCTATACTGAAACTTCCTATCAGAATGCCGTCTTCTCGTACGTAACTCTTACAATTGACTCTACGCCGACACGATCTTTACACACGTTAATAGATATTAACGTCGGCTGTGCCACTGTACGGTTTGTACTAGTGACTCCTCGGTTTGAGGCGCGTACGAGACGAAGGCAATCTAGGCGGTTTGACTAGAAATGCGAAGTCGGTATGACTTCTCGAACACGTACCGGTTTTCGCCGGATCTATTAGAGTCGCGTGTTATTAGACCCGCTTCCAGACGTAGAGTGACGAATTTGCTTCGCGCATCGACCTCCTTCAATCTGTATAGAGTGGGGATCGTTGCGCGCGCATCCTAATTAGCGGGGATAATCTGCGGTCCTTTACTTTGACAAGGATCGCAGATTCTCTCGCGGCTCGCTATGGTAGGGATTCGCGATAGTCCCTCTCGCTCATACTCGATATGTAACTGGTACGGTTACAGTGTTAGACTTAAGATTGCGTTTCCGCCACGCCGTTAGGTTGTAAGTTAGTTATAAGTACTTGTAAAGATAGACCAAAAAGGACATTTATAATTATTATACATATTTTTTTTTGTACAATAAAAAAGCCTCGCTGCCATTTTTTTTCGCCGCCCCGGAGAAAGAGGGGGGTGTAACAGACTTGTACCGTACAGACCTGTTACTAAGAACAACGCAAACCGGATCAAACCGGTGAGAACCGAGATCAACCGGCGATCATTTCTCGGAACGAACCGCCACACCATGGTCTGGAAACCCGTTTTTCGTGGCCAAAAGTATTTTAGCGTTATTTAAAGTTGAAGCTTATAGTATGATAGGTCGTTGAATTCGTTTCGACACCAGCAATAATATTATAAAGTCAGAAATATATGGCAACATTTAAAAAATTGACGTGATTACCATTTTTATAAACAAAAAAAATTTTTTTTAAATTTTGTATATTGAAATTTATAGATATGTAAATACTGATCAACTTTTGTTGGAAACATTTTTTGGCAGATCGTAGAAAATGTCTTAAAAATCGTGTTAACAGTACTATTCTGCCGCAGGAATAACATAAGTAATAATACTAGCACAAATAAGATAAATACATAAATAAAATCACTAATGTATTAATGTATATCATATATATGCATTATTTATAAATGTACATAAACTATAAAAATATATAAAATATAAATACGAATGATATAATCAATAAATGTACATACATATACATTTAGGGTGGACCTTATTTTTTGACCAAAGAATTTTTTCCCTCTCACCCCTCAGAATTGTGACAAATGTTGAGAAAATGGGAAACCGACGCGCAACGAATTTGAAATTATTTTTTAAATCTTGACAAATATATCGTTGAATTTCGTTGCGCGCCGGTTTCCCATGAACCAATCTGCCCTTTTTCCAGATCATTTCCTCAACATTTGTAACAATTTAGGGGGGTGAGCGGGAAAATATTTTGCAAAATAATTTTTGTCAAGTATAGCTAAGGTCCACCCTAGTATACATAGACATATATACAGGGTGGCCCACATAACTCTGAACAGCTCAATATCTCGAAAACTATGCCATCGATTTTAAAGTTCTTAGTCTTAAATTGCATGGAACTGAAGGGCCTTTCTGACTACATAAACGTGAAGTGGCCTCCCTTCCCCTTTAACGGGGGAGGGGAGGTACCTTTGTAATTTTAAATGGAACCCCCTATAAAATGTTACATATTTAGATTCTACCGGAAAAAACAAGTCAATTTTGTCTGAAACATTTTTTTGTCAGATACTTCCATGATGAGATATAACAGTTTGAAGTTTCGAGTTGTAGGTACTTGAAGCGCTCGGAAATAGCGTTATGGAATTGTACATACGCGCTTGAGTCCTTTGCTTATTCATAAAGAAACACAAACAATAATATTTACAATTCTTGAGTTTGACTCACTTATCTATGAAAACGTTTTCAGTTTAGAGCTGTTATTCAAGCAGTAACATTGTGATTATGGCTACTTTTGACACAGAAGTGAATATGTTATTAATGTTAGGTGAATGCCAAAAAAATTATCGGCGTGCAGCAGTGATGTTTTTTGAACGTTATGGTATCAAAAAATGTCATGCAACATTTCATAATTTAGAAAAGCGGCTTCGCGAGCACGGTGAATTGTGTAAAAAAACTCGCAATAAACCTAAAGCTGTCACTAATGAAAATAATAGTGTCAGTATTCTTGCTGCAATTACATTAAATCCTCATATTAGTCAACGTACACTTGCACAAACATCACATATTAGTCGTTCATCAATTCAACGAATTTTGAAACGGCAAAAGTATCATCCATATCACATGGTTTTATCACAAGAGCTTTCGATAGCAGATTACGATCACCGTGTAAGATTTTGTGAGTGGCTGCAGGGTGTTGTGGAAAATGACTTTTTGTGCAAAATACTTTTTTCCGATGAGGCCACTTTTATGAATTCAGGGCATGTAAATAGACATAATCTGCATTATTGGGCCGTGGAAAACCCAAATTGGATGCGATGTGTTCCCTTTCAACATCGATGGTCTTTAAATATTTGGTGTGGCCTAATAGAATATTTTATGATTGGACCTTATTTTTTCAAGAAACTGTAACATCTGCAAGTTATTGTGATTTCTTAAAAACTCATTTGCCTGCGTTTTTGGAAGATGTGCCACTGCACGTTAGAAGAGAAATGTGGTTCCAACAAGACGGCGCTCCTCCACATTTTGCAATCATCATCAGGCAATTTTTGAACGAAAAATTTGGGAACAAATGAATAGGTCGTGGGGGACCTCGTCAATGGCTTCCTCGATCCCCCGATCTAACACCATTAGATTTTTTCTTATGGGGATATGTAAAGGACAAAGTTATGTTTGAACCACCGACGACAAAAAAGGATATGAAACAAAGAATACGTGACGCTTGCGCTTCAGTGACTCCCGAAATGTTAAAAAATGTTAGAACAACTTTGATGTTTCGAGTAAATAAATGTTTACAAGCCCGTGGTGGACATTTTGAACATTTAATTTAAAGTACATTTTATTTTTTCACGAATAAGCAAAGGACTCAAGCGCGTATGTACAATTCCATAACGCTATTTCCGAGCGCTTCAAGTACCTACAACTCGAAACTTCAAACTGTTATGTCTCATCATGGAAGTATCTGACAAAAAAATGTTTCAGACAAAATTGACTTGTTTTTTCCGGTAGAATCTAAATATGTAACATTTTATAGGGAGTTCCATTTAAAATTACAAAGGTACCTCCCCTCCCCCGTTAAAGGGGAAGGGAGGCCACTTCACGTTTATGTAGTCAGAAAGGCCCTTCAGTTCCATGCAATTTAAGACTAAGAACTTTAAAATCGATGGCATAGTTTTCGAGATATTGAGCTGTTCAGAGTTATGTGGACCACCCTGTATATATGTCTATGTATACCAGGGTGGACCTTAGCTATACTTGACAAAAATTATTTTGCAAAATTGTATATACAGGGTGAATTCGATAAAGCAGGACACCTAAATATCTCCGTTACTTTTCGTTGTACGAAAAAACTTCTTAGGACAAAGTTACACTGTTTGAAGGGCCACATATAATGGTGTGAGGGAAACAATGTTCAAGGTCATTTTTTACAAGATTTCAAGGTCATCGATATTTTTTTAAATGGAATGAGGAATTTTTTAATACATCAATCGATGCAGCTGGACATTCGTTATAAAAAAGTACTAACCTATGTACGTCGAAAAGTTAGTAGTTCAGGAGATATTTCAATTGAAATAACTCTAAAATACCATTACTGTCGTACTAAGACGTTAGTGTTTACTTACTTGTGTAACGTTTTACTACGGCAGTAATGGTATTTTAGAGTTATTTCAATTGAAATACCTCCTGAACTACTAACTTTTCGACATACATAGGTTAGTACTTTTTTATAAAGAATGTCCAGCTGCATCGATTGATGTATTAAAAAATACCTCATTCCATTTAAAAAAACATCGATAACCTTGAAATCTCATAAAAATGACCTTGACATTTTTTTTCTCTTACACCGTTATATGTGACCCTTTAAACAGTGTAACTTTGTCCTACGAAGTTTTTTTGTACAACGAAAAGTAACGGAGATATTGAGCTGTTCAGAGTTATGTGGGCCACCCTGTATATGGGTCAGAGGATTCCATAGCCCTGCACAAAGTAGCCAAATAAATAAAACATTAACTAAAAGGAACAAAAAGCAACTACAATAGCGTATGTTTACCGAAAAATGAACAGTCAATAAAATTATACCTGTTGTATACATTCAGTAGATTATTTCTGCGACTATTCTTTCGCGCATGAAATTCTCTGTCGTGTCGGTAAAATTTGTTTCGGCTTTCTGCTGCGTCTTCTGCTAAATACCCTAGAGGCAAGATGGATCGCTGAATGATTTGTTTCCCGTGTACTAGGATCTTGTGCAACGTTGGAGGCATTGGATACCATGAGTATTTTTCTTTGTACAATTTGGCTGTCTCGAAACAAAACGTTACCAATTTCTCCAAATTTATTGGGAATTGACACGATATAGTCAGCAAAATTATCCTTAGATTCTGAATTAGATCAAGGTCTACGCCCGTGACAGCTGACAGTAATTTTGGTTCTCGAAATGCTCGACGAGCAGTATTTCCGTCGTTTGTATTGCCGGTTCCTTGTTTCGGTTTGTCCACATGTAATCCAAAATGTTCCGAAAATAACTTTTGGATCTCTTTTTTGCGGGACTTACATCTCTCTTTATCTTTCTCTTGCTTCATTTGCCATTTATCTATTCCTATTCTGTACGCAATGTGAATTATACATTCGAAGAGACGGATCCAAGCGTGCAGAGAACTAATGCCATATTGTAAGGAATTTTCGGCGGGTGTAAATGCGTCTGCCCGAAAGTTATCAATTTTCAAAACTTGCGTTGGTGTTGCTCCACATATAGGACAACACTGCGTTGATTTAGTTTTCGTTAATGTGTTTAAAACCTTTCCATCGATTAACGTCATGACTAATTTGAAATTGATTTTTAAAATTTTATTTCTCTATGATAAATTCAAATGAGTCAAATTTTTTATTTGACGGTCCATGTCTTCCTTTTCTTGGAGTATTTGTTCTGGTGTTTCTTTCACGTATTCTAATTTTATCGGTCTACAAAATCTAATGGAATGAGACATTATATTGTTCCATAAAATTATATTGCTACTTGTACAGAGTCTCAGTGGTATTAATATAGTGGCGAAAAGATTACAATCGGAGCCAGCTAAATTTTCAGGTCTCTCAAATTTTTGCTTATATATTGAATGGCTACGGCTGCCATCAAAGCCATAGCTAAATATAATTTCTGCTTCAAGTATTTCTTTTTCTGTTTTTAAAAATACACTTTCAATTACCTCTTTTTGCAGTAGAACTATTCTTTTAACTGTATGTTCCAAAAGATTTTGCAATGGAACTTTTGCAATTGTCTCCGTCACCGTAACCCCCATTGGTACCGAATCTTTCCTAGCTTCAATGATTGCATCGTAATTAGGGTATATGTCACAATTTCGTCGTTTATTTTTCAAACGAATATTTGTGTACTGCCGTTTACTTAAATTATTTTCGTATATAAACACCATTGCTTCTTCGAGCGATAGGGGAATTGGTGCTTTTCTTCCTCGCAGATAAGTGCTTTTCTTATTTCCTTCGCCCGTTCAGGGCTTCTTGTCGCCTCTTTTAATATGAAAGCTAGATCTCGGTTGCCTCTCTTGAGTGCCGTTATCGATTTTGCATGAACTAATAAATCCAGATCTTCCTGCATTTGATTGGAACGGGTTACTGCTTCTCGTCTCTGAGATCGCGCAGACTTTTCCTGGTATGCAAGACGAGGACGCCCTGTTGTTGCTGAGGTTCCATAATTTATGGGGTTGACACCTTTCGGAAGAACTAAATATCCTCCCAACCATACATTATATTTCGATCTGAAATTTACCAATGTTCGGTTGGCATTTTTCCATTGTGATGAAATATTTTTGCACAACAGTCGAATCTTTTCATGAAGTGATACTCTGTACCTCTCAGAAATATCAGTTTCTTCGATTACATTCAAAATAAACCTCAAAACAGCAACTGTTTTGATATTGTCATTTTTCTCATTATACCACACATCGAATATGTCTTCATTTTTAAAATAATACTCGTCTGTAAAAGTAAAAGCTTGTAAGCATTTTATAGAAAGACACGTTTGGAACCAAAGTTGGGCAAAAATTTAATCAACGACTGACGAATAAATTTCTACTTCAATCGTTAATCGCAATTGACAATTAAACTTCTACTTCAATCGATAATCGCAATTGACAATTAAACTCCTACTTTAGTCGTTAATTGCGGTTAACGATTAGATTCTTTTCAATTGCAATCTTCAATCGGATAATTGATTAATGATTAACTACTGAAATTTCAAAATAAAATACGGAATCAAAACTTTATGCATACTCAAAAATATTTAAACTGAGTTTAGGTATATGGTCATTTGATTCATAATACGATCTCTATGTGCTCACTTATTACATTTTACGGATAGACCGTGTGGCGATTAACTATATCAAACGATTGAATCAATCATCGATTTTTCAATGATTACTTTTTTTTCGTACACATTAATCAATCAATCTTGATTAACATTTCAATCGATCAATGCTCAACTCTGTTTGAACTCATAACGAAGAAACATATGTAAGTACTTACTTGAAATGTTTTCCGACATTTTTTTATGGAATTAAATTGATCACACTTACACCCAATGTAATTAACACTTTTCGCCGTTTGGACACACTGCACTGTGCGACGATTCTTCGACATATTACGAATTTAACAAAAGACGATCAGTAAACAATCGAACGGAGATGAGGCTTGTCACGTTGAACTCTTTTCGACGAGCAGAAGGCTCGTGAAAAGAATCAAACTCGGGCTTTACTGGTACAGAGACCGGGCCGCGTTTAGCCGAGTACACGCGGTCCGCCCGGGACAACGGAATTCGAGAGTCCGACGGATCAAAATTGATTTGTTCGGGCGCCAGGCACCTTGAGGGTGCCACGCGAGACGCGATTCGATTCTCGGCCTCGGGGAAGCCGAGGCCGACGGTCGAACCCTCGAAATAAGCAGACGGAAATTACGCTTCGAAACGGGCCAAAGGATTCGGACACGGGAACGTTCGGATAATCCTCTCGGCAGGACGAATCTCACAGGAATACTAGAATAATTCACGACAATGTAGGTTCGAGATGTTTAATCGGTCGTCGGTAGTTACAAAATTACGGCCTCGTGGCCGCGACCCGAGAGCCCGCGCTCTTCGTACAGATTAGCGATAGATCGAAATTCGCAGCGCGGTTGTCCTGCAAACGGAACGCGTGTCGGAATCGTCGTGCAAAATCGCGATCTTCCAGGAACGCTGGACGACGGAATCGCACGCAACGCAGGTGAACGGCGCGGTATGGGACTGTCGCGGCGGCCGTCGCTCGCGGTTCTATTTTACGCACGCGGTATCGATGCTACGTTTCGATAGTCGGCGCGACACAGGATTCGAGACAACTGGAGATTATTCTCACGGAAAGCGACTCCTCCGAGGAATCTTCCGTAGCCACGATACCCGCGGAAAACTCTTGGAAACCTAACCTCAAAACGCCCTCGGAACGGGCGTGAGATATTGGCACGAGGCGTCTGGCGCCTCGGCACACGCGAATATTCGAGGACGGAATGAGAAGCGTTCGTCCTCGCGCGATTAATGTCGAGCCACCTCGCAAAGAAATATCGAATCGATCACTGGCTGACTCACCGTTTCACCTTCTTATTTTTGGACCCGTGTAACGCAGGAAATGCTTCCGGGAAGCGGTCTCGTCCGGCTGCACGGCTCGGTAATCTCGCTTTTCCTTGCTTTTCCCTACTCCTCACGGGAACTTTCACGACACGGCCGAATTACTTTTAATAGCTCGCGAAATTAATGGCGTCGCAATCGTTAGCGTGATGTCGTAACGGAAGCCAGCGCGACAGTGTCGCATTGATTTTCGATCGCGCGACGGCTCGATCCTTTTTTCCCCCCTCTCTCGACTCGTTGCCGAATTTTCCCGATTGGCGCGTGCCACGCGCGCGACATCCTAGCTACCAGGATTGTCCCTACTAAGGTCCTTGGGCCCCAGACCGTAACGCGAATGTTCGGAATCGGAGACTCTCCTCCTTTGGCTGAGATTGCACCACCCACGCCGGAGCTTCAGCGCGATGAGGCGATGTCGGTACCACGAAAGGTCGAGATGCCCGGATGGCAAATATCAGCTCCTGTCCCTTCGACGCCTCCGGGTTGATCACTCGGGTGCTCTCGATCCAAATCGTCGGTGCCCGTGCACGGGGCTTTCGCAATATCGGCCAGTTCTTTTGCGGGCCTGGTGCTGTGTCTCCTTCTCGGGAAACTTCGGTCGGTCGGGGTACCTCTCTCGTATCTGTAATACGGCCCTGTAAACTGGCCGTTCTCGGCACGTACGACAGATGTCAATAATCGGTGATCGGTAAGTGCGGAATTTCCTCGGGAACGCTCTCGAATCCTGCGATTCCGTGTCGTGACTCGTGAGAGGGCGGTCCAAGTCCTTTTATGTTGCAATTGCAACCGAAATTAACGGAGAAAGTGACGTCGCAAGATTTGCAACTTCACAGGCTAAACAAAATTGAAAACAAGCCAAACCCGTGGCAATTGTTCTGCATTGTCATGCCGCAAAATGTTTGTGCAGTAATGGGTAACGATGAAAAACTACTTACAATAATTGTATATACAGTGTGAACCACGAATTGTAAGCAGTAGAGATTACTCTGCTATTAGCAGTCCGATAAAAAATGTTTCTATCACATATAAGATGGTTTCAAAAGAACTTTCACACGATTATAGCAAACTTTTTGTACAAAAATTAAAAAAACAATTTTTGCAATATTCTTATGTTATGATACTTACCGAATTCGCCTTGAAATTCGAGATAATTCTCTAACAAATAGGCGTAAAAATAGATCTTGAAAAATCATGAAAAAAAGTGTTGACAAAAAATTTGCTATGATCACGTGAAATCTCTCTTGAAACCATGCTATACCTGATAAAAACATTTTCGATCGGAGTGCTAATAGCAGAGTAATATCTACTGGTCACGATTCGTGGTACGAATCCGAGCTACTTGTTCGGAAAAATGAGAGCTACTTAAAAAAATCAGAAATGTCTACAATTTTATATGCAAAAGGTCCCATTTATGCCGATTTGTGCCGTTTTTGTAAAACCGTTCTCAAAGTTAGTCAAGCAGCTGCAAGCGAACGCGTTCGGAGCTCCTGAAAATCCCAGTTACTATTTATTAAAAACGTTGTACAACTGAAACGGGCAGAAACGGGCAAATAAAACTTTATACACTATATTCAGAAATGTCTATAATTTCATATGCAAAAGGTTCCATTTATGCCGATTGGTGCCGTTTTTGTAAAACCTATCTCAAAGTTTATATTGTTTAAACTTGTCACTATTTGTTTATGGATAAAATGATGCTAACAACAGTATTACACACCTAAAATATACCTGCTGACACATACGAAATTATCATTTAAACTTGTATTCCGATAGTCTATGATGACTATTTTAAACGTTTTTTCCATCTGAATTTTACGAAGTTTGTCTTCAAAACGTTATATCTCAGCAATGAATAATCGGAAAGGATTAATAATTTGGATTTGGAAGCTTTGAATGGTTCTTACTCTGTTTAAAAAAAAATTTTTTGAAAGTCTTTATCTTGAAAAATTGACATTTGGCCACGAAAAACGGGTTTCCAGACCATAGTGCGCCGTATCCTCGTCGCAGCGCCGAGACGGACCGCGCCGCGCCACTCCCCCGCGCCTTGAAACAATCCGCGAATCACCGCATCGCGCCACCACCCCCACCACTAATTGAGAGCTGTAAAAGCCGTCACGGCCAGAGATCGAGACGGTATTCAATGCAAAGTTACGAACGGGTAAGGGTCACTCCTGACTTCGTTACCAGAGTAAGTATATGCAATAACATATTAAGGTTTCCCACGCTGTCAACGACGAGTCAAAGCACCTCGAAGCCGGCCGTGAGAATCCGCCTCCTAGAGCACGGTGTGTCACTACTCTCTTCCGCAGCCACGGTGTGTCACCAGCTGAATCCTGAATCCTGAGAGCACGGCGTGTCGCCACTCTCTTCCGCAGGCACGGTGTGTCACCAGCTGAATCCTGAATCCTGAGAGCACGGCGCACAGTGGTCTAAACGGGCCATTTAGCAGGACAAAATTATTCTAGCTTTATTTTAAGACTTAAAGCCGTAGTTAAGTAGGTCATTGGATTCGTCTTGACATCAGCTACAACAATATGTAATAAAAAATACTTAGTGGCGTTTAAAAAATTAACATAAACATATTTTTTTTATTAAAAAAAGAAATTTTGTGAAATTTTTTTATTGGGATTTATAGACGACTGAGTATCGATTAACTTTTGTTCGAAACATTTTCTTGCCAGATTATCCAAAATATTCAAAACATCGTGGTGACAATTGGGCATTTCCACCGAAAAACTTCCGAACCGACCGTTTTATTTAAGTGCTTATGAATTACAAACGACAAAAGATAGAAAAAACAGATTCAAGTAAAAGTTATATCGTATTTTTAGGCCGACAAATCTGTACAAAAATTTTATTAAAAAAATCATTTTCAAAATTTAAAAAAATTTATAAATTTTCAAAATTGTTTGCATAAATTTTAGGGGCCCAAAAATACGATATCACTTTTACTTCAACCATATTTTGATATCTTTTTGTCGTTTGTGGCTTACGTAGAAGAGAATCATAGAGATGATTCGAAATATATCGACATTGAATTACTAAAAACTGTCTCAAATTCAAAGGTGCTAGTTCGTGCAAATAAAATTCGTTTTTTAGAACACTCTAGACTTCTATAAAGACGTTCCAACATGTTCCATCCTAAAGCTTTTTAAAGCTTTTTTTTGCAAGACTGTCAAAGTTTAAATGCTATGTACGTTTGAAGTATACTTTCATTTTTAAGCAAATAAAC
Organism: Lasioglossum pauxillum; assembly: GCA_933228785.1. Taxonomy (NCBI): domain Eukaryota; kingdom Metazoa; phylum Arthropoda; class Insecta; order Hymenoptera; family Halictidae; genus Lasioglossum; species Lasioglossum pauxillum. Next base: position 22,272,687 of record OW121700.1, read on the forward strand.
AATATATTTAAGTTTTATTTGAGTTTTGTACTTACTTCATGCTGGTATTCATCATAGAATGAAAAATTCCACAAATATTTCCACTACTAGATGTTCACAACGAGATATACTAACTAATAGTGAGCTGTCGAACGACGATGAAGAAATACGAAGTTGAAAAATGAGTTGTTCGTGGGGGTATATTTTATTATGAAGTGATAAAAAGGGAAAACCCAGCAGTGATTCTTCTTACCTGGCACCTTACTTCTCATTTACCGAAGCGGGAAATTTTCTGTGGGATTTCCATTTTTTGGGTTTTGTCCAGCTAAATGGCCCGTTTAGACCACTGTGCGGCGTGTCGCTACTCTCTTCCGCAGCCTTGGTGAGTCACCAGCTGAATCCTGTCCTGAGAGCACGGCGTGTCGCCACTCTCTTCCGCAGCCACGGTGTGTCACCAACTAAATCCTGTTCACTTTCATACACCACACTCTTACACAGCTACGGTGTGTCACCAGCTGAATCCTGGTCACTTTCACAACGATCCACCATTCTCATGATCACCGAAAACGTTCATGCCGTCGGGCATCCCGAGTACGATCGATTCCGCGACGCGTTCAATTACGACACCGCGTTCCGCATGTACAAAGGAGAACCGCGAACTCCGTAGATGTACTCCGCGTCCCGAACTCCCGCGCCCGCGATATTAGAAAACTCATTGGCAGCGAGCGCACGTTAAGTTGAATTCTACGTGTCTTGATTTATTTTCCAATACACCCCGTCCTTCCGGAAGCCGATCATTCTCTCTGCCGCGTACGAATCCTGGCCGCGGCGAGCTAATCAGCAACAGAGGGACTCCGACGCGAAGAGACCGATACCGGGAACAAGACCCGTTACAATATAAATTGCGAATATTGATAAGTTGGTGACTGGTTGCCGTGCAGGATGTGTAGAGCAATATGATCGAGCCAAGAGAACGATAAAAGGGAATCGAAGACTCTCCATCCGGTCAAGAGGTATTGATTCCTATGATAATCGATTTCGAAGAAGGCTTGAAGATGTAGTCACCCCATGAAGATTAGGTCCAGAACAATGGATTGATTAATTTATAAAAGGAATGGCTCTTCAAGAAACCCAAACCAGTCTATGTTCAAAGGGTATAGCCGGATAAGATAGTCCAAAATGCCCTTGAGCCGAATTTTATCGATAATGTGCCATTCGATAGAGCACCAAGAAAAACCATACTGTGCAAAGTTTCAACCCTGTATCTCGATCGGGAGGGTAGTTATGGGGTAAAATCGAAAAATCAGTTTTTGGCTTATTTTCCCTAGTTAATGACTTTTAGAAATTCTGAGAAAAATCTGACACATGTCAAGAACCCAAATACATACTTTGCAATTGGTTTCAGATTTTTAAAGTGAAAATCCTGCTTGTAAAAAATCAAAAACCTCAAAAAAATCGAAAAAATGCAGATTTCACATGGAAGTTCTAGAGTGACAACATTTATATTTTTACAGTAGCAGTATATTGTCATAAGTATTGTTCATGAATTTTTTCAGATTTTTTGGTTTGGTGCGCCGTTGTTAAAAAAAATAAAAACTGATATTTTCGACGTTTTTTCCGCGAAGAACTAAGCTAACCTTAAAATTATTACTTTCTATTTGTTCTGTAAGTCTATCAGGCACTGATAAACCTTGAACATTATTAAAAAATAATTAAACAATGAAATCGGCTTGATTAGTATTTTTACTATGTCAGCGTATTACATCTGAAAGTATTAAACACAATCCCAACAGCTCGGTTGGCTCAGAGCGTTAGGCGCTCGACTGTTGATCTGCTTATACTAGGTTCGCGCCCGGCATACGTATACACTTTTTTTTACTTGATTAATTCTTTTTTTATGTCTGGAGTCGCGTTTCGTGAGAGTAATCTCTGCGATAGTTTCGTGTATTCTCGAATCCTGTGTTTCTCGCCGCGCATTGTATCGTTTCCGTCGGCGTGCGATCGCGTAATCGTTAGCGTACGCGTTGTAGCGACTCGCGTACGGAAGTCATCGCGGCAGTCTCGTAATTCGCCGATCATCTGCGCCTCGCGTTTCGAAAGTTCTTGTCGAACGAAACGACGATCGAATTTCCAACGGTATCGTCGCGAGAGAAAAACGATAGGACAACCGCCCTGCGAACGACCATCTTTCCGCTATCTTGTATGAAGAGCGCGGGCTCTCGGGTCGCGGCCACGTGGCCGCAGATTTTGTAATTTAACGACCGCTACAATAAACAGCTCGAGACCATATCGTCGTCGAATCATTACGTTCCCTGTGAGATCCGTCCTGCCGAGAGGACCGTCCTAGTTTTCCCGTGTTCGAACCTTCTGGCCTAGTCGCGACGTCACTTTCGTTCCGCGTTTCGAAGATTCGATTCTCGATCTCGGCTTCTCCGAGCTCGAGGAATATTCCGCGCTTCGTGTGGCATCCTTGAGGTGCCTGGCGCCCGAACTTTTCGCGTTTCGAGAGAAAAACCGTCGAATCTTTGAACCTCGTTTTGTCTCGGGCGGACCGCGTGTACTCGGCCTGCACGCGGCCTGGTCTCAGTGCCTGCAAGGCCCGAAGTTAACCGGCTTCCGAGGGTCAAACCGCCCGTCGGAAAAAGGTTAACGTGACAGTACGTATCGTGACTGTTAATTATAAAAAAAGCGTGTATATCCCGCTGGATTTGTTGTATAAAAATTAGGCGTGTACACCCGCCGGAATTAATAATCTACTACATCTAAGACTCTAATCGAACCAATACGAAACAACGAGCGATCACCACGAACGGTAAATAATAACAATTTTATATATCTCAACAATTACTTCATGTATCTAGAATTTGCCGTTTATAATATATTTTTGTTCAATTTTAATCAACTTAAAACCTCAAGTCATTTTTAAAGAGTTTACCTATCTTCGATCTCTTCGTACCAGTTCCCAAATCAAGGTCATTATAGAATATATAAGAATAAAAATCCTCAATTACCTGAACCGAAGCCGGTGAATGCAGGTAGGTTCGAAACTGCGTTTTATCTACAATACTAATCTTTAAGAATCTAACTATCAAATCTATCAAATACGTCCACCTTAGGACGTAACACACTATAGTCTTCTTTATCGTATTTTTCCCAATTCCCGTATCTTCCGACAGGGAATTTATTAGCTTCACATATGTGATGTCGGAACTCTGCTCTTTAATCTGTTTACACAGATTAATTTTGACCTCCTTTTGGCCAGATAAAACGTACTAAAACCAAAAAAAGATTTGAAATAAAGATTTTTAATTTATTAAAGAACAGCTATTTAAAAAATGTTTCGCATTTTACAAAATGGGCGCTTTCGAAGATTTGAAATTCGAAATATTTGACCTTCGAAGTAAAATAACAGCCCTAATATGTATAATGCGAGCTTACCTTTCCTTTTCGATTCCTCTTGGGTGGAGAACAAGCGGAGGATGGTCCCGGTTCCATTTTTGATTAAAAACACTGTGTGAACAAAGCGGACAAAGAAAACTGTGGAAGCGTGCGGCTGACGCACGCTGAGTGCGCAATGCAGTACACCCAGTAGAACACGAATGAGGCAGTCTGCAGCGCTGCAGCGCGTGGCGTCGCTTCAGTGCCACTGCGCGCATGCGTTGTGCATTGGGAGTACTACCAATCAGGGCGAACCTGCGCAGCGAACGACGCAAACCGGTCGTTACCCAAGTCCTTTCTTATATGAGATAGAGTGTAGGTACGAGTGCGCGGCAGATTGGACCAGAGTGGAGGAGGCAGGTCTCGTGTCACACGCATTTTCGGCTCTTGTCGAAATATTGGTTACAGCGACCACACATACTATGTAGCGTGCAACGTCGAAGTCAAAACATTGAGACTACGGACGCGGCTGCGGTGGGAATAGGGAGACTTTATGATAGGCGCGATTTGTTTAGGTATCGTTCCCAGGGCTGTTCTCTATGGAGAGGTTTATGACACAGGCACTTTCGGGCAACACGTGCTTACTGTAAAGTAATTTGTGTAGGCCCCGACTTCTCCGGCAAAATAAAAATGCTATATCCGTGCAATCTACGAAAAGTTCCGTTCAGTCGTCCCTGTTATAAATGTTCACTGTTTCTACGAAACAGTTAATTGCAAAGTTAAGTGTCAACCGTTTGCGGCGTTTTTCGCCCGGAAATTACACCCCCGCCCCCGACGTCACTTAATGTATTTCAGCTGCCGAAAATGTATTTAAGAGACTGCGAAGCCAGATTTCCGCACCATATTTTTGGCCTCCGTCGAAACAGTCACCTCGTGCGCGTGTTTTCTCGATATGGATTGTGACATTGCAAAATTTGCGACGTCACTTCTCTGTTCATTTCGAGCACATTTGCAAGCAATAAAGGACCGGCCCGCCCTCTACCAGGCACAACACCGAAAATACAGGATTCGAGAGCGCTCCTCTAAGAGATTCCGATATTATCGAGGATCACATAATGACATCTGTCGTGCGCGCCGAGAACGGCAAGTTTCAGGGCCGTATATGGGGCGCGCCGAAGGAACCACCGATCGTCCGAATTGTCACGGGAACCTAACAGACGTCCCGCAGCCAGGAAGCGCCCGACCGAGAGCAAATGGCCATTTCGAGATTTTGAGCTTGGTGCGAGGGCACTCGGCAAACCAAACCGGAGGCGACGCCAGGACAACAGCTAAATCAAACATCACGTCCACTGCGACTCCTTACAGATCTTGACGCCGTCTCCCCCCGTTAAGGGAGAAGCTGCCCCGGGGTCGGCGCCCTCGTATCCAAGAAGAGGAAGCCCCTCCGCCGACCAAGAGAGCGATAAACTTCTTGGTCAATTTCGTGACTGTCCGGGGCCCTAGGACGCTAGAGGGAACGCTCCTGAGCCCAAGAGTTCGCGCCGTGGAAACACGCTATAGGCAATTCGGAGAAGCGGTCGAGTGGGGGGAGCCGGGTTCGATCCGCTAGCTTGCCGAAAATCGATAGATCACTGTCGCGCTGGCTCTCGTTACCGCACTACGCTCTGCCTTCTTTTTCTACTGGCGTTGCGAAGAACAAGTAATTGCGTCGCGAAAAGTGTTGCGTGCCTGGTGGAGGTTTTCGTAGCGCCAAAGACGACGCCGCCGAGTTCAACCGAGCTCTACGCTCTATCGGGAGCTGTAATCGAAGAAAGACGCTAGAAAACGAGAAACGGTGAGTCGCAGCTGTGATCTTTTCGATATTTCGGTGCGCGACGGCTCGACCTTCGTCGCGAGAGGACGAACGCTTCCCGTTCCGTCCTCGGTAATTCGCTCGTATTCGTTTCGGGAATACTTTGAGTTTTCGTGTCATTTTGGGAGAGTTTTCCTTCTTAGATTGCGTGCGAAAGAGAGTAATCTCTGCGATAATTTCGTGTATTCTCGAATCCTGTGTTTCTCGCCGCGCATCGTATCGTTTCCGTCGGCGTGCGATCGTGTAATCGTTAGCGTACGCGTTGTAGCGACTCGCGTACGGAAGTCATCGCGGCAGTCTCGTAATTCGCCGATCATCTGCGCCTCGCGTTTCGAAAGTTCGTATCGAACGAAACGACGACAAATTTCAACGGTATCGTTGCGAGGGAAAAACGATAGGACAACCGCGCTGCGAACGACCATCTGCTCGCTATCTTGTATGAAGAGCGCGGGCTCTCGGCTCGCGGCCACGTGGCCGCAGATTTTTGTAAAATAACGACCGCTACAATAAATAGCTCGAGACAATATCGTCGTCGAATCATTACGTTCCCTGTGAGATTCGTCCTGCCGAGAGGGCTCTCCTAGTTTCCCCGTGCCCGAACCTTCTGGCCTAGTCGCGACGTCCCTTTCGATCCGCGTTTCGAAGATTCGATTCTCGATCTCGGCTTCTCCGAGCTCGAGAACTATCCCGCGTTTCGTGTGGCATCCTCGAGATGCCTGGCGCCCGAATTTTTCGCTTTTCGAGAGAACAATCGTCGAATCTTCGAATCTCGTTTTGTCTCGGGTTGACCGCGTGTACTCGGCCTGCACGCCGCCTGGTCTCAGTGCCTGCAAGGCCCGAAGTTAACCGGCTTCCGCGGGTCAAACCGCCCGTCGGAAAAAGGCGAACGTGACAGGATATGGATATGGATTTGGACTTGGACTTGGATTCGGTCTTGGACTTGGACTTGGATTCGGATTCGGATTCGGATATGGATTCGGATTCGGATTCGGATTCGGATTCGGATTCGGATTCGGATTCGGATTCGGATTCGGATTCGGATTCGGATTCGGATTCGGATTCGGATTCGGATTCGGATTCGGATTCGGATTCGGATTCGGATTCGGATTCGGATTCGGATTCGGATTCGGATTCGGATTCGGATTCGGATTCGGATTCGGATTCGGATTCGGATTTGGATATGGATATGATTATGGATCGTAGTAATGTGCTATGGCCAACCTTTCTGTTGATGATGATGAACCTTCTACGAATCGCAGTGGACCAAGAGGATCCGCTCGAGGAGCAAGAGGGAGCAGGGCCAGGGCCTATAGGAAGAAGGCGAAGACGACGCTACAGCGTCCGTCCACTCTGTCGAAATCGAGGCGATACTATAATTATAAGATAACGTTTTCCACGGTGCTCATAGCCCTGACCGACGCCGATAATAATTTCCTTGCCGTGGAGGTAGGAGGGTATGGGCGAAACAGCGATGGGGGTATTTTTGCCCAATCGCAACTAGGACAGCAACTCGACAACTGCACGATACAATTGCCCGACGCGTGCTTGCCGGGCACAAATATTAGCGCACCCTGCGTCATTCTGGGCGACGAGGCGTTTTCACTGAAGCCATATCTTCTCAGACCATATCCGGGATCCCAAGCCGAAGAGCATGAAGACAGAACAAATTTTAACACGCGTCTTTCCATGGAAAGGCGTGTATTATTGTACAAATGCACTGTAGAAATAAATGTATTTTACCATTCTTAATGGGACTTATGTTTATTAAGCGTGAAACTTTTTATTTCAAAGCGTTTGTATACTTTCGTGACTCACTTTATTACTGTACTACTGTAGAAATAAAAGTATTATACAATTCGTAATGTGACATGTTCATTAAGCGGTTTTTAAGCGTTTGAGGGTTCCATGACACAATAATTATTAGTTCTCGATATATTTTCAAAAACTGTCTTTACTGAAGAAGATGCTCATTAGTGTAGGGTTTTGGACGATTTTTACCGTTTAGGGTAACCCCACGTGATATCGGTGTATATATTGTGACGTGGCAGTTTTGCCTACGTCCTCCAGTACCGAGTATCGGAAGACCGGGTCAATCTCTGGCAGAGAAAAATGCGAGATGGGCAGTGGCGAGCGCTCGCACTGGGTACGAGCGTGACCCATGGACGAGTACTCATGTTTTTGAGCGTCGCGCCAATTTGCGCGACGTGTTTCTGCAGGACCGTAACCGGGCCCCAAGGGGGGAACCGAGCACCTCTCCCGCCGAGAAAAGGAAAAACGAGCGGTGCCGGCGAAACTCCCACACCGAGGAAGCGAAGGATCAACGCGGCCCAGGATAGACAACCTGGAGGCGCCGACGAGGTCATGCGGTGCCAAGCCAGGATCTCAGCTACCTTGCCGTAGCCTCATCCGGAGAGAGACCTGGCCAGTTGCCGGATTGGCTTGCGTCGATCACCTCAGAGTGAAGCGAATCACCGAACATCGCTGGCTGAAACCGACGAATCGCCGGACGCCAGGGATCGTCGCGAGTGGCTAGGCCCCGACCGAAAATCTACGAGCGATAGGTCGAATTGTACGCGGGGGGAAAAGAGTGGAAAGGGGGGACGCTCTGCTTCCGCGTTCTCGAGTCATCGCGTAGAAGATCACTTCTTCGTTGGCTCTAAAGAGAAACAATCGACATAGATCACCTTAATCGTTGCGCAATATTAGAGTATTTTGTGGAATTACTAAGCGAGCTGCCGGAAACAGAGGGACATGGAAGCCTTACATCCATCGTTGCCCTGGGTAAGCCTCTGTCAGATAACATTTCGATAAAGTGATCTTTCTCGCGTTGGCTCGGTAAGCGTGTAACCGGAGAGGCTACTACGCCGGCGTGACTGCAGCGTCATCTGACGGGCAACATGCGACGGGCAACATGCAGCCGAATATTGCAAAACCATTACTCGGAAACGTAAAAGATGGACTTTTGAGGCAAACAGTGGCCTAGATTGATCTTTCATCTAGCGATTTTGACTACTAAAAAACCCCGTCTTTGCATTATCGAGACATCAGAAGTAGAATCCCGGACCCTTGCAATCCTCACGTACATAGAATTGCAACTACCAGTTACAATTACTTGTAATTGCAATTACTTTGGCTCAACCAGTAATTGTAATTGCGGACCACAATTACAATTACAGTAATTGTGAAAGAAGTAATTGCAATTACTTAACACAATTACAGTAATTGTGAAAGAAGTAATTGCAATTACTTAGCACAATTACAATAATTGTAATTGAGTCTAACAATTACTTCAGTGTAATTGTTCTTTTAAACCACTAATTTTTATGTTTTGGACCATTTCACCGTTTTGTTATTGTAATTATAGTCCACTTTTGCACATGTAATTGAAGATGTAATTAATTACTCATGTAATTAATTCCTGCCCAACTATGCTTCACGAGCAGCGAATATGCTAACCTGTACAAATCAGTCTCTGTTATAACAACAATGTCGAAACGGTGTTTATGTCTACTACATTTTGTCTTAAAGCGCTTGATCTATCTTCTTCAATAAAGACAGGCTTTGAAAATATATAATGATTTCCTTAATGTGCAGGTCGTTGGTGGACAATAAGCAGAATTGTTTCTCTGTAATAACAAAGTTTTTATTATTTTGAACAAAATGATAATATAATAACTTAGACTAATTCTTAATCCTACCTGTAATAACAAAGAAACAACATTCAATGCTATTATTCACTCTCATTCACGCTACTATTCACTCTTATATTTAATCTTATAATTCTTATTCCGTCTATGATTGCACTTCGTAGCTTACACCGTTGTTCTGACACCACATGTCTATTTGTTAGGTTAGGTTGGAGATCTGACTTGTCGACTTATTCACGCGCCAAGTTCAATACAACTAAGGATGCTTTCCTTACAAATATATCGAAAACTAATAATTTTTTCCATGGAACCCTAATAATTTTTTACGTAGAATGTGTCAAAGAAATGATTAACCATTCTGGGTGGAGAAAGGAGTGAGACACGTGTGCCCGATGAGCCCGACATTGTTTAATATATACAGGGTGTCCCAAAACTCCTTCAAGTCCGGGAAATGGGAGGTCCTTAGGTCATTTGAAGCAACATTTTTCTTTGCACCAATGTCAGCCGCGGCTTTGTTTAGGAGTTATTAACGAAAAACACTGACCAATCAGAGCGCGACTTCGACGCGCGATGGTACGAACAGCCCGGCGCGCCGGGAGACGAGCGTGGTGTAACGCCACGATGCCGCAACAAACAAGAGTTTCTCGAGATTAAGTGAATCCTCCCCGATTTTCCTGAGCTTTGGATATGTTGTCAAGACCATGATTCTGAACATTACCCTTTACAGTTTTTGTCGGCCGGCTTTAGTTTACGAGATGATCGTAAAAAAAGAGAAGAAGCAGAAACTGATTGTATTAAAAACTCACTTATTCAGCCGTAAATCCATTTGCTGCTTCGAAATGTGTGTCACTGGGTCACTCGGTGACGAACTGCACAGATGTCTTCAGGTATACGGCAGCACCGAATCCTTCACAGCAGCACATCCGGCAGCACATCCTTCTCGCATCCTGTTTTTCGTCTGACCGTCCCGTCGTTTTCGTAAACGTGCTACAGCGTGCATTTCGAATGTCGACACGCTAAATACCCTTTCTAAATTCTTTAGAAAAATCTTGCAGAAAATCAGTGTCGTTCGAGCCGCGGTAGAGAGAACATCTCCAAAGATTTGTCAATTCAAAGCTAACGGTTGCTATTAGTTGTGTTTTTGATAGTGATATTTAAACTAATCACTAGACTGCGGATATGGCAATTATTATTAGTGCATAACTATGTGTGTAGACAAATGTGAACAGTGATTGTGAGTGTGGAAAAATTTCAAGGGACCTGTGTGAAATAAACATACGAATTATTTATCGATTCGAAAGTGAAAGTGAAATTCTGGATCGTCGACTTGACCGCGCATCCCTTAGGCCTTATTACTATCTACCACCGGCTGTGCAGTTCGTCGACCTGGCCGTACGTCCCTTACCTTTCGGTGCTGCCGTATACCTGAAGACATCTGTGCAGTTCGTCACCGAGTGACCCAGTGACACACATTTCGAAGCAGCAAATGGATTTACGGCTGAATAAGTGAGTTTTTAATACAATCAGTTTCTGCTTCTTCTCTTTTTTTACGATCATCTCGTAAACTAAAGCCGGCCGACAAAAACTGTAAAGGGTAATGTTCAGAATCATGGTCTTGACAACATATCCAAAGCTCAGGAAAATCGGGGAGGATTCACTTAATCTCGAGAAACTCTTGTTTGTTGCGGCATCGTGGCGTTACACCACGCTCGTCTCCCGGCGCGCCGGGCTGTTCGTACCATCGCGCGTCGAAGTCGCGCTCTGATTGGTCAGTGTTTTTCGTTAATAACTCCTAAACAAAGCCGCGGCTGACATTGGTGCAAAGAAAAATGTTGCTTCAAATGACCTAAGGACCTCCCATTTCCCGGACTTGAAGGAGTTTTGGGACACCCTGTATGTGGCAGACCTGGAGGGTACGTTGATGATGGGACAAGACGGAGGAGTGGTAATCGGAAAAGAGAAAATTTGGTCTCAAATTCTCTGTTTCCGTTCGCCCCCTTTTGGATGGGACGGATGTTCGCAATCGTCCTCCTCCTCGCTAAGTATTCCGGAAGCAGTATCCTGGCTCGCGCTTGTAGCCGCTGTCGCCTCCTCGCTAGTCCCGGAGGCCTCCTCCATGAAGCTCTCGCCCAAGCTGGACAACATAGCTCTCTCTTCAAAGGAAGGGTCCAAGAAATCCAGACTATTGCCGAATCTGAATGGTATTACGCTGGATGCCACCTGCACGCTCCGCGTTGCTTAGGTGTTCCTAATGTTCTGCCAGCGTTTTTTGCATTTGTCCACTACAAAACAAAATATTTTTTAATTCATCATCTGTTACTGTTTGTGGCTCATTGCAACGTCGACTGATTTCGATGAAACTTTCACAATGAATATTATTGATATCCATTTTTGTCAAAATCAAAGAATTTTCGATAGAAATGAGGTAGAGCAATGAATTTTTTAAAAAATTAAACGGACGTTTTCCAACCTCGAAAAAATTCGTTAAACTTGCACAATTTAAAAAAAAACTGTGGTTTATCTGATACCACGCATGGAAAAATTTTTTGTCACATGCTATACTTTATTTCTTGAGGATTTTTCCACGCTGATTTCAAATCTGGTCTCAAAACTTGTCTACGACCTCGGGATTTTGCAAAAAATCAATAATTACGAACAAAAATAATGTAATCATTTTTTTGTTGAAAGGATTTGATAACCCACTAGTTTGAAGGTATGTTGTTGTAACAGACCTGTACCACGCAGGCCTGTTATTAAGAATAACACAAACCGGATCAAATCGGAGAGAACCGAACGGGACCGAGATCAACCGGCGATCACTTCTCGGAACGAACCGCCGTATCGCCGTCGCCGCGCCGAGACGGACCGCGCCGCGCCACCCCCCGCGCCTAGAAACCAGTCCGCGAATCACCGCTCCGAGCTACCACCTCCACCTCTAATCGAGAGCTATAAAAGCCGCGCCACGGCCAGAGCTCGAGACGTTATTCAATGCACAAGTACGTTCCGGTAAGGATCACTCCTGTCATCGTTACCAGCGTAAGTACATGCACTACCATATTAGGGTTCCCATGCTGTCGACGACGAGATAACTTCGCCTAGCGAACACCTCGAAACCGGCCGTGAGAACTCACCTCCTAGAGCACGGCGCTTCGCCACTCTTCCAGATATGGTATGTCACCTGTTGAATCCTAAATCCTGACCCGAGAGCCCGGCGTGTCGTCACTCTCCTCCGCAGCCACGGTGTGTCACCAGTTGAATCCTGTCCCGAGAGCGCGGCGTGTCGCTACTCTCTTCCGCAGCCACGGTGTGTCACCAGCTGAATCCTGACCCGAGAGCACGGCGTGTCGCTGCTCTCTTCCGCAGCCACGGTGTGTCACCAGCTGAATCCTGACCCGAGAGCACGGCGGTCGCTACTATCTTCCGCAGCCACGGTATGTCACTAGCTGAATCCTAACCCGAGAGCACGGCGTGTCGCCACTCTCTTCCGCAGCCACGGTGTATCACCAGCTGAACCCTGTTCACTTTCATACACCATGCTATTCCACAGCTACGGTGTGTCACCAGCTGAATCCTGATCACTTTCACATCAATTCACCACTCTCATGATTTCCGTAAACATTTATGCCACCGGGCATCCCGTGTACGAGCAATTCCGCGTCGCGTTTAATTACAACACCGCGATCGACCTTTACGAAGGAGAACCGCGAACTCCGTAGACGTACTCCGCGTCCCGAACTCTCGCGACCGCAATAATATAAAACTCGTTGGCAGCGAGCACACGTTAATTTAAAACTCCACGTGTCTTTATTTATTTTCCAATACACCCCGTCCTTCCGGATGCCGATCATTCTCTCTGCCGCGTACGAATCCTGGCCGCGGCGAGCTAACCAGCAACAGAGGGACTCCGACGCGAACACGACCGATACCGGGAACCAGACCCGTTACATTGTATTCTCGTATATAAAACACATTAAAAGTAACGAACAAATTACCGCTTCGCGAACGAAACGGTAACCGGACACGGGAAATTATGACTTGGAAGCCGGGCCACGCTGGGTCGCGCGAAACGAGGTCCTCCCGGGACAAACACTCACTCGTAGACTCGAAATCGATCACTTTCACCAATCGAATTATCGAAACTCGGGCTCCAGGCACGTTGCCGTGCCACGCGAAAAATATCGAACTTCTACTAGATCGTCTGTCCTTTTCGAATCTACGAGGATTGCGCGAAAGCCAAGGATAGCGACGGAACAGTCCAGGTTTCCACGTGGGAAAAAGGATGGGGCATTCCCCGCAACGGGAACGTTTCTCACAGGCGAAATAAGTCACAATTGTTAGGGCAAAGAAACACCGTTTATTACGGTCGAGATGGTCAATTATAGGCCACCGGTGCGAACCGGCGGTAGTCAAAATGTTTGCCGGCTCTACTTCGATAACTTTCGGCTGCTGTTCGTCCGATCGCGCCTAAACTATTTCGATTCGCGCCGAGCTCGGCAGTCACGGGACTCCGCGTGAAAAATACAAGCCTCGAAGGCACGATTTCTGCCGAGCCCCGGTAGAATACGTGTCGTTGTACAATTGACTAGGCGAGGACGGAACGGAACGCGGCGAGAACGAAACGGGCGCTTCGCGTTGTCCCACCGTGGAACGTCTCGAGGATGACCGGTAATACTTTTCGGCTCGAAATATCGTACGCCCCGTATCCACGGAGCAATCGGGGACGCTACGACTCATGGCGTGGCGTTCCTCTCGGGAGAGCTCGTCCCGGTCGTGGGGCCCGCCACAGCACGTGGAACGCGACACAAGGTTAGAAAACCCGTCAAATACGCCCCGAGCCAACACGAGCACTTACAGATGTTCCATATAATAACTCTGACCGGCACTTACCAAACGATGTTCCTCCTGCATGGCAGAGACGGCCGACGCACAATAATTATCAATTCTTAAGTCGCGGATTTAACGGCGGTACTTATGGCGCTTACGCGGTCCTTCGTCCTAGTGACCTACTTCCTGCCGGCTCGGAACGCGGAAGCGAGGCATCCCCCCTACTTCCTCATCTATCTCCTCTGCCGCGACGCTCGGGCCTATCGCATGGCTCCTCGCCGCAGGGCCGAATTCAGTGAATTCGGACCCGGGCCTCCGATAATTGTCTAATTCATCGGGGCTGCGTCCGAGAACGCTGCGAGGGCGGTGAGGGTAGTTCCGAGCCCTTCCGGGTGAGCTCTCATGGCCATTCCCGAACGAGAGTCGACAAGGTTGGGCCGCTGGTCATCCCTTGTTAGTAGTCGCCTCGTCGATATCTCCGGATTGTTGGATCCGAGCCCGGTCCAATCCCCGCTGTCTTCTCCGCGAGCGCCGTCTCGCGATAGGTCCTCCGAGCGCCTCTTCCCGTGGTTTCTCGCCAATTAGAGGCGGGAGATAGGAATCGGATCTCCTAGTGAGCGTGTTTGGCCCTGAAACTTCGTGTCGTGCCCAGCGGCGCGACATTTGATTGCGATAAATTTTATTCCGCTGTGCCTCGGACGTGTCCAGGGAGATCGATCGCAACGCCCGTTTCGTTTCGGTTCGGCCCGAAAATGGCCTGGCCTCTGGTGAAGTGTTCGGAGAGACTTTGGCAAAACCTGCCACGTCACATCTTAAATCTGAGAAAATGTTTTTTACATAAAAAAGTAAAGGTCACCTTGACTTTTTTAAATGGCACCATATGTTTTGGACGTCATAGGATTGTTGCTGACGTCGAGACGAATTCATCAGTGTATTTTACTATGACCTTGAAATGACCTCAAACTCAAAAATTTTGTACAAACGTAATTATAATTAAAAGTTACAAAATAAATCAAGTTACATCAGATGTTCGAACTGCGATCCACCTTCTATGGTACAGAAGGTGTACGAATTTGTATTAGATTTTTCGTTGTCCCCATAATTAGGGCGTCTCGTTCTATGTTGTTACATGCAGTTGTTATGCGATTCGGAAGTTCTTGAACATTATTGATTGTTGTGTCGCATACAACGGATTGCAGATATCCCCAAAGATAAAAACCAACGGAGACAGATCCGGTGAACGCGGTGGCCAACGAATTGGACTATACGTTCCTACCCAACGATTTCTAAACTTGTTATTAAGATATCCCCTAATTATAATAGCATTGTGGGCAGGACACCCATCTTGTTGAAGGTACATATCGTTCCTAATGTTTCTGTACTTGAAAACTTACTCATTCTGAAAGATCAAATCGTGTTATACTAAATTACGACTGAAGGAATACTGTCTATAAGCTGATTAGATCGATAACACGATGACACTGTAACGGTCCGTTTTCGCATGCCCCGTAGCCCAGGAGTTTACCAGGGTTCGTGAAAGGTGATGAGTGAAAGAGACGGCGAAATCGGGTAAAAGTAAACTTTATTTCGCCCTGAGCGAATGTAGTGTTGCTACACTACATTCTTACCTTGTTAGCCTAACCTATATTTGCACTTAAGCACTTGTACAAAAGTCGATGAAATGAAAGATGTAAGATGAAAGCACAAATAATTAATTAAATGCCCTGGTGTCAGTGCCGTCAAGTCTGTTGGGTCGTCGGAGGGAGCGGTCAGTGGCCTTGAATTGAGGCAGGCCTCCACCTGGGTGAGCAGTGTGGCCATTTCTTCAAATGTGAGCCGTGCCTCTCCTATGGTCTGCCGGAGGTGGTATTTGGTAGATTTCACAGCAGCTTCCCATAATCCACCAAAATGTGGTGCTTCAGGTGGATTAAAGTGCCATTGTATCCTCAGGTCAAGCATCAGGCTCCTAAGGCTGCGATTTTCCTAGCTGCTGGCAGTGAAGAGACGGCGCAGTTCCCGGTCTGCCCCAGGAAGTTTGTTCCGCAGTCACTGTACAGGTGGGCACAGATGCCACGGCGGGACACGAACCTGCGAAAAGCACCCAAGAACGTCTGAGCCGTGTAATCGGATACGACCTCGAGATGCACAGCTTTGGTAACCAAACACTGCGAGGAAGCCCTCGTAAGCCTTGTGCCCACGCCCTAAAATGGTTCGCAGCCAGATGAGACCAGCGTAGTCAACCCCGGTAGAGTGGAAGGGACGAGCCGGCGTGACACGAGGCGCTGGTAGCTGTCCCATCACTTGATTTGCCGGCTCCGCCGGCCATCGCAAGCAGGTCACACACTTGTTGATGGTGGCCTCGACAGCGGAGCGCCCCTTTGGTATCCAATACCGTTGCCGAACAGCCCCCAAGGTTGCCTGGACGCCTCCGTGCAAGGTTGTTCCATGAACAAGAGAGACATATAAGTGGGCGAGTCTAGAGTTTGGAGGCATAATGATCGGATGCGTCTCGTCTGGATTGAGCGGAGCCGTGCTCAGTCTGCCTCCGACTCTCATGAGACCGTTGCTGTCTAGTGTTGGACATAGGGATGTCAAACTGCTCTTATTTGGCACGCATTGTCCATTAGTTAATAGGTTGATTTCTTCTCCGTAGGCGATTCGCTGTACCAGCCAGATCCAACCTCTCTCCGTTTCATCAACATCTGCAACGCTGAGGGTTGGCGGTTGAGTGTTGGAAGATGCCGTGGATGCCATGACGTGGCGTTTCCGAAGCCATCTCCGACACCATGCAGAGACACGAAACAGTCTGGGGTAGGAGGAGAATCGCAGCAGCGAAGTGGGTCATCCCAACTCAGTGCCAACAACCACGTCGACTGGATCGTGATCTTGGCTCGGCCACGACGGGAGTGAGCCATCCCAGCGGATCAAACAGCTGGGCAGCCTTGGAGACGACGCCTCGCTTTGTCAGTGGTTGAGTTTGATCGTTGAAGATGGCAAAGAGGAAGCTGTCCTCCTGAGGTGACCACTGAAGGCCAAGTGTTGAGTGAATTGAGTCTGTCCAGGTTTTCGGCTGGTCCTGGGCATCCTCGTGCTGCGTGGGTAGTGCTGCAGAATCCTGGTGAGCCTGCGTCTTGACGTCATGCAGGTTGGCAACGTTGGACGCCCACTTCTGCAACGGGAAGTCGCCCGCCTTGCATAGCTGTTGGAGTTGCATCGCTGTTTCTGTCAAGGCTGGGATGATGTCAGCTCCCGTCAGTATGTTGTCCACATATGTGTCGTGTCGAAGTGCCAGTGCGCCAATGCGATACCGGCTGTCCTCATCCTCCGCCAACTGATGCAGCGTCCTGACTGCTAGAAATGGAGCACACGACAACCCGTAAGTGACTGCATTTAGTTGGAATTCACTCACGTGCTTTGTTTCGGTGTCTCTCCACAAGATCCTCTGATGACTGCGGTCCTCTGGGTGCACCAGTATCTGCCGATACATTTTAGTGATGTCGGCTGGCACTACGTACTGGTGCTTTCGCCACCGCAGCAGGACGTCAGCAAGCAGTGACAGAAGATTCGGATCCGCGAGCAGGCAGTCGTTTAATGACAGCTGGGATGGTTCGGACCAAGAGCCGTTGATCACCAACCTCAGCTTCGTTGTGGCACTGCTTGGCTTGAGGACCCCATGATATGATAGGTAGTGTGCTTGTCGGTCATCTGAGAGTTCATTTGACACGTGGCTCAGCTTCTCGTATTCATTGTCTCTGTTGAAACGCTGTTCCATCCGCCTGAGGGAGTTCCACGCTGCTGTCCTTGACCTGGTGTGACGGGACCTGTCTTTCGGAAAGGAAGTCTCACCTGGTAACGACCCTCAGGAGTGCGTGAGTGAGATGCGGAGAAGTGATTCTCGCATTCCATCTCCTCAGCTGTAGGCAACGAGTGAGCGTCCCGAAGTTCTGCCTGTTCCCAGAACCTCCTTACTAGCGAGCTCAAGGAATCACCGACTACTGCCTGATGCACTTGGACGTGCGATTACGTGGCTGATGAACCCGCTAGTCCGGTAATGATCCAGCCAAAGATCGTTGATAGGCCGAAAGGCTCATTTGCTGCACCCTTTCTCACCCCTTCTCTTATTACAGCAGGGTATACATCGGCGCCCAGCAGGACCTCAATTGGCTTCGATTATGCCGGAGAAGGGTCGGCTTGCTTCAGTCCCTGCAGGTGGCTCCAGTTGCGTTGCTGAGTGGTGCGGCCAAGAGCATATCCGGAGAGCTTCGAGAGCACGATTGCCGAAACCTTGAGGGTGTCACCTTCGGCGGTGGAGGTGTCTAGGGCGACTCGTCCACGTGCCTTGGCGAGCTGCTGCCCCCCGACTCCGAAGATGTCTAGAGATGATACCGTTCGCTGCAGCTGAAGTAGCTGTGCCAACCCCTCGCTGATCATCGAGATCTCAGAGCCCTGGTCAATGAGGGCTCGAACCACTTGCCGTCTGCCGCGTCTGTCTGTAACGTGAATCAGTGCAGTAGCGAGCAATACGTTACCAGCCACGTTCCGGCAGTCTAGAGTGTGGTGAGCCGTCCTTGTCGTTGAGGGGCCATCTCGAAACGCATCGTGGAGCGATGAGTGATGCCTCTCCCCACAGGACATGCAGCTCTTCGTCGTGGGGCAGGTGGCGACGGAGTGATGACTGAGGCATTTGATGCAGAGACGATGGTTCTCCACGTGGTTCCGGCGCTCTGCTGGAGGAAGAGCTTTAAATTCCTGACATCTCATCAGGAAGTGCTCCTTGCCACACTTAGCGCAGGTAGATTTCTGATTTTGCTGCGTGTGATTGGCTCTAACGGCTCTCGTTGTTCCCTTAGACTTCGACTGGCCGTGACTCGAGCGTGCGTCGGAGGATCTGCCCTGATTGCGACTGGTCTCTTGGATTGGTCTCAAGGATGACGACTTAGAAGATGCTTCCAGCTGCTGGCGTCTCTTCGTCAAGAAATCCTTCAAGGATGCGAAGGATGGCGGATCTGTGGTGCCGGTTATCCTTTTCTCCCATTTGTCGCCAGTCACTGGATCGAGCAGATTGACGACTGAATAGACGAACCAGTCCTCGGTTTTGTCGATCGACCGCCCCAGTCCCTCCAGGGTGTTCACCACCGACGAGATTCCCTTCTGGATATTGGCAATCTCTATTGTGGAGCTCTCTCTCATTCTGGGGAGAGCGGCTAGTTTGTCGAAGCACGATCGTACGAGGATCCTTTTGTTCTCGTACTGCTCACTTAAGGGTGTGGGTCCGGCTCGAGCGAGAGTGTGGTGGCACACTCACACACCGCTAGACACTATATGCGTACACGAGGATTGCAAGGGTCCAGCTCGTGTCTATTCCCGTCTCGCTAATGCACATTTGGGGCCCCTACATAGTCACAATTGCTAGATAAAAGATCAATCTAGCGCGCATGGACCCTAAGATGGCCTACTTTTGCGTTTTCGAGGCGTAATTTTCATTATTCGGCAGCATATAGCGGAGAAGTGAGAAGCATTGGGCGGCGCGACAGTGCTGCCACTGTCAAGCACATACATTTTCTTAAATATCGGGAAATTTAGGGTTCTTATAGAAAAAGCATACACCATGCGCGCTAGCGGGGACACATACAATGCCTGTTTGAAGCGAATAACTGTAAATATGTATACACATAAGGCTGACGATCAGAGGACAGCGGAACCCCAGCGAAGTCCCGACGTTTGACGCGACGGTGCCTGTTGAAAAACAATGCGAGCTCCCGTGTGCGAGGATATGGTGGGGAAATTCACCTGTTCGACCGGCGAGAACCGTTAACGCCGAATTTACAGATCAGCTGTAACCTCCTTAGCGAATACACGTCACATATTCAAAAAGTTTACAACCGAGTTACGCGACCGTGCGCACACCAAATACCTACCTGTACTGGTTTATAATCATTTAATAACGGAATTAAAAGTGAATTGAATTCGGAGACACCCGGTTCAACGATTAAAAGCAGTGAGTCGTTCCATTCAAATTATCACGAGCGGTACCTAGCTTCCGTCAATCTCCTACCAATTCGATCCCGGCATCTTTACTGGAATACTATTTGCTCCAACGCGATCGGTGTAACAATGCCAATGATACGTTTATTATGTTAAACCATACCTGTTTAAACACACAAATCCACACGAGCCGAAACATACCCATAAACGGAGGGTTGGTTACAAGTATAGGTGCGGCATTTTTCGCTACTGGGCGCTAATACCTGTTTCTGATTTTTTAGTTACCGACCAGTCGTCGGTGATTCAATTACTGCATCGGTAAAACAGGGCATGGGAAGTGATGCCGATAAGTTAGGTCTCATGAGCAAACGTGACGTCACCATGCGGCTGACGATGACGTATAGTGACGGTGTGCTCGAGGGAGAGTATGTGGCACACACTCGCCGCTCGGGCAGTGTGTACGTGTGCCTGGACGGATCGCAAGGGTTCGGTATCTAACCAACCATTTCTCTATTATACACATTTAGAACCCCTACGTAGTCTCAATCGCTAGATAAAAGATCAATCTAGCGCGCATGGACCCTAAGATGGCCTACTTTCGCGTTTTCGAAACGTAATTTTCATTATTCGGCAGCAAAATGTTTGTTCGGGAGGCTCTGCAAGCAGGCTTGACTAGTGTTTCTGATTTCTCAACATTTTTCATTTCTCGAGAAATGAGAAATGAGACTATATTTCTCGAGAATTCTCTAGAATTTTAATAAAAAAGAAATATATTGTAAAACTTATGATATTTGGAATATCTACTTATCGAAGTATATTTATCGAAACCGCAAAAAAACATTAACTCAACGTTTATACCTGTCCAATATGTACATTAGAGTGGGCCTAAGCTATACTTGGAGAAAAATTTTTAACGAGATACAATGCACGCAACTATCCAGTATTGTTCCTTTAGGTGAGAAAAAAATTTGTGCAAAGTTTGAAATTCACCTTAACTGTGGAACATGGCACATCGTTGGATTTGTAATTTTTATCTGAATAGGAATAGAGAATAATTATATGACCTCCCTTAGATAAAAATAACGATGACCCTGAAATTTCGAAACATGATTTCCAAAAAATTTTTTTATTTTGTCATTATATTTACCTTATTGAACAGTGCAAGTTTCTCCTCTGTAATTTTTTCGTATAATCACAAGTAACAGAGATATTTGAATACCTACATTAAAATGTAGCATATTTTGACTGATGGTAGGACATACGTATTTGTTCATTTCCGAAAATATGTTCCAAAATAAATGAGATTCATAAAAATTTTCCTAGATTTCAATTTCAAAGAAATGAGAAATAAAGAATTATGAAGTTTCTCGAGAAGGAACAACACGCTTGACTAGCCGTATCGCGTGGCGCACTCAAAACACTCGTCGCTCGGGCAGCATGTACGTGTGTCTAGACGGATCGCAAGTGTTCGGTATCTGACCAACAATTTCTCTATTATACACATTTGGAACCCCTACGTAGTCTACTAGAAGACACTAAGATTGCCTACTTTCGCGTTTTCGAAGCGTAATTTTCATTATTCGGCAGCAAAATGTCTGTTCGAGAGACTCTGCAAGCAGGCTCGACTTTCACCAGACGTACCGCGCGGCACGCTCACACACTCGCCGCTCGGGCAGCGTGTACGTGTGCCTAGGCGGATCGCAAGTTGTCGAGATGCTCCAAACCATTTCTCGTCCTCTGCCGTATCTTCCGCCGTATCATAAGTTATTATTATTATCCTATATATTATAAAAATTGAAACAATTAATTTAACAATAAACTAGAGGGCTATTGTTGCTCGCTCGCTTCGCTCGCTCGGGAGTAGGGTTGTTTTTGCTCGCTCGCTTCGCGAGCTCGCGGGTAGGACTGCTCTTGCGAGAGGGTTAGTGATACGCATGGCTAGTAGGGCCTACTGATATTAATGTTTTTTATTTGGTGTGTGACTCTCCAAGAGTCACACAAAGAACTTCCCGATTCGTTACTCCTTCGCCAACATCGCTAACATCGTTTTTTTTGTACTTTCATCGATATTCTCCCAAAATGTATTCTTGGGAGTAGAGATGATAAATTCACTGTTGCATTGGAATAACTTTCGATTATTCCAAGCGGTAACATTAGGATCAGTTAAAAAAAAATTTTTTTTAATCTAAAAAACAATTAAGAAAAAATTTTTTTTTATGTAATTGCGTTTGGTTCTTTGGTGGAAAATTTTCGTCCTCCCTTATGAATTGCATTGTAGAATCAACTCTTTTCGAAAAAAAACTAAAAATCTAATAAACTTCTTGACCAATATGGACCAAAATCTAATCAGCTCTAAGCTACGACGGGGCACTTCGATTGTGTTACGTCCTGAGGTGGACGTATTTTAGATTTTGAATAGAAAATATTGAAATTTAATTTTTAATAGATTGAAATGATTGAAACGATTATAATTGAGATATAACGCAGTTTTGAACCTACCTGCATTCACCGGCTTCGGTTCGGGTAATCGAGGATTTCTTAATGTTCTAAGTGATTTTATTTGAGGAACTGGTACGAAGAGATCGAAGATGGGTATAGTCTTTAAAAATGATTTGAAGTTTTGATTTGTTTGAATAAAAAAATATAAGCAGAACTATATTTTAAGCGTCAAATTTCGGATACATAGAGTTATAGTGATCTTATAATAAATTGTTAGTATTTACCGTTAGCTGGTTTCGATCAGAATTTGGTTTTTTAGAAATCGCTCGCTGTGTCGCTCGCTGTGTCGCTCGCTGTTTCGCTCGCTGGCGGAGTGTATCGCTTCAGCAACAAAACCCAAAAAATGATGATGATGAGATGACGATGTTGACGTTATTAACTTCACAAATCCAGCGGGTGTACACGCCTTGAATAACCATACAATTTCGTCGAACCTCCAAGATTTAACTCAAACTCTGAATTTTAATGTCTCTCGACCGCAACTGAACACATTAGAATATCGACTCGACTGGCTTGATTTTTACAGATGTGGTTTCTTCCTTCTTGATGTTTGGGTGGTGTAAATCACACAAAAAAAAAGAACTTTCACTTGATATTTGTAACTGATTGTGAGTTAATACTTCATATAATTGATTATTATTTGATTTCGTGAAGACTTGTGAAGAGAGTGTGAAGAATAATATTGACTATTAATTGTACTTTTACTAACTGGAGATTTGTAAAGAGAGTGTGCTTGAGAGTGTCTGCTCCTCCTGAGGAGTCATCCCTTTTATAGACTAATCAATCCTTTGTCTCGTCAATTTCGTCAGGCGATTGTTGTCGTCATAATCGTCATAGCTAGATCTTATTACCCTGCGCATTTCCTGGATCCATTTCTTCTTAGCTGCTTTCTTATCTGTAGCTCCCCTGGCCAGATCGAATTACTTTTACGTCGCACATGGGGTGACGAACAATTATTACTCATCGATTCTCGATGGACAGTCTTCAGCGGATTTTAGATCATGATTTATTTTTGGAAGTGATCTGGTCATTTTATGAAATAATTTCGCTACGCAGTTCTTTCGCTCAAGACGATTCGATTGAAGTATGAATTTCTTAATTCTATCGCACGCAATGTGGTATAATATACGATAGTTCGATTTGATTTTAACAAGAGTATTGAATATTAGTTTCTCGTACAACATTATTAGATTAAACATAAAAAGAAATTCAAAAGTATATGTAATACATCATTGATTATATTTAATTATTAACGATGGCTGAACCACCGGACGTGACACCTCCCCCTTTAGAAAGCAAATTTCCGGAGGAAATTTGTTCAAGTTCCTTGTCTACTTTATTGAACTCAGATGTACTTGGTTGATCGACCTGGAGTCGAATGTCGTGAAGGTGGATGGACTCGTCAGCTGTAGGGAGTTTGTTTCTTCGCTTATCAACTCGATGTACGAGAAGATGTGTCAGCGAACTCCATGCGGCTCCGCACAAGGCGAATCCTCATTCGTATACGGAGTGTAGCTGATAACCGTGTATTACGGTGTCGAGTATCATCTTAAAGAATTTAAAGATGATGAACACAGGTAATACTCCTGCACTAAAAGATCCAAATGTGATGAGTCCATTCCTACTGGTAGCCAATTTGGATGTATTAACATTTGACTACAATCCCTACGAGTTCTTCCGTTTTCGTGGTGACGTGGTTGATGTCACAGTCATTGATGTTTTTTAAGGGAAAATATTGTCACGTTTAGGTGGTTCCCATTACTATTGTATTCAATAATGGTGCACGAGAGTCGTATTAACATGAATATTAGCCAAAGGCTCAACATTTTCGGTAACAAATATTTCTTATCGCTTAGTATATTAAGTTCGCTAATGACATTCTTATCTATTTTTTATTATGGCTTAACATTTTTCTGTAACAGATGTGTTAGGGTTTTTTTTATGTTAATTTCACCAAAAATATGTTATTTTCGCTAATTTTTCTAACGCTTTTATTTAATATTAGTTAATAGTTTTTATACTTGTAAAATGTAGAGTAATGGGAGAAGAAATGATATTGTTAGTAAATGGTACTACAAAATATATTATTTTATTATGGCTCAACACTCATCAATGTAAATGTAACGGAGGCAAGCTATTGCTAGTATTTGAATTATAATAGAATTTTTGTTAAATTGAAAGGTATAAATATTGATTTTGTTAAAGCCGTATTTCTATGTGTTTAATTATGGATGTTTGAAATATGGTAAAAATTAGATTATATCAGAAATATTTAGTCTTTTCGTTTCATCTCGTTTCGTTATATCTTCTACAGTTTTTGTCTTGTCTTGTCCATAATCTTTTACTCTGGTCTAATTCGACTGTGAGCTAGTTTCAATTTATTTATGTGTACAGTTCGAGGATTATTATTAACTAAAATTTTGATGTTTTGATTTGGTAAAATTTCTATCACTTTATGAGGTCCGGTATATTGATCGCTGAATTTTCCCTTGAATGGTTCCTTCAACAAGTATACCAGATCTGCCACTTTAAAATTTTGTGGATTTATTCTTTTATCATAATAATATTTTGATTTTGCTTTGGCCGCGTTTAGATTTTTACGCGCAGATAGTTGTAATTCGTTGATTGTTGAATGTAGATCTCTGAGATATTCTGCGTAAGTAGGTTCCAGGTTTTCTTTGACTGGATTACTACTTGTTGGTTCACGAGCAATTTTTCCAAATACTAATTCATGTGGAGAAAATCTTGTTCCTTCGTGTACTGATGTATTGTATGAAAACATAGCCAATTCTAACCAATTATCCCAATTTGTCGCATTATTCACGTATTGTTTTAAATATTCCATTAATACATGATGCGATCTTTCAATTGAACCATTACTTTGTGGATGATAGGCTGTAGTTTTATAATGTTTGATTTTGAATTTCTTCGCTACCTGTTTCATGAGATTCGAGGTAAAGTTGGTTCCCAAATCTGTTAAAATTGCTTTAGGAGCACCAAATCGACAAATAAGATTCTTGATGAAGCCATCTGCAATATCTGCAGTTGTTATTCGATCTAATGGTACTGCTACGGAATATTTAGTTAGTAGATCTTGCATAGTCAATATATACTTATTTCCATTTTTCGTTTCTGGCAATGGTCCTACGACATCTAGACTAACTTTATCAAATGCCTTTCCTGGCGTATCTGTTAGTACCATAGGTTGTTTAGTTTTAATCCTAGTTAATTTTCTTAACTGGCATTCACTACAAGTTCGAATAAAATTTTGGATATCTTTTTTCATACCTTCCCAATAATATGTTTGTCGAATCCGATGATAGGTTTTAGTTATTCCTTTATGTCCACCGATGGCTGACATATGTTTTTCTTCGATTATATTTAATCTATTTTCCTCTGGCGGTATTGTTACTTGACCTGTGCATATTGTTATTTTTATTGGTCGATTCTGAAATGTCCTCTTTAATTCATTTATAATATACTTCCAAGGTATATCATCAATATTGTTTGATCTTCTTATGCTGAATGAATCCAGATCTAGTTCTTCAACTACATCTAATAAAGATGCTATACAATTAACAATATTTTCTGGTTCAATGGGGATATGTTTATCCTGTTTAATTGGTAAAACGATAATGTAAAAATTATCCAATGGTTTTAATCTAGCTCGTTCAAAAGTTAGATCAATTGAAGTACCCAATAAGTTGGCTTCTTGTAATTCTTCTGCTCCTTTATCAATTGGATTGCCACACATATCCACAAAAACGACTTTATGTGTTTTGGCCATATATAGTGGTTCACGAATTTCTCTAATTTCTGGATATCTTTGCGGTGTTTCTACTACACTCGGCAGTTCCATACGAGTATCTCTTGGTTCAAGAACTTCAGGAGAAATAATATTTTCTTGATTAGGTGTTCCTGTATCGAGGAATAAAGAATTGTCAAAATCTGAAGAACTACGGGGTACGCTAGTTCCAGGATCAAAACTCGATTGCGATGTTTGCGTACTGTCAGATGGGATCGTTAAAAATTCTTCCGTTTCCATTTTTCTTTTTTTTCGTACTGTATCTGGTAGAGGTGAATCTTCCGATGAAGTAGATGGAAGTTTCCTCTTCTTGATCAATGAGTATCTTAATTCTCTCGTTTCTGATTCACTTGATTCATCAAGTTTCCTTTTCTTATGAGCTGATTCGGATAATTGTTCTTCTTCTTCTTCTTCTTCTGATGATGTTGACAAAATTCTTTTCCTAGTTAATTTCCTGTGTTTTTGTAACGGTAGACAGATTTCTGGAGGGTTTCGAGATAAGGCATCAGCATTAGCGTTGGTTTTGCCTTGTTTGTAATGAATTTTGTATTCATATTCCGATAGTTTCAATTTCCATTTCCATAATCTAGAAGTTGGATCTTTGATAGAATTTAGCCAAACTAAAGGTTTATGATCAGTTATTATATTGAACGTACGGCCGTATAGGTATGGCCGAAAATGAGAAATGCAGTAAATAATTGCTAAACATTCTTTTTCTATGGTAGAATATTTTTGTTCAGCTGCATTTAATAATCGAGAAGCGTACGCTATAGGGAGGTCCTTTCCAATTGTACCTTGGCTAAGAATTCCTCCGATAGCATATGCGGAAGCGTCAGTAGTGAGATTAAATGTTTTTGAAAAATCTGGAAACTGTAGTATAGGCTCTGTTATAAGAGCTTCTCGTAAAATTTGAAAAGATTTTTCCTGCATCTCCTTCCATTCAAAAGTGACTTCTTTCTTTAATAAATCTGTCAATGGTTTAGCAGTTGCAGAAAAGTTTGGTATAAATCTTCGATAATATCCAGCTAATCCCAAAAATTGCTTAATTTGTTTCACATTCTTTGGATTCGGGAAATTTTGTACAGCTTCTATTTTCTTCGGATCAGGTTTCAAACCATTTTCACTAATTATGTGTCCCAAGTAGGTTACTTCGTGACGTAAAAATTCACATTTATCAGGTTGTAATTTCAATCGTGCAATGCGTAATCGATCCATTAGTTTATTGAATTTAATTTCGTGCTCTCGCAAAGAACTTGAATATATGACTATATCATCTAGATATACGAATAATTCAGATCCTTGAAGTCCTGCTAGCACACTATTCATCAAACGTTGAAATGTGGCTGGAGCATTTTTCAATCCAAAAGCCATTCTTTTAAATTGAAAATGACCATAAGGTGTTGAGAATGCTGTCTTATGAGCGTCCTCAGGTGCCATTTTAATTTGATGAAATCCGGAAGCTAAATCAAATATGGAAAAATATTTGGCACTTCCAAGTTGATCTAAAATTTCTGTTATATTAGGTAGAGGATATGCATCACCAATTGTTTTCTCATTTAAATTTCGATAATCAATTACGAGACGCCATCGTTTGTTTCCTTGAGAATCTTTTTTCTTTGGCACGATCCATACTGGCGAATTATATGGTGATGTCGATGATTCGATCACGTCTGTTTCTAATAATTCCTGTACCTGTCTATTGATTTCTTCTTTATGAATTGGTGGAAAACGATATTGTCGAGTATTTATTGGAACATCATCTGCAGTATAAATTTTGTGCTGTAGCACATCAGCGCCTTCAAGGGTTTCTCCAGGAATATGAAACCTATCTTGATTGTGCTCAATTAATTTCAAAATATTTTTCTTTTCTTCTTCATTGAGATGATCAAGTCTTAATAGTTCCAATATATCCTCAAGTCGATTGCGGCAGTTTGTCATTGCTACTTGACGAGTATGTACCGGCTGATTTGTAATCTCTTCGAACGGTTCCAGTTTCACGATAGGTATGTCGAGGACATAGTCTTTCAATGTCGCGTTCGTTGCTCTTATGTATGCTCTCCCTTTATTATTACTGACCACGGTTTCTCCAATAAATATTCCTTTTTCTTCAGGAATTTGAGGAATATAACCCTGCTGTATTTCAGGATTGATTATATTTACTATCAGTGGAATTGATGTTCTCTTTGGAACAGTTACTTGCTGTTTTTCGAAAAATGGTATATACGTATTTTCCCATTTTACGTGATTCGCGGAATAGTCAACATTTGCTTGATGATTTAATAAGAATTCGGATCCTAAGATTCCGTCTTGATCTATCGATATTCGGTTGCTAACAACATGGAATAATACTGGATGACCTGCTATCCTGATTGATGCCGTCCCTAGGGTGGCCAGGACCTCGGTCGAGATTCCTCGAATATGAATAGCATTTTCTGTGTTCATGTCCACGTTCATTGGGACCATGAATTCCTTGATGAGGTTGACTTCCGAACCTGAGTCCACTAAAAGAGTAGTTATTCCTTGAAGATCTGGTGAAGTGATCATTATAGTGGGAGTATTTTTTCTCGAATCTAATTGAATATTGATAACCCTTCTAGGTTGATTTCTTCCTCCTTCGTCTTTGACTCCTTGATCTTCACTTCTTTCGAATGACTCGTTCCTGGTGAGTCGTTCTTTTTGAGTGTCGAAATTTCTGTCGGTGACATCTTCGGTGTAGATGCATCGATCTTCATTATGGATTGGCGCTCTATGAAATTTGCTCCTTTGGGTGCGCCGCTGTTCCCTTGGGAGAACTTTCCGTTTCCCGACTTTTGTTGGGAATAGGGTACAATTTCCCCTGATTCCACTTTAGCTTTAAATTTATAACATTCTTTGATCGTATGACCTAGATTTTGCAATAATTGCAAGTAACAGGTGGATTATTCGTTTCGGCTTGATTACTGATCCCTGCTTGTCTGTTGGGTCTCAGATTGCCGTTGTCGCTCCTATCATTGTTATTCGTAGGGTCGGAACGCCAGCGTGATGCTGAGTTGTTATCGTCTCTTGGAGACTGTTGATACTTGTTCATGACAGGTTGATATCGATATTGCGACTGAGACGAGTTTCTACGATCTCTGATGTTAGAAAAGAACGGTCTCATCCGCTCCTCTTCTTGTTGCATTTGTTTTGAAATTTTGATTGCATTGGCGTATGCTTCTTCTAGATTTCTATTTCCTTCTAATTGCACTCTAACATAAATGTTAGGTGGTAATCCTCTTAAAAAAGCTTCTAATACGTCATTGTCGATTATAATTTCCATATTTCTGGATAACTCCCCATATTGATTATTTTCTTCATCCATAATTGCTAGCCTTAAATCTTTTGTGCGGCTTATATAATCTAACATGCTCTCATTTGGTTTTTTAAATATATTGCCTAGTTCACCCTTATATTGATTGAGTGTTTTTTGAGCACCGAACATGATTTTAATTTTTGTGGCAAATTCTTTTACAGTACTAACATCCGAATCTTCGATAGCCATAAACGCATGTCCTTTAAGTTTATTTGTAAGTAATTTAACCAAAAATGGTTCTTGATTAGCTGGGAGCATGGATTTAGCTCTTTCGCATGCTCTTAAAAATTGAAATATTGATGGCTTATGACCATCGAATACCGGTACTGTCTGTAACGCGTCCTTAATACGAATTGGATTTCCAGTCGCTGTCTTGTCGGAAGTTACATATTCTATTGTCGGTGTCGTTTGTTCAGTCTTGTTCGGGTTAGACAATGATCGCAATGTATCCTGCATTTGTGCAATTTGTTCGTTAAATTCCCTAAATTTAGGGCCAAGTTCAGCTATGAATTTATTATTTTCTTGTGCTTTTTTAATTTCTTCGATTGCTTGCTTTAATACTTCCGTCTGAATATCACCTTTGATTTCTCCACCAGTTGCCATTGTTAAAAATTTGGAAAACTAGTGTTTACGACAAAATAAAATAAAATAAAATAAAATGAAATCCTCAATTCCTGCGTTCTATCCCACCACGCTGTCACCAAAAATTTGTAATGTTACGTCCTGAGGTGGACGTATTTTAGATTTTGAATAGAAAATATTGAAATTTAATTTTTAATAGATTGAAATGATTGAAACGATTATAATTGAGATATAACGCAGTTTTGAACCTACCTGCATTCACCGGCTTCGGTTCGGGTAATCGAGGATTTCTTAATGTTCTAAGTGATTTTATTTGAGGAACTGGTACGAAGAGATCGAAGATGGGTATAGTCTTTAAAAATGATTTGAAGTTTTGATTTGTTTGAATAAAAAAATATAAGCAGAACTATATTTTAAGCGTCAAATTTCGGATACATAGAGTTATAGTGATCTTATAATAAATTGTTAGTATTTACCGTTAGCTGGTTTCGCTCAGAATTTGGTTTTTTAGAAAGCGCTCGCTGTGTCGCTCGCTGTGTCGCTCGCTGTTTCGCTCGCTGGCGGAGTGTATCGCTTCAGCAACAAAACCCAAAAAATGATGATGATGAGATGACGATGTTGACGTTATTAACTTCACAAATCCAGCGGGTGTACACGCCTTGAATAACCATACAATTTCGTCGAACCTCCAAGATTTAACTCAAACTCTGAATTTTAATGTCTCTCGACCGCAACTGAACACATTAGAATATCGACTCGACTGGCTTGATTTTTACAGATGTGGTTTCTTCCTTCTTGATGTTTGGGTGGTGTAAATCACACAAAAAAAAAAGAACTTTCACTTGATATTTGTAACTGATTGTGAGTTAATACTTCATATAATTGATTATTATTTGATTTCGTGAAGACTTGTGAAGAGAGTGTGAAGAATAATATTGACTATTAATTGTACTTTTACTAACTGGAGATTTGTAAAGAGAGTGTGCTTGAGAGTGTCTGCTCCTCCTGAGGAGTCATCCCTTTTATAGACTAATCAATCCTTTGTCTCGTCAATTTCGTCAGGCGATTGTTGTCGTCATAATCGTCATAGCTAGATCTTATTACCCTGCGCATTTCCTGGATCCATTTCTTCTTAGCTGCTTTCTTATCTGTAGCTCCCCTGGCCAGATCGAATTACTTTTACGTCGCACATGGGGTGACGAACAATTATTACTCATCGATTCTCGATGGACAGTCTTCAGCGGATTTTAGATCATGATTTATTTTTGGAAGTGATCTGGTCATTTTATGAAATAATTTCGCTACGCAGTTCTTTCGCTCAAGACGATTCGATTGAAGTATGAATTTCTTAATTCTATCGCACGCAATGTGGTATAATATACGATAGTTCGATTTGATTTTAACAAGAGTATTGAATATTAGTTTCTCGTACAACATTATTAGATTAAACATAAAAAGAAATTCAAAAGTATATGTAATACATCATTGATTATATTTAATTATTAACGATGGCTGAACCACCGGACGTGACAATTGCATCATTCATCATCCTGATCGCGTTGTTACTTTTTCTGAAAACGTTAACGAAAAATTTGATACCATACAAACGGACATACGCGCGCGCACGCACGCGCACACACACACCCACACACACACACACACACACACACACACACACACACACACACACACACACACACACACGCACGCACGCACGCACGCACGCACGCACGCACGCACGCACGCACGCACGCACGCACGCACGCACGCACGCACGCACGCACGCACACACACACACACATACAAACATTTTGATAAAAATAGTCTAAAATGACTCCAATGACCATGAAACGTGAAGATCTGCTAAAAAATCGATTATCGATTTTCGTGGTAATTACAGTAACTTCCCTATGAATCGGGAAGTTAATTATTAGGTTGGAACGAAAGTTCGTAGCGTTTTTAAATAAAAATTCAAAGATAAATATAAGATATTGGATCGAACGTTTACGCAATGACATGATACGCGCGCAGGGGAACAGGATAGGAACGGAAAGGAAGGTGTGGGTAAGTAAAATACAGGGTGAGTCCGCAGAAACAGAACACCTAAATATCTCCGTTACTTTTCGTTGTACGAAAAAACTTTTTAGGACAAAGTTACACTGTTTGAAGGGCCACATGTAACGGTGTGGGGGAAAAAATTTTCAATGTCATTTTTTACAAGATTTCAAGGTCATCGATATTTTTTTAAATGGAATGTGGTATTTTTTAATACATCAATCGATGCAGCTGGACATTCGTTATAAAAAAGTACTTACCTCTGTATGTCGAAAAGTTAGTAGATCACGAGATATTTCAATTTAAATGACTCTAAAACACCATTACTGTCGTACTATGTCGTCAGCGTTTACTTACTTGTGTAACGTTTTACTACGACAGTAATGGTGTTTTAGAGTCATTTAAATTGAAATATCTCGTGATCTACTAACTTTTCGACATACAGAGGTAAGTACTTTTTTATAACGAATGTCCAGCTGCATCGATTGGTGTATTAAAAAATACCACATTCCATTTAAAAAAATATCGATGACCTTGAAATCTTGTAAAAAATGACCTTGAAAATTGTTTCCCTCACACCGTTACATGTAGCCCTTCAAACAGTGTAACTTTGTCCTACGAAGTTTTGTTGTACAACAAACAGTAACGGAGATATTTAGGTGTTCTGTTTCTGCGGACTCACCCAGTGTACACATTCTACATATAATCAATTTAAAGATAAAATTATGTATAGGTTTATTGAATATATATTATATATATTAAATGATACAAAATTATTTTTAATTTCATTCGTGTACGTGATTTACTGTAAAATTATATGAGCAGCTCCTCTCTACAGGGTATGGTTGTGTTCGGCCTCGGCCGGCTCCTCGGCCGTCTCCTCCGCCGTCTCCTCGGCCGTCTCCTCGGCCGTCCCCTCGGCTCCCGCGTCCTCCGCCGCACGCTACCCCGAATTTTTGCAGCTTTTTAAAATATCTTTTTCGGGCCTTTTGTACTTCTTTTTGTACGGTTTTGTTCTGTAACAAATAAAAAAAAAAGATGATACTAAAAATAACATACTAGGCCTAGTTGGGACCAGGGATTGAAAACTGTTCCGATAAGTAGCTATTTATTATTGTTTATAATTTGAACCATTTTTACATAAATAAATTTGTATAATTTATCTCTACATGCATTATTTGAATTATCGTCTCAAAATAATTTATTGTTGAAACAATTGTTTGAGTAAACAATCCCAGCGACACCGGGTATTTACAGACCTTTCGGCCGGGCCGCGTTCGGCCGCACGAAACGCGGTCTACCCGCGACAAAAATTGTTCGCAGGCCCGTCGTTTCTCGAGATCTTTGAAACAAAGTTCGGGCGCCAGGCACGGAAGGTGCCACGCTAAGCCTCGTAACCACGAGCACGTGGAGAAACGGTCGTACGAGCCGGCGACAATCGAGATTTTAAACGAAGTTTTCCGCGAACGGGCACAGGATACTACACGAGTCGAACGCGAGGCGTTCCCTGCGGCGGGAAGGTTTCTCACACAATAAACACTCTCTTGGAATCTTCGGTTAACACAATTTATTGTGACGATGTTACATCCGCGTTACCGACAGCGGCCGGCAGCGTTTTTAGGTTAACCGGCGCGTGACAGGTGGTCGGCGACGAACAATCGTCGCACGCGCGATTTGCCGTTCACGGGCCCTTCTCGAGACGCGTCGAACCCGGCAGCAACGTGATGACGACGTTGGCGTACGCGATGTTCACGTTTGACGCCCGAATCCGGATGGAAAACGCGTTACAAAAATGACTTCTCGTCGGCGTAACCAGTCGCGGAAATACGATGCGAGCACGTGGCGGCATCGCACCGTGGAACTGGTCGAGGTTCGAATGAAAACTACAATGATGCGCGGATCCTAGCAAATGAAAAACTGGTGTCTAGCACCCGCAAAATATTCGTCCCCGCGCGTACATTGACCGACGGATTCGCACCATTCGCGAATCTCTCTTCCGCGAATATCGACAGCTTCGAAGCCGCGTCGGTGTTTCGGCAACGCGATCGCGGACACAACACCTACCGAGCCAACGCGAAAAAGATCACTACTTCGAAATGGAAATTGACAGAAGATTACCCGGGGCAACGTGTGCTGTTGTCCGTCCCTCTCGTACCGGCAGCTTGTTTCACAACAATTACTTGATTTTTACGCAATCGTTAAAGTATCGAAATCGCGTGAACTACTCTTATGCGAGCCAACGAAGAAGTGATATTCTCGGTGATCGCTCGGGAACGCGGAAGTGAAGCGTACCCATCCGTTCCGCTCTCGTTCCCCCGCGTAAGATCCGACCTATCGCTACACGATCTTCGGACGGGGCCTCGCTCCGCGCGACGGTCCCTGGCGTCCGGCGATTCGTCGGTTCTCCGGCAGCGATGCGCGTGGATTCGCGGCTTCCCTGTGAGGTGATCGACGCGAGCCAATCCGGCAGCTGGCCAGGCTTCTCTCCGGCTGAGGCGACGGCGAGGTAGCTGAGATTCCTGGCTTGGCATCGCATGTCCTCGTCGGCGCCTCCAGGTTGTCTATCCTGGGCCATGTCGATTCCCAGCTTCTTCAGGGTGGGAGTTTCACCGATGCCGATCCTTCTTTCTCGTCTCTCGGCGGAATAAGTGCTCCGGGTCACCCCTTGGGGCCCGGGTACGGTCCTGCAGACACGCGTCGCGCAAATCGGCGTGACGCTCAAAAATGTAAGAACTCGCCCATGGGTCTCGCTCGTGCCCAGGGCGAGCGTTCGCCACGGCCCATCTCGCATATTTTACTGCCAGAGGGTGACCCGGTCTTCCGATACTCGGTATCATAGGACGTAGGCAAAACTGCCACGTCACAATACATTGTGAAAATTGGCTTTTTTTAACAATTACTTCAACAATAAATTGTTATTCAAATAATGCGTGTAGAAACAAATTATAACAATTCATTAATTTCATTTCAATACAGAACACAGAACCGAAATCCATAACCGCAAAATAACAATGATATTATAGAACCGAAACAATATCGGTTCTCCAGAACCGTTACCCTTACCGTTACCGTAACCGGCAGAACCGTCCCACAGTGGGGTATTTGCCCGAAAAACGGGAATAAAATATTGCAGCGTTATTTATGGGCTCAGGGTTATAAAAAAGTAAGTCGTTGGATTCGTCTTGACGCCAGCTATGAGATTATGAAATAAAAAATGTACTTTAACATTTAAAGAATATGTTCGCGATCGCGCGAACTCACGAGGCAGGTTCCCCGTCACGCGCTCCGCTCACCCCGTCGTGATGTCAATCTCCAAACTTTTGTTTCCGTGATCTATATTATTGTGCTCCAATCCTCGATCGCGGATCATCGCGTGATCCTTAACGGACCAATCCACGCGTGACAAGAATTCGGACACGCGCTGTCTACGCATTCCTGCGTCTTCTTCTTAACTCAGCCATCGAACGGTTCGATCACATCGTCAATTTAACGTCTCGTACGCGAGCTATTCTCAGTGTCCGCGAGTTAAATCGAATAACGGCAATTCTTCCTCAAATCGGTGAAACCAAGTTTATTGTACTTATTCTGTACAGCGCATTTCAAGAATTTCAATACAGTCCACTTGTTTGTGTCTCACATCTTCACTTTATTCTTCAAAACCGAACTCCTTTAACTTTTCCGGCACCTCGCTCCTCGTATCGTGCGGTCCACGACCTTCTCGGATACAGAATAAAAATAATTTTTATTTTTTGTCGAAAAAAAATTCTTTTGAAATTTTAAATAGATAATTTTGTACATGTTTCAATACTGTTCAACTTTTATTGGAACCATTTTGTCATCAGATTATCCGAACTCTTGAAAAGTAGTGATAATGATTACGACGGTGCTTTGATTACGATGATGTACAGAGTTGAGATAGGTGTACAAACTCTTCACAGATTTCATTCTGTTATCATCTAAATTAGTATTGTTATTAATATTCCAACATTACCAATCATTCTGTAAGTTTTTTTTCGATTTCAAAACTTTATTGTCGATATTTTGGTATACTATTGAACTAAATTGAGCACTCCTTTTTGGACCTTTACATTCTATAAAGCTTTGTGATCATAGTGCAACAAAAATTTCTTCCGTATTGGAGAGTTATAACTAATTTAAATAGAAATGAGCGTCGGAAGTGGCGACTTTCGTTTCGAAATAGATAAAAGACTTACAGAATAATTGGTAATGTTCAAATATTAATAACAACATTAATTTCGATGATAACAGAATAAAATCTGTGAGTGCCCTGTACACCTACCTGAACTCTGTACATCGTACTTTTCATTATTACTACTTTACAAGAGTTTCGGATAATCTGACGACAAAATGTTTCGAATAAAAGTTGAACAGTACTTATACATGTACAAAATTCTATATTTAAAATTCCGAAAACAATTTTTTTTCTACAAAAAATAAAAAATATTTTGATTTTTTAATGTTAAAATAGATTTTTTATTTCATAATGTTATAGCTGGCGTCACGACGAATCCAGCGACCTACTTATTTCTAACCCTGAGCCCATAAATAACGCTACAATATTTTATTCCCTTTTTTCAGCGAAATGCCCCACTGTGCGTCCCAGTCTCGGTTTGGAACATACAAGTAGCGGACAAAAAAGTTCAAGGTGCTCTAAAAAAGACTATTACTATTTTAAATTTTACTGCACGATTTCAACTTTACAGGATGCGAAAAGAACTTTTTTCAACAATTGCAATTGATCGGAATTGTTGAAAAAATATTAAATTGCATTTTCAACTTTTTTATGTATGAGATCGGTTGACACTGCAATGAACTACAAACGTTTGAAGATGGTACGAATTGCAGATTTTCACGATTTTGCGGCCTCTAACTGCAATAGATCTAAGGATTCTCACATCTTTTAATGCCTGTCGTTTTTTCCCGAATCAACCGATTTCGATGAAACTTTCACAGTGCACACAATTGACAAAGATCGACAAAACTTATTTTTAAAAATTTTCAAAATAGGTCCACATAAAAAAGTTAAAAATGCAACTTTTGGCATTTTTTCTACTGTGGCGGCCTAACTTCCTACATGCGCCACAAGAGGGACAGGTAGTTGAAAGACCTTTCCCGCAAGTACTCGGTTCCTCAATGATTTGTATATATACAGTCCTCAACCGCCTTCCGACATCCCAACACGTCTAAGGCAGGGCCCGCTAGATAGCCTTACTGATGAGTCCTCTAGCGGGCCTAGGACGAAACGCTCCTTCCTTTTTCCTCCTCTCTTTCATATTGGTCGAGCTCCTTTATCATATTCAATCTACATTAGCTCCCACACTACAATTACGATCAATTGCAATTGTTACGTGAATCGGGGAAAAACTTGGAAGTCGATTTGGACGAACAACTTTATTCACCGATCAGCGGAATTGTCAAAATTAACACTTTACACGAATATGTACACTTGGTTAAACCGAGCGTTTAACCAACGACGAAGAAATAACAATAAAGAATTGAACTTTATTTAAGAGAATGAACAGCGTTGCTGTAAGAATATGACTCTACTTTCCATTCTTTAACCGGTCTCACGACGCACGACGTTTTAGAACTCAAAAGAGAATGATCAACGGTCGATCAGCAGCGATCTTGTTTTCTCACACAGAATTATGACTTGCGTTTATAAACATTTAGCCAATAGAAGCGTTTTAGACGGGTCGATAATCGATCAGGCGGTGATAGCCTATCGCGGAGCTCGCCGCTGATCGATTATCGATCAATAGCCGCAATGCGGGATTGGATCGCGCGTCACGCCACTATGTCCCGCTCAGACAATCCCAAACAGCAATTGTTGAAAAAATTTCTTTTCACATCCCGTAGTAAACTAATTGCTCATAAAAGTTAAAAATGAACCTTTTGGCATTTTTTCTACGATTACGATCAATTGCAATTGTTGAAAAAATTTCTTTTCACATCCTGTAGTAAACTAATTGCTCTACCTTCTCGAATGAAAGTTCAAATCGTATAGTACAATATTAAAATAGTTTTCGTCTATTTTAGAGCATCCTACACTTTTGTCCCCTACCGATTCCGGTGAAATGAACGGTTATAATATTCACATTAATCACTGTCATTCACCCATAGCACTTCATTATACTGCGAGGCGGGCGGCGGCACCGTCGTATAACATCTTTCCGCGGGTTTGGATGAGATCGCTGTCGCCGCTGGGAACCTCATCGGGTCCGCCGCTGGGAACCTCGCCGGGACCGCCTCTGGGAACCCCGCCGGGGCCGTTTTTGGGAATATCGCCGGAACCTGGATCCTCGCCGGGGCCGTTGGTGGCAATATCGCCGGGGCCTGGAACCCCGCCGGATCCGCGGCTGGGAATACCGCCGGGGCCCGAAACCTCGCCGGGTCCGCCGCTGGGAAACTCGCCGAGTCCGCCGCTGGGAACCTCGCCGGGTCAGCCGCTGGGAACCTCGCCGGGTCCGCTGCTGGGAACCTCGCCGGGGCCTGGAACCTCACCGGGTCCGCCGCTGGGAATATCGCCGGGGCCTGGAACCTCGTCGGGTCCGCCGCTGGGAACCTCGCCGGGTCCGTCGCTGGGAATATCGCCGGGGCCGTTGCTGGGAACCTCGCCGGGTCCGCCGCTGGGAACCTCGCCGGGCCAGGAACCTGGCCGGGTCCGCCGCTGGGAATATCGCCGGGGACTGGAACCTCGCCGGGTCCTGGAACCTCGCCGGGGCCCGGAACCTCGCCGGGTCCGCCGCTGGGAACCTCGCCGGGTCCGTCGCTGGGAATATCGCCGGGGCCGTTGCTGGGAACCTGGCCGAGGCCTGGAATCTTGCCGGGTCCGCCGCCGGGAACCTTGCCGGGGCCGTTTCCGGAGCCGCTGACGGGAACCTTCAAGGTGGGACGTTTGACGGGTCCGCCGTATTTGATTCTGCGTCCAGAACCGTCAGTTTGTAGGCCTTCTCGTAGACCGTGTGCGTGTTTGCCATCATGTCCTTCATCTCGCGGATCGCCTCTTGGTCTAATGATCGTCGGTCGACTGCCGCTGCCGTGGATGCGGCAGAGGGTTGCAGTGGCGGTGATGAGGACGACGCAATATAGATAGGTCTGAGAACGAGTCCATCTGTATCGTGAAAAAGAAAACAAATTAGTAAAAAACACAATATCGAAAATATCTTTACTGTACCGTTGAGTGCTGACAAGAAGGTCCCTGGCAGGAAGCTGAAGCGGTCACACACACATATACTACTGCTATGCAGAACGATAGACCCCTCTTGTCTCTGTGCCCCCCGTTGCTGGGAATATCGCCGGCGCCTGGAACCTCGCCGGGTCCGCCGCTGGGAACCTCGTCGGGCTGTTGCTGGGAATATCGCCGGGGCTTGGAACCTCGCCGGGTCCCCCGCTGGGAACCTCGCCGGGGCCTGGAACCTCGCCGGGTTCGCCGCTGGGAATATCGCCGGGGCCCGGAACCTCGCCAGGTCCGCCGCTGGGAACCTCGCCGGGTCCGTCGCTTGGAATATCGCCGGGGACGTTGCTGGGAACCTCGCCGGGTCCGCCGCTGGGAATATCGCCGGGGCCTGGAACCTCGCCGGGTCCGCCGCTGGGAACCTCGCCGGGTCCGCCGCTGGGAATATCGCCGGGGCCTGGAACCTCGCCGGGTCCGCCGCTGGAAACCTCGCCGGGTCCGTCGTTGGGAATATCGCCGGGGCCGTTGTTGGGAACATCGCCGGGGCCGTTGCTGGGAATATCGCCGGGGCCTGGAACCTCGCCGGGTCCGCCGCTGGGAATATCGCCGGGACCTGGAACCTCGCCGGGTACGCCGCTGGGAATATCGCCGGGGCCTGGAATCTCGCCGGGTCCGTCGCTGGGAACCTCGCCGGGTACGCCGCTGGGAATATCGCCGGGGCCTGGAATCTCGCCGGGTCCGTCGCTGGGAATATCGCTGGGGCCGTTGCTGGGAACCTCGTCGGGGCCTGGAACATCGCCGGGTCCGCCGCTAGGAATATCGCCGGGGACTGGAACCTCGGCGGGGCCTGGAACCTCGCCGGGGCCTTTATTTAGCTATTTTTCCTTCCGGCCTAACCTTTTTTAATCGAACCACCTACTATTTATATCTAACTAATTTACGCGTGCGTGAGCGCTTATATACAATCTAAAATTATCTTACATACTAGTTTAGTCTATTATACTACACATATTTGATTGATTTCTCCGGCTTTATTTCCGCTGAACCGACCCTGGAACAGAAGCCTTCTGGTAATCTCTTACGAGTCGCCATCATGATCTCCGTTTTATGGTCCGCTAATTCTAATCCTGCTGTGGCCATCCAGATCTTCGTGTCCTCGATAATCCCGTCTAACTTTCTTTTGAGTTTCTCCAGGTTTCTATCTTGGGCCATGATGGCGACGTCGTCTGCGAACGCTCTTCTGGTACACAGTGGAGGAAGCGGTCTCCTCAGCAGGCCGTCG
Source organism: Lasioglossum pauxillum (assembly GCA_933228785.1). NCBI lineage: Eukaryota > Metazoa > Arthropoda > Insecta > Hymenoptera > Halictidae > Lasioglossum > Lasioglossum pauxillum. Next base: position 22,313,104 of record OW121700.1, read on the forward strand.
TAGACCAGATTCCAAAGCAGCGGGCCCAGAACTGACCTTCTGTTGAGCAGTATGTGACTACCCTGCCCCTGAAGTAGTCCTGAATTAGCGTTGTCATGTATTTAGGCAACTTCCTTTCCTTAATCTCCTCAAGAATTTTGTGCCAGCTGAGTGAATTAAAGGCGTTTCTCACGTCTAACGCCACCACAGCTGCGTATCTAAAGCGTTTGGTGGCTTCTTCCATCTCCTTTTTAAGCAGCTCCATCGCATGCACCGTCGACCTTCCTTTACAGAAGCCAAATTGCTCCTGACTGAATGGTGAAGAGCCCAGGTGATTCATCATTCTTTCCTTCAGGACATACTCCAAGAGCTTGGCTGCCACATCTATAACGCATATTGGACGGTAAGCGGAGGGGGAGGCTGGGTCCTTACCTTGTTTCCTCAATAGGATCGTCCTCGCGCTTTTCCACCGCTCTGGAATGATGCCACTCTTCAAGATTCCATTAAACAATGCAGAGATGCATTGTGGTCTAACGCTGATGATGGCCTTGATAGCTTCTGGCGGCATACCGTCCGCCCCTGCAGCCTTGCCCGTCTTCAGCATCCGTCCCGCTTTCTGGATTTCCATTGTGGTGATTTTCGGGAAATCCTCCTCCTCCCCAGAAATCTCCTCGCTGCCTCCACTGTGTCCGCGTTCAGATACTCCTGCTTCAGAGTCTGGTTCCCCCTCAGCCACCTCCTGCGGAAACAAGCCGGACAATACCTTTTCTGCCGCTTGGGAGGAGAGAGCCGGCGGTGAGACCCCCTTCACCCTCTTTATAACAGCCTTATAGGGCTTCCCCCAGACATCCTTTTCTATCGTATCGCATAGATTCTCCCAGCTTTCCTCCTTTGCTTTGAGAATCATCGAGTTGAGTTCTTTTTTAACACTTCTGTACAATACTAGCAAAGCCTCCGCCTCGTCCATTACTCCTTTTTTCTTGGCCCTTTGACTCTGCCTTCTGATGCTCTGAGTCCTATTACGAACTTCCTCTATTTCCTTACACCACCATGGGTTCTCTCTTTTAAACTTCCTCTGACCAATTTTTTCAAAGGCCTCGTCACAAATTTCGGGCAGCAGTCGTACCATTTCCTCTATCTGCTCCCGATTCATTATTTCCACGTTGTCCAGGTTGCTTTCACGTAGCCGCCTATCTAACACCCCGCCTAGCCTTAATAACCCCTGGGAGGACACCTTCCATCTGCACACCCCCATTGTCTCCCTGTTTCCCGCTTCCTCCGTTTCGATCTCGGTCAATAAATACTTATGGTACGACCCCGATTCTTTCCTTAACACCTTGCAGCTGAGACTCCCTTTCTCTTGCAACACCGGGGATGTGGCCACGAAGTCAATCACTGAAGTTGCATTCCTCCTTTCGAAGGTCGGACCCCCTGACGATCTTACTGGGTGAATATTCTGGCTAAGCAGCATTTCGAGCGTTAATGTGCCTTTTGAACTTTGAGTTTTCGATCCCCACGCCGGAGACTTGGCGTTGAAGTCGCCCCCTATCGCAATCTTTCTACCCTCTTTTTTCTCTTTGTTGATAAAATTCTCGACTTTTTCCAATTTAGTGGCATACAACTCTGGAGAGACATTGGGAGACAGATAAACACTGATTACTGTTAACTGGCCCACTTTAACCGCCACGAAGTCCTCATCGTACCAATTTCCGTCCTCCTGATTTTTTATCCCCCTGAATCCCGTCACCCAAATCGCCGCATTACTGGCGCCCTTGGTAAAGATCCAGCTCCCGGGGTTACGTAACGGCTCCGAAATCAATACCAAATCTACCTCTAGATGTATCGCCGACTGGTACAGTAGATTATGAGCCAGTTTGGCGTGATTCAAGTTAATCTGAAGTACCCTTAGATTGAATTTGGCACCCTACTATCGCCAATTCGCGCCACGTATTTCCTGAATTAAGGACAATTCACGGCTCCGGCCACATGACCCAAGTCCTCCTGTCGAGCCCCCTGCCTTGCACATAGGATGCATTTCTTTGGATACGGGCATTCTCCTATCACGTGTCCCTCCATACCACATTTTCTACACAATAGATTCGTTAGCTGCTTCAACGGACAGGTATAGGTCATGTGGCCGAAGTCATGGCATTTATAACACCTAACCACGTTCGGGGCAATATTGATTTTACATAGGGTGTACCCTATGGCGATCCTATTTCCTTCCAGGAACTTTCCCTCGATTACCTTTGGCAGGGAGACAATAGCAATTTTTGTTCCTCCGTGGCCAAATCTCACATTCTTAATTTCGACCTCCTCCATGGCTAATTGTACTTTCCCCGAAATTGCCTCTCTGATTTCTTCCTTTCCCAGGGTCGGAACAATTTCCTTTATTTCATATGTTACTCTTTGTCCTAATTTCCTAGTCTGCTGATCTGAACCCAGGGATTCCTTGACTATTTTTTCAAATTCCCCGCTGTTAGTTTCCTTTCGCAATTCAATCAACAAATCCCCCCTCGATTTCCTGACAGTTTGTATGCCTCCGATTCTGTCTCCTGCTTTACTCTTAAGATCCTTAAACAGATCCGCGAAGGACCTATCCTTCGAAACCTTAACCAGGATAGCCTCGGGCTTCGGGGGCGGGGGTCTAAGCCTTTTCTTTGCTTCTCCCTCTAGCCTTTCTTTTTCTATTTTCTTATTTCTCTCCTCCTGCTCTAGTTTTTTCCTCTCCTCCCTATCCTTCTTAGCCTGTGCTTTCCTTTCCATAACATTAACGTCATGCCATTCCCCCTTTTCACTATTCCGAACCGACTCGTATTCTAAAACTTCCTCTATGTCTCTCCCTATTCCTGCGCTATCCTCTACCTCTTCTATTTCTACAGCTTCTAACGGCGAGCTCTGTGTATGCTTGCTCTTCTCTTGAGAATTCCTCTCTTCCCCTGCCTGTGTGGCTTGAACTACTCTTCTGCACCCTTCCTCTCCTGCCGCATAACTGCCCGCCAAATATTCTTCCAATTCTGACATAATATCAATTACCTTGTCAAAACCGTTGTATGTTTTCCTTGCATTAACCTTAGCTTCGCCACTCACATTTTTATTTTTCTCACAGTATTTATACCAAGCCACCAATGGCGTTTTCACCTTCTTAATGGCTGCCCCTAATTCTACTAATTTTGTTTTAATCCCCTCAATTTCTGGATCTCTCCTCAATCTCTTAAGGAAATCACTATGTTCTCCCCCCATACCTGCTCCTAGCTTTCGTCTTTCGTCCTCTATTGATTCCTCCAGAAGATTACCGGTTTCTCTATCCTCTCTTTTCTTGTCCTCTATTTTCCACTTTTGCCCTGTCGCTTTTTCCCCCTCCGACGTGGCTAATTCCACCAGAACACCTACTTGGACTTCTCCTATTTGTACCTCTCCTTCTTGAGCTATATTCCCTACTTGTACCTCTCCTTCTTGAGCTACATTCCCTTATTTTCCTGCTCCTGCTCCTTTTCTCTAGAAGCCTTCTCCTTAGGAGAGTGTTCCACCGGCATTTTGGATAGGGTCGGGCCCTATCCTCTTTTGCTGGAATATTCGGGGAGTACTCTCAATTGAAAGAAACACACTAATTTGTAACCAATTTCCTATTTCATTGCAGATCACTCCACCCAAATACAACATATAACTAAATAAAATTACCCTAGATTTGTTGGATTCTTGCATGAATCATTAGTTTGTATTTTGATTTAAAACGCTCTTTACTTCGCTGGTTCTTTCCCTGCTGTAAATCACGGAAAAATCCTATTTACTATTGCGTGCCTTCGATGACGTTCCGGCAATTACGAGGGTCAGTCATAAAGACCCTTCCTGTCCGTTTACCGGGTAACGGCTCGTTTTTCCCTAAAAAGCATAGCATGCAGGTATAAGTTATCCTATGCAGACCTTTGCCGAACTGAAGTGCGTAGCTCAGTTCTGTACGAGCACTTCGACTAAACGGTTGCTGAGTTGACAGCATCGCGCAAGATACATTTATACATTGTTTTTATATGATACATCATTTAATAAATATTGTTTAGCGTTTTTGGAAGCAAACTCTGTTCATTATTCAACAAGATTCCTTAATGGGCTTCCACCCCTAAACGCACGCATTTAAACTACAACTATTCCTAACTTTTTTTTTTTTTTTTTTTTTTTTTTTTTTTTTTTGTTAAGAGTGAGGGGGAAAATGCCTTACGCACACCCCAGAAGGGGGTAGTGTGGGACTCGGGCCGCAGATGGTCGGCGTACCCATACCCACTAAAAACCTAACCTCACCCGGGACGGTCAATGGACCGCCCCTCTACAAACATCGCCTGATCTGAATTAAAGGCGTAGCGGGGACCCGCTTCACGCATTACGCCCGGGACGCCTTCAACTATTCCTAACTTACACTCACGCACGCACGCAACCGCTTTTTTATTCTTCTAAATGTATTATTTATAAAGACCGTATCCTTCAATACACGCCTACCACACGCTCTCATTGACAAGACCACGTTTTACCTAAAATTACACTATCCACTAATAAATGGGATTAATGCTAGACATCGTCCCAATACTTTTTCCACGTTTCAAAATTTGAGCTTCACGCACCCTATTATATTCGCAACCTCTTCTGAATGTATGCTGCCCAAATCTAACGAAATTTTACCGGAAAATCCTACTCTAGAAAATTCTTCAAACTTTTGGGTTGAGGCTCGCCCCAAAAGTTTTTCCATGAACCCCTATGTTATAGTCCGTGAAGTCTACACGAACTTTTGGGTTGAGGGTCAGCCCAAAAATCCCGACAGAAATTCACATTTATTCGGCCACTACTCTAAGAGAGAAACTCACTGCTCCATTTTTTTAAATTAAACTAAATTTACTCTAAATAGGTAGAAACAATCCCGAACTCCATAGAATAGAATAGTCAAACACTCTAATTATCAAAACCGAAAATGAAAAACCTCACGACCACTGATATACATGTTAACTCTATGCAAACCAGATCCTTTCTCACCTCGCCGGGGCCTGGAACCTCGCCGGGTCCGCCGCTGGGAACCTCGCCGGGTCCGTCGATGGGAATATCGCCGGGGCCGTTGCTGGGAACCTGGCCGGGGCCTGGAATCTCGCCGTGTCCGCCGCGGGGAATATCGCCGGGGCCTGGAACCTCGCCGGGGCCTGGAACCTTGCCGGGTCTGCTGCCGGGAACCTTGCCGGGTCCGCCGCCGGGAACCTTGCCGGGGCCGTTTCCGGAGCCGCTGACGGGAACCTTCAAGGTGGGACGATTGACGGGTCCGCCGTATTTGGTTCTGCGTCCAGAACCGTCAGTTTGTAGGCCTTCTCGTAGACCGTGTGCATGTTTGCCATCATGTCCTTCATCTCGCGGATCGCCTCTTGGTCTAATGATCGTCGGTCGACTGCCACTGCTGTGGATGCGGCAGAGGGTTGCAGTGGCGGTGATGAGGACGACGTAATAGATAGGTCTGAGAACGAGTCCATCTGTATCGTGAAAAAGAAAACAAATTAGTAAAAAACACAATATCGAAAATATCTTTACTGTACCGTTGAGTGCTGACAAGAAGGTCCCTGGCAGGAAGCTGAAGCGGTCACACACACATATACTACTGCTATGCAGAACGATAGACCCTCTTGTCTCTGTACCCCCGTTGCTGGGAATATCGCCAGGGCCTGGAACCTCGCCGGGTCCGCCGCTGGGAACCTCGCCGGGCCTGGAACCTCGCCGGGTCCTCCGCTGGGAATATCGCCGGGGCCTGGTACCTCGCCGACTCTGCCGCTGGGAACCTCGCCGGTTCCGCCGCTGGGAACCTCGCCGGGTCCGTCGCTGGAAACCTCGCCGGGACAGTCGCTGGGAATATCGCCGGGGCCGTTGCTGGGAACCTCGCCGGGGCCGTTGCTGGGAATATCGCCGGGGCCTGGAAACTCGCCCGGTCCGTCGCTGGGAATATTGCCAGGGCCGTTGTTGGGAACCTCGCCGGGGCCGTTGTTGGGAATATCGCCGGGGCCGTTGCTCGGAACCTCGCCCCGAGGCGGTCGGCTATGATCTTTTCGTAGATCTTGCCCGCCTCGTCGAGGAGACACAGGGGCCGGTACGCAGAGGGAGTATCTGCGGGCTTTCCTGCCTTGTGGAGGAGGACCAGCCTGGCGACTTTCCATTCCTGGGGGAAGGTTCCCCGGCTCATACAGGAATTTATCGTCTGTATGAATGCCGGGGCGAGGACGTCCAGGGCCGCGGCCAATACCTGTCCAGGGACCCCGTCGGGACCGGGGGCCTTCTTGCCAACTTCCCGGATCCTCTGGACGGCTCCGGAGACCTTACTCTCTGTGACCCCGAGTTCGTCGGTCCAGTTGGTATGGACCGAAGGGGGCGGGTTCTCTCTCGTTCCTTCCGAGGGAGGGAAGAGTGTACTGAGGACCCATCCCAGGAACTCGGGGTCCAACTCCTCTGTGATGGGGGGCGCCCACGGGCCGAGCTTACTCAGCACCGCCTTATAGGCGCTCCCCCATGGATCCCTATTGAGGGATCCGACGAGCTCATCCCAGGCCGCGGCCTTTGCAGCGGTAATTGCTCGCTGGAGAGCCATTCAGGCCGCCCTGTACTCCGAATAAAGGGCGGCCACTCTCGCCTCGTCGATTCCTCCAATTGGGTGGCGTCGACGTGCGCGGGTGTACTGGCGTCGGGCGCGGACGCACGTGTCCCTCACGTCCGCTATTTCGCCCGACCACCAGTACGTTGATTTTTTTGGGGGGGTGCCTACCGGCCCGGGGCATCGAAGCGTCGCAAATCGACTTCATGATGCCCCGGAACCATGACACCCCCTCGTCAGTTCCGCGCTCCCTGGGTTCGACCCAGGAATAGGCGAGAGCTGTGGCTCTCAGGACGTCCTCGTCCAGTCGCTGCAGCGTTCCATTTCATGGGCGCTGCGTGGATGCTACTGGGGGGCACGTCCGCCTGTTGCTGCTGGGTGGCCTCCACCTCCATGATGGTATGGAGATGGTCGGAGAGTGTCTCCCACGCCGTGGCCATCCGCTAGGCGGATACACGGCGTACGACAGGGGGGGTGGCCCAAGTCAGATCGACTATGGACCACCCGTTCCACCGCACGCACGTGGGTACGGAACCCCGGTTTATTAACCGGAGCTCCATGCCCCCCGCCCAAACATCAAGGGCCTCGCCACGAGGGGTGGTCCTGGGGTTTCCCCAAGCAGTGGACTTCGAGTTGAAGTCCCCCAGGATCAGCATTGGACCGGCTAAGTATGGTGTGATCATCACCCTTAGCCGGTCCGGAAACCCCTCGAATTCTACGAGGCCGCAGTTGGGCGAGATGTAGCATCCCGCGACCAGAAACCTTCCCCACTTATATAGCACGATCCCTCGGCTCCGCTCGGCCACGGAGCCGAGGGGAGGGGGAATCTCCGCCCTTTCGGGCCCATATTGCACGGAGCCCCCGTCGTCCCCTCCCCAAGGGGAGGAGTCGGGGACGACGTAAGGCTCCGTGACAACGGCCAACCCGACCTGCCTCTCCGGCAGGCCTTGGACGAACAAGTCCTGGGTCCGGCGGCAATGGTTCAGGTTGGCCAGCACGACCGGGAGCGTCCTGGGCATTATGTAGCCGTTGACGACGCCGGTACGGCCTCCGAAGGACCTCCCGGTTCAGCAGGTGGAGGGTCTACCTCCATCTGCTGGTCGGGGCTCGGAGGTTGGGGGGTTTCTGTCCCCCCTCCCCCAGTGGCCAGTTTGTCGGTGGGCCCCTTCCCACCGACTTTTCGGCCCTTCCTCGGGGGCGGGGGGCACAAGCCACTTCCCGCTTTGTGCCCGGCCGGCCTCCCCGGCTCGGTGCATATTGGGCACCGGGGGGGCACCGAGCACGCACTGACCCGGTGGCCGGTCGCACAGCACTTATAGCACTGGCCGCTACGATCGACCGTGCTAGTGCACCGCTGCCGGACGTGTCCCACCGCCAGGCAGTGGAGGCACTGCAACGGCCTCGCGGCCAGTGCCTCGACCTTCGTGGTTGACCAGCCCACCCGAAGTCTACCCGCGCCCGCCAGTAGGCGGGCAGCCGCAGCGAGGCATTTCAGCCACGTGGTGCCCAGACCGGTGATTGGGGACTTTATGTCCCCAACTTTCACCGTATCGGGTGGGCATCCCGTGGCTTCCGCCACCGCCGCCTTTACCTCGGGGGTGACAGAGTCATCCAGACCCCTCAGGCGGAGATCCGTCGTTTTGAGGGGCCTGTTGACCCGCACCCCCAGGCCGCCAATACCGCAGCCAAGGCGTCCGCCTTGGCAACCCCTTCGAGGCCGGGGATTTCCAGCAGGAGACCCCCAGTCACCGCCCGTTTTGTGCGGATCTCCCCGACCCCTAGCTCACCGAGCTTAATGGCGGCCTTGACCGCCGCCATTGCCTCCGCCAGGGTGGTCTTACATCCCTCCGGGATTGATAGCGATATCGCTGCTGTCTTCGGAGTGGGGGCCACCCTGTGCGAGACCGCGTCCCCTTTTCCCTTTCCCTGAGGGGCCCTTTGGGGACCCTTGGAGATGGGCTGGGTGGGGCAGAGTTTTTCTCCCTCCTGGCTGCCTCTTTCGCCCTCCGGCCCACCACCGTAGCCCAGGATCGCCCGGAGGGGGCGGCCTTGCTCGGCTGAGATGAGGGGGCGGGGGGAGGAGGTGGAGGGAGCACGGGCGCCACCGCAGCGTTCTCTCCCTTCTTTTTCTTTTTCTTTTTCTTCTTCTTCTTCTTCTTTTTCCCGTCCAGTAGACGGGAAGAAGAAGAAGAAGTGCTGGCGGCGGGTACCAGGGGTCGGGGGGACGCACCACCACAGACTGACCTGTACCTTCAGGAGAGGCTGTGGTGGTAGGGGGGGAGTACTCGCTAGTGCGAGGACTCGCTGTCCAGTAGCCAGGTCGAACGCGGCCGTCGTGGATGAGCCAGCGCTCATCGCAGGTTATCACTCGGTCGAGAAATGGCGTGTCTAGATTGCGAAGATAGAGCTCGACGCATACTTCGACGCGGCGAGCCCGACTTCCGGTATTAGGGGTAAAAACATAGCCAATGGTCCGTAGCTTCCGATAGCCCAGCTTCTTCAATCGTGCGGCAATGGTGGTAGCGCAGACGCCAAATAAGGGTCCAAGCTCATCAAGACTCAATCTGGGAGATTGCTTCACGGTGGACAGCAGGAGGCCGTCGTCGATTGGGAGGGGAGGGCGACCGCTCCTGGCACTATCCTGCATGTGAGTTCGGCCAGCGTCGACTTGGGCATACAATTTATAGATGAGTGACCGTGATACTATGGGGCCGTACGCCTGGGTAATCTGCTCAAGTGCATCCATAGGGGCCACATTCGAGGAGTACAATAAATGCACCATAATACGTTTCCTCTCCCAGGAAAACGTAGTGCTAGAAGCCTAAAGTAAAGAGAAGAGGGAAAAATCAAATTAAAATAGAATTAAGGGGTGTACCAATGGTATATTTTTTATTTCATTTTATTTTATATTATATTTTATTGGTTTTTATACAAGATAGTGTGTATTATACTTACCGTGCTGAGGTGGAGGGACGGCCTCGTGATGCTCCTTGACGTGGGCGTGGCATCTTCAGTTTAGGTTAACGTAGATAGAATCTGAAAATAAAGAAAAGAGAAGAAGTTAGAGATTTGGATTTATGCATTACATTGATAGGAATAAAATAGAATAACTTAGAAGTAGATGTTAGGATTAGAATAATCTAGTAAGTAATAATCTGTGTGAGTCTTCCAGCAGGCGAGTGTAAACTGGGATTGTTCCCGAGAAGGCAGTTATAATATTTCTAATCTGAATTTACACATTATCATAGAAAGTGAGAAAATTGAATAGAGAATGCAAGAAAGAAGTATTAACAGATTTATACAGTGTTACGGTGTGTAGAGTTACGGATAAGAGAGCTAGAGAATTTTACTTGAGACAATAGAGTACGTTGTATGACAATTTCAATTTCTATTTTAAATAAATCAGTAGAAGCCTACTCGATAACTGTCTACGGGTTCCTCTGGAAGGACGAGATTAGAAATTCAAATTCAAGCGTTATTGTAACGAGCGTGTCAAGGCAAGACGTGTTTCTACGGTATGTTATTCCGGTAAAAACGGCGTGAGTGTATATACACGGTATCGACCTTATTATGTGAACGCGACGTGGTCTCGCGGTGCCTCTACGCAAAAAGGTGTTTGTCACCGCGAGGTAGCGAGTGCGTAGAGGTCGATTCGTGCTGGCGGTTGGAATGTTCGGTGTTCGGTAAAAGTTCAAATTAGGTAATCAATCAATAATAGTTCTTTTACGAACTCTACAGGAGAGAGAGAGAAAGGTAGCTGTAGGGAGGGGGACTTCGAAGAGGTGACTCAGAAGGTGTTCGTACCTTGTAGGGCAGGGACTTAATACCGGTAAAATTTGTATACCGGTATCACGACAGGGACTCAATACCGGTAAAATTTTCATACCGGTATTACGCCGTGTGACGTAATACCGGTATAATCTTGGTAACGGTATTGGGCCAACAGAATATACCGGTAACGTTGGGAAGGGGAAACAGGACAAGAGGGATATTCCGCACGCTTCGCCCGATCCCCACTTTTCGACTCACGCGTAGCTCCTGCCGTTCATAGGAGTAGGAACAGATGTCGCTACTACATACAATGTATTTCTACGCCGACTACGCCAATGGATTCCCGTTCACCGCATCGCTCGCTCTGTCTTGCTTGTTTTTATATAATAATAAAATATATTTATCAAATGTAAGTTTTTATATGAATTTTATAATATGAATTTGGTAAAATTTTAGATAATGTTAACGAGATTTCCCGCTTACAGTCGCGAAATAATTAAGATTTATAGCTGACACTGGAAATAGTGATGGGCATTATCGACTAAATTCAACTATCGGCTAATTACTATTTAGTTACTACATACTATCGAATATTTAGCCGATAGTTTTTAGTCGACTGAAATTTCGTTTTAGTGGTTACGTCTAGATTGCAGTCTATACTCGATGCCTACGTATAGATCTCATTTCTCACTAAATAAATATAATCAATAACTTAAAAATGTATATAAATTATTATTTATCTTTTAATAATAATGCAATATAAAGGCAAAATGTTAATGAACTTTTTAAAAAAATATCTAATATCGATAGATGTAATTATAAAATACTATTTTTTCATTAGGTTAGGTAAGTATTTATTGTTATTTAATAATTGTATAATATTTGTGGTATAATAATTGTTATTTATGCTAAATACACATACGAATTATTCGATATCGCTAATGAGTGAATGGATTTGATAGTAAATCTTATAAAATTCAACCAATAGCTGATTCAGTAACTGAATTTAGTCGATAGTTTTCAGTCGACTGAATTGCTTTACAGGTTATTCTCGTATTTACTCTTATTCTCGATGTTCGCTAGTTAAATAAATAGTAGGACAGTACAGATATAGTAAACGTGATCGAATGTTTTTGTCTGAATCTGTCTTTATTTAATAATAAATTCATACACTATGTTATAAATATAAATATACACAACTTATTTATATCACATATATAGTTTATATCGATAAACATAACAATAAAATTTTAACATCTAATAGGAATTAAAGTATTGAAATATCTATTACATATTTCATTACTTGCATATTTGCACGTCCTGTCATAATCTTGCATTTCTAACCTATTCGTTTCATCGTCTGACACTGACATTAGAAATTTCAAGATGGCGACGTGTAAAACAGTCTACTGAAAATAGTAACTGTTCCGTCGTACTGGGACGGGTTTTGCCGGTGAGAACGAAGGGACGAACTCGAGAGAGAAATTGTAACGACAATTACACGTAACACAACTAACTCTTTATTACTACTCGAAGCTATCACAGTACAAAAGATCGCAAGGTTGCTTGTCGGCTTTTCGAACGGGTCTGCGCTCGGTGCGCGGGGGGTCTATATATACACACGGTGATAAACAAGAAAACAACTTTAAATTCGCCCGGTGCGGGCGACCGTTTAGGCAGGCACGAGCGCTTGTTTGGGGCCACGGCGCGGCGGTCCTTTCGGTCGCCCGGTCGATGCTCCTGCTTGTTGTCGGGCGCAGCCGACGGTTGAGCCCGAACATTCCGCCCGCCTCAGCTCCGCTGACGTAAGTCTAAGATAATATAAATCTATATACAAACAAAATTTTTTTTCACTGTACGACAGTGACACGCGAATCGGGCATACGCCGCCCGCCGTGTACCGCTACGGGGTAGGACGGAATCGTCATCGTCGTCACTAGATTTGCCGCCCGCCGTGCAGCACGGCGACGCGGCGCAGCGCGATGCACTTCGGACGCCTCAGAGGTGAGGCTTGCCCGTGAAGAGACGCTGTAGGGGAGGGGGCCAAGGGGCTCTCCTCCTCGTCTTGCACGCGTGCGGTCTGTACCGGGACCTCGAGGATCGGTGCCTCGAGGGTTTCGTGACGAGCCAGCGGCCAGTCGGACCGCGGGCCCGAGAGCCACATTGGCCCCCTCCACCACAGGTTGGGGTGGAGCAGTTCGTCGGCAAGGAGATCGCGGGAGGCACAGTCTGCGGGGGCCGGCCTCCTTCCCAAAAAACTCGCAGTTGGAGTTTCGAATCGCCGTCTGCGCAGCAGTGCAGCGACGTCGCGACGGTACGGGGAGAATCGGATCGTGATCGCGTGGGGTCCGCGCCGATGAAGAGGTCCACCGGAAGCGACCGTCTTGGGTCAGGGTCCGCGGGGGTCAGGCCGCGTAGATGCGGGAACGCGCTGATGTCCTCCTCGTGGCGGAGGGCGTAGAACGTGATCCGTGGGAGGACCAAGTCCGTCATCGCGAACGTGGGTGACGCCCGACTTGCTCCTCGAATCGCGATGTCCACGCTCGCGTTCACCTTGCCCACTGGAGCGTCTCCGGCGCCCTTCACCGGAACCGCTGCGGGCGTCTTGGGCCGTCGTAAGGCCTGGACGAGGGCCTCAGAGACGAAGGTCGCCTCCGACCCTTGGTCCAGAAGGGCCCTTACCCCGCGCGTCCCCCCGTCGCGTGTCTCGACGCATGCAGTCGCGGTGGCGAAAAGTACGGTGTCGGACGAGCTCTGCGGAGAGTGAGCCGTGCAATTGAAGACCGCGGCGGGGTCGTCATCGCGAGCTACGTCTCCCGTCGCTCTGTTCGTGACCGTTCCTGAGAGTGAGGGGGTTGACGAGGCCTGGTGCAGCGACGTGTCGTGAGGCCTGCTGTCGAATTGGGGGGCAGCGATTCGCGTTAGTTGCGTTCCGTTCGACACGCACGCGGCTGTTTCGCTAGCGGAGGACGCGCCTAACGAGATCTCCGTCGCGACCTTCTGGGACTCAACGAACTCACGGAAAAAGTCGCTAGCCTGCTCAAACGCTTCCTCTGCGCGGTCGAAGTGCCCCTCCTTGAAGTAGGGTCTGGTCTCTCGGTCCAGCGCGGTGGCCTTGAGTTCCAGACGAAGGTGGACCTGCTGGCAGCGCTCCCACTCGACCCGTAAACGTCGCAGACGCTCCTCCGCCGTTGCCTTGGTGAAGTTGCCCTTCCTCAACCTTTTGTAGTTAGGCACGACCCTGCCGATGCTGAGAGCAATGAGCTCCTGTTCCTTGAGCAGTTCCTCCATCTCGGTAAAGTCCGGTATAGGAACTGGCAGCGGGTGCAGTTAACCGGGACTTCCTCTCGATCAGGTGGAGGTTGGAGAGATTGGTCAGGTGACCCACGAAGCGCAAGGCGTCGATCGACTGCGTGATCGACGTGCGGGGGAAACAGGGTTCCCTTCTCTCGATCGTCTTCGTATCCGGCTCGAAGGACCAATGTTCCGTCGTACTGGGACGGGTTTTGCCGGTGAGAACGAAGGGACGAACTCGAGAGAGAAATTGTAACGACAATTACACGTAACACAACTAACTCTTTATTACTACTCGAAGCTATCACAGTACAAAAGATCGCAAGGTTGCTATGGCTTTTCGAACGGGTCTGCGCTCGGTGCGCGGGGGGTCTATATATACACACGGTGATAAACAAGAAAACAACTTTGAATTCGCCCGGTGCGGGCGACCGTTTAGGCAGGCACGAGCGCTTGTTTGGGGCCACGGCGGTCCTTTCGGTCGCCCGGTCGATGCTCCTGCTTGTTGTAGGGCTCAGCCGACGGTTGAGCCCGAACAGTAACTTCACACTACTAAATTCAGTCGATAGTTTAAAAAATCAGTCGACTGAAAATAGTGTAGTTCGCTACTATCGATTTAGTCGATAGTTTTTAGTCGATGGTGCCCATCACTAACTGGAAAACTGCACATAAACCAATAAAACTAGTAATATATTAATTATACATTTACCGGTAATTTTTTTCGGTTCCGTATTTCTTATTTACAACATTTAAGTATCTAATTTATATTTCTAATTGTAAGATATTCTTATTTGCATTATCCAGTGCCGTAACGAGGGTATGAAGCGTCTGTGGCAAGTGTCTAACTTGCGCCCCCCGTAACCCAATAATGACAAAAAATAAAAAATTTTAATGTAACAAGTTCAATTTTACTAAATGCAATATATTAAATACTATTAACCTCATCAAAATGAGTTGCCCTGTATATACAATAATGTATTTGTCAAGGTATTTGTATGAATAAATAATCTATAATCTGAATAAGAACAAATTTTTGTTCATATTCAATGACGACAAAATAAAGGAAATACAAAACATAGGTATATGTTAAAATAATATAATAGAAATATAAAACAATTCAGCATATTTTATAAAGTAATTGTTCTCGTTTTTTCATTTGCAAACGCATCTATTATATCGTCATAATTTAATGTTTTGGCAACATCTTTATCAATTGATATTATAGACATGTTTGTTAATCGCTCTTGTCCAATAGAATAACGTAGGTACGATTTTACAATTTTTAATTTGCTAAACGAACGTTTGCAGGAAGCTGTTGTTACAGGCATTGTTATGAATATCCTTAATTCTACGTCTAGAGTTGGATACGTGTTTCGTAATGAGAGTTCGTAATTTTTTTGCAAGATTTGAGAAGCATCCAAGCGACCCTCAACCGGGTCGGTATTCTTTGTTTTGTGCCCCAAACCTAGTTGTGCCCGTGCCGGGCGCCTCTTTCGCCACGCCCTCGTTACGGCACTGGATAATGAAAATAAGAATATCTTACAATTAGAAATATAAATTAGATACTAAAAAGTTGTAAATAATGAAATACGGAACCGAAAAAAATTACCGGTAAATGTATAATTAATATATTACTAGTTTTATTGGTTTATGTGTAGGTTTCCCGTGTCAGATATAAATCTTAATTGTTTCGCGACTGTAAGCGGGAAATCTCGTTAACATTATCTAAAATTTTACCAAATTCATATTATAAAATTCATATAAAAACTTACATTTGATAAATATATTTTATTATTATATAAAAACAAGCAAGACAGAGCGAGCGATGCGGTGAACGGGAATCCATTGGCGTAGTCGGCGTAGAAATACATTGTATGTAGTAGCGACATCTGTTCCTACTCCTATGAACGGCAGGAGCTACGCGTGAGTCGAAAAGTGGGGATCAGGCGAAGCATGCGGAATATCCCTCTTGTCCCTTTTCCCCTTCCCAAATAACCGAAAAATACCGGTATTACACCGGCATCGTACCGGTATTTTACGTACCGGTATTGTACGTACCGGTATGAATTCGAGAATGCAACTATACCGGTATACGTCATACCGGTATATGAAAATTCCGGTATGACGTCATACCGGTATTCCGATATTTCGGTTCTATAACGGTTAGGAAGAAATAACCGAAAAATACCGGTATCATACCGGTATTTTACGTACCGGTATAAGTCCCTGTTGTAGGGTATACTCGGTCGAGATACTAGTTCTGAGGAGATTAAAGAGTTTAGTTTCGAGTTTGAGGATTTATCACGGGTTAGGATGTATTCCTACGGGTTTTGTGAGTTAGTGTAGCTTGTGTCACGAGATCAATTTCTTAGTGAAATGTTTCCGTTCTGCAAGTCACCTTTTTGAGGTTTAGTGTCGGATAGTGCTGCGGAGAGAGTGACTTTTCGGGCTCTGTTTGGTTTTTCAATAGTGAATAGACAGTGTCTGTTTAGCTTTTATAAAGGAGTATTAGGTTGTACACGGACTTTGTGCATGAGGTTCGGGCGAAAAGTCTGTGGACGACGGGTACACGATTAGTTACGGGGTTTGTCCACGGTCTTTCTGACCGAGTATCGGCGGGAATTCAGTGGACTTCCACTTTTGGGGTAGTTAGGGTGGCCCCTCGGAGGGCTGATTGGGGGTTTCGAGGAGTTAAAACCGTAGTTTAGTTTTTAATAGCTTTTGTGGCAAAATTCAAAAAAGAATCTTTTTTATTTTTGTTTCTACAAATTTTCCGTTTTATCGGGCAGGTCATGTAGAAAATTCATGGAAACGTGGGAAATTGTGAAATTGTTATTTTGCTTTTGAAGAATTGTTCTTTTGGTTTCTTTTTAGTGTCGTGAATGCTTAGAACTGCAACCGGTGTTAGGCAGTGAGTTTTTTATATCAATTGAGTGGTGTCCACGGACTTGTTGGCCGAGTGCCGGACGGAAGGTTCGTGGAAGAATTTCCATTTGGTTGTGTGGCAAGAAGTCCACGGACGTACTGGCCGGGTTTCGCGGCGGAAATCTGTGGATAGCCTGAGCTAAGTGCGTGCGTCTTTAGGGTTGGCGAGCGAGAGAGTAGAGAGCGGTCTCAGGACCTTGTTGCGAGCGAATATTAGAGATAATTATTGTGTAAATGTTCCTTTGTGAATGTTATGTAAAGGTGTTTGATACAATTAAACTAGGAAATTTTTGTTAAAAAAAAGGGGTCGGGGGGAGGGCAGGGGATGAGATGAGGGATGGGGGGGCCCGCCGGCACAATGACGCCACTCCGAGGGGCAGGGGGCGAGCGGGGGGGGCCGAAGACCGCCTCGGTCAGCCTCTCCTAAACCCTCCTTATGGGAGCCAGCTTGGCGTCCAGAAGGGCGCCAAGCTGCTCCAACCCGGCCCCACCTCCGGCAGCGGCAGAGGAGGGCCGGGCAGGTTACTTCCGCCGGGAGAGTGGCGGGGTGACCTCGTCTTCTCCGGGAGTACGGACGTCTCCCGGGGAGGAGACAATGGCGATGGGAGGGGAGGGTGGAGTAACTGCGGAGCCACCCCCATCCTCTTCATCGCCATCATCTCCTCCCTTACGGCATCTATGGTGGCCTTCAGCCCCCTCACCGTCTTCCGCAGGGACTCGTTCTGCTTGAGGAGAGCTTGTACTCTGGCTTCCGAGTCCTGCGGGGGAGGGAAGGGAGCGGCAACAGGCAGGACGGCGCAGGGGGGGTCGGATCTTTTCCCCCCTCTGCACTATTTCTAATAATGCCGCCTCGGCATACCGTGCGGACCACTTAAGGTCACATACGTATGTGCCCTTTATGTTGCGGCTCTTTAAGGCGGTCCTCTCCATGAGGCGGACCTTATCCAGGAATTCCTGTACAATGTCGTCCGTGGAGAGCCCGCTGATGGTTTTGGCCATCGCCTCCACCGCCGGGGTGGAGTCTTCATTTCTCGAGGTGGTGGGGCGGTTTCCGGACTTCTTCCCGGCCTTCCGGGTTCCCGTGCCCTGCTCCTCCTCAGAATCCGAGTTCGAGAGGTCCAGCCTGCTCCGTTTGCTGGACCTCCCGGACCTCGACGCCCCCTCAGACTCCACCCGCGGCATTAGGTGGGTGCCTCCCGGCCACGGCAGGTCGAGCTCGGGATTTATGGTGACGTCAGGGTCCTCGTCAATGACGGTTGGGGTCCCCTCGTCTCCCTTCGTCCCGCCGGTCCCCACGTGCCTCTGTGACTGTCGGGTCACACGGCCCACCTCTCTCACCTTATTCACGTCCAGAGATGGGGTGGCACTGGCAGATGCCACACCCATCTCTGGGACCTCTCCCACGCCCACTGCGTGGAGGCATCTCCCCGAAGGGAGGCATCACCGGTCGCCGTTACATTCCGGGTGGCCCCGTGGTCCACCAGCCCGGACTCGCAGTCGACGGATGACGACCCAGAGGGGGCCTGCTCGCCACCCCCTCTGTGCCGGTACTGGGTAATCCCTCCCCTGCACCGTAAACCAAAACATTAGGGAACTTCGTGGTAGCCATTATAATAAAAATCTCCCACGTGCCCTTTCCGTCGTCATACAAATAGCCGTCACTGGGGTACACTGAGATTCGCTCTGCACTGCCATGCAGAGATCCATCAGTGCACCCACTCACCCCTCGCTCCGTTAGCACACGACACTGGAAACCCATCAGTGCCGTTCCCCAGGGTTCACCACGAGGAGGTGGAGCGAGAGGATTTAGCTCTGTGACATCCCTCAAATAGAGAGAACGGGCCGACAGTGGATCAGAGTCACCACTGTAGGCGCCACAGAACCTAAGACCCCATCGCCGGGGCCTGGAACCTCGCCGGGTCCGCCGCTGGGAACTTCGCCGGGGCCTAGAACCTCGCCGGGGCCTGGAACCTCGCCGGGTCCGCCGCTTGGAATATCGCCGGGGCGGTTGCTGGGAACCTGGCCGGGGCCTGGAACCTCGCCGGGTCCGCCGCTGGGAATATCGCCGGGGCCTGGAACCTCGTCGGGGCCTGGAACCTCGCCTGGTCCACCGCTGGGAACCACGCCGTGGCCTGGAACCACGCCGGGTCCCCCGCTGGGAATATTACCGGGGCCTGGAACCTCGTCTGGGCCTGGAACCTTACCGGGTCCGCCGCGGGGAACCTTGTCGGGGCCGTTTCCGGAGCCGTTGACGGGAACCTTCAAGGTGGGACGTTTGACGGGTCCGCCGTATTTGATTCTGCGTCCAGAACCGTCAGTTTGTAGGCCTTCTCGTAGACCGTGTGCATGTTTGCCATCATGTCCTTCATCTCGCGGATCGCCTCTTGGTCTAATGATCGTCGGTCGACTGCCGCTGCCGTGGATGCGGCAGAGGGTTGCAGTGGCGGTGATGAGGACGACGCAATATAGATAGGTCTGAGAACGAGTCCATCTGTATCGTGAAAAAGAAAACAAATTAGTAAAAAACACAATATCGAAAATATCTTTACTGTACCGTTGAGTGCTGACAAGAAGGTCCCTGGCAGGAAGCTGAAGTGGTCACACACACATATACTACTGCTATGCAGAACGATAGACCCCTCTTGTCTCTGTGCCTCCCGTTGCTGGGAATATCGCCGGGGCCTGGAACCTCGCCGGGTCCGCCGCTGGGAATATCGCCGGGGCCTGGAACCTCGCCGGGTCCCCCGCTGGGTATATTGCCGGGGCCTGGAACCTTGCCGGGTCCGCCGCGGGGAACCTTGCCGGGGCCGTTTCCGGAGTCGCTAACGGGAACCTTCAAGGTGGGACGTTTGACGGGTCCGCCGTATTTGATTCTGCGTCCAGAACCGTCAGTTTGTAGGCCTTCTCGTAGACCGTGTGCATGTTTACCATCATGTCCTTCATCTCGCGGATCGCCTCTTGGTCTAATGATCGTCGGTCGACTGCCGCTGCCGTGGATGCGGCAGAGGGTTGCAGTGGCGGTGATGAGGACGACGCAATATAGATAGGTCTGAGAACGAGTCCATCTGTATCGTGAAAAAGAAAACAAATTAGTAAAAAACACAATATCGAAAATATCTTTACTGTACCGTTGAGTGCTGACAAGAAGGTCCCTGGCAGGAAGCTGAAGCGGTCACACACACATATACTACTGCTATGCAGAACGATAGACCCCTCTTGTCTCTGTATCCCCCGGCGACCTTCTTGTCAGCACTCAACGGTAGGTAGAGATACTACTTACCGTTTCGACTGTCGAAATCAGAATGACGATGACGGTCCGACGATGCAGCCACTGCTATCTGCTACGTTCCTCTGTTCCTCGTGGTCAGTGGTGGGTGTTGCACAGAGTTGCAGTGGTGGGAGGTGCGGTTTGTGGTGGGAGAACTCTGACCAGCGCGGCGGGAAAATATTTCTTTGTTCCTTTGAGTTCCCCTGCTATTTCCTTGCGCGCGTTCAAAAAATATATTTAAATACTTATGTTACCATTAAATAAATATGTGTAGGTAAGTAAAATACACACATTCTATATATAATTGATATTTAATCACTTATCTGCAAACATTGAAATTATAGGGCTGCTCCGCAGGCTGCCTCCATTTTCTCGATGAGACACTGACACTCGATTGCTAAACCACGATTACATTCTTCCGATAACATAAACTAAATATTCCAACAATAGTGACATTCATTTTCCTTTACTTACTTCCAAGTATCTATCATCCACAGATCAATTATTTCATCATTATCAGTCATATGATATACAGTCGGTGTACAAAGTATTCGTACATCTTTTAAAAACGAAGAAATTTTTCAAAATTGGACACAGCAACTTGAGTTTTTTTGAGACGTTAGAAGGGTGAGTTTACTAGCTAATGTGTAAATTATTTTTCTTTGTAATTGTTAGTGGTCGCAATTGCGAAGGGAACAGTAAAGACCACGATTTTTTACTTTTTTATCTGTGCCCATAATGAAAATTTAAAACATGTATTTTATAAATCTAAGTACAGTCGATCTCACCCAAGAACATAGTTGTTTCGCGCAGCTTCACTGATCGCGTACGGCGCAGCGAGGTCCTCTCAACTCCCACTCCAGTACCCACTCCCCACTGTCTCGACGCATATCTTTTACGTACGCGGTGTACTGGAATGAAAAGGATTAGCATGGAATTGTATGGGATAGAAAATCGCGACTACTTATTTGCTGGCTTAATAAATGTTATACTTAATTTAATTTAGAGGTTGCTAAACTGCTGTGATCAAAGAAGTTTCTATTGATAATATATTTAATTTTAAACAAAATTTATAAAGACATACACATATATATTTACAAACATACATATTTCAAAGATATTTACATTTATATATTATTATAAATTCCAACTTAAAACTATTTACAAACTTTTTACACAATTATATCTTAAAACTATTTACAAATTATTTACAAAATTATATCTTAAAACTACTTACACAATTATATCTTAAAGCTATTTACAAACTATTTACACAATTACTACTCTGCGTCCGAGTTGTCGGAGCCAGACACCCAACCATCCTCCTCCACAATGGCGTCGACTGTCCTATCTATCTGATAGAATCTCTCCTCTTCCTTTTTGATATGTTCGACATAATTCGCCCAGTTCGCCGGGGACACGTTTTGGACGGCTTCCTGTGCCAGTCGGCGGACATCCGCCAACTTAAACGTTGTGTTCCGCTGCCTAATGTATCTTTTTATTTGGGACCACACGAGTTCAATTGGATTCAGCTCGCAGTGGTAAGGGGGAAGCCGCAACACTGAAAAGCCTTTTCTTTTCAAATAATCATCTATGAAATACTTATTCTCCGGGTCCTTGTATTTCTCGGAGCAACTTAATAATTCGCATTTCAAGCGATCCTCAAGCTGAACCCTACCCTCCCCCTTACCCACCAGCCACTCCAAGATGTCCGCCTTTTTCCAGGCCTTTGTCGGATAACGCTCTTTTAGCACACAGTGATATGGTGCGTTATCCATGACCATTACAGCTCCAGCTGGTAGCGTTTCTGAAATCTTCTCCACCCATTTAAAAAACGTGTCCCCGTTCATTTCTTCGTGATAATCCGCAGTGCCCTTCTTGGACTCGAAGCATAGTAGGCCTTCAGGCAAAAATCCGTCCTCGGATCCAATATGCCTGATTATCAATCGTTTCCCTTTGCCCGTTGGGACCGGTATATCTACCGACAGCTGCCTTTGTTGGGCGTCCTTTGAACTGCCGACGGACGTATCCACCCATGCCCTTTCTCCGGAATCCCCGCAGTTATACCAGGTTTCTTCCAGGTAGTATATTTTGCGTCCTTCCTCGCGTAGCTTCCTTACTGTCCTGATGTATTGTTGCCTCCAGGCAATAATGTTATCTTTTTCAATCATTGCGCTGTTGCGCTTTCGCCGCATATAACGGAATTCCATCCGCGTCAGCAGCCGATGTAAACTTGCTCGGCTGAACGTCGGCAGATCCTTGTCCGTATTGATCGCCAATAGTACTTTGTCCAGGTTTGGCACCTCGCGCCGAATCCAAAATTCATGTACTTTTCTCCGAATTGCCAATATGTGCGCATCGGAGGTTTTTTCCAAAATATTTAAGCAACGCCTCTTCATATTTGGCGACGCAACAGTGCCTGTTCTCCTATTCTCGGCAATCGTCTTCATTATTGTCGTCTTTCCAATTCCCGTACTCTCCGACAGGGAATTTATCGTTGCCACGTACGTCATGTCGGGGCTACTCTGCTTGAGTTGTTTGTAAAGGTTGATGATCATTTCCTTCTGCCCAGACAAAACGTACTAAAAACAGGAAAAAAATTGAAATAAAGATTTCATAAAATGAGCGATATCGAAGATTCGAAATTCGAAATCTCCGACCCTGAAAGGCAAATAACAGCCCAAATACAGTAACACTTACTAATATTCGGACACTCTTAAAAAGACGATAATATTTTTAATATTGTTGTATCCGATTTGAATTTTTTTGGAAAGCTAGAGCAATTAGTTTGCCACAGGATGCGAAAAAAAATTTTGTCAAAAATTGCAATTGATCGGAATTGTAGCAAAAATATTAAAAGTTGCATTTGACAACTTTTTTATGTGGGCCTATATTGAAAATTTAAAAAATACGTTTTATAGACCTGTGTCAATTAAACATATTCTGAAAATTTCGTCAAAAGCGGTCGACGTTGCAGTGAGCTCCAGACGTTTAAAAATGTTAAAAACTGCTGTTCGAGATTGGCGCGCCCGAGCGCCATATTGTCTCAGCGGCACCGCGCAACGCACTGAGCAGACGACGCGATCCGCTCGAATCACCGATCGATTCAAGCGTCCGGATATTGCGTAACGCGCGATCGCTTACGCTATTGGGTCGAATTCTCTCTCGATCCTTCTGGAAGATTCTCGAACTCTGCCACGGAAGCATGACGCGTGACGAACATTCCAGAAGGATCGAGGCCATAAAAGAGAGAGACAACCGTCGTCTCGTCTCCTTTTTCAATTGCTCTAAGACCAAACAGCTGCGAAACGTCAAGTGTCATTTTCATAAATCTTGTTCAGTTCTCTTTATTCTCAACTTCTATTGTACATATTTCACACATCATTTGTTCATTACCGACATTATTGTATATTTTAACAGTGCAAAATACAGTTATTTATTTGTAAATCCGGATTCTTCCCCATTCACTCTCCTACATTCATTCCAGTTCAAAATTAACCGTTCACTCAACCCTTTCATTCTCTCATAACTCATCCAGCGATCCAGTCTCGCATTCATCCATTCAAACAGTCAAATCCTCGTACATTTCTGGTCCTTCGAGCCGGATTTACAAAGAATCGGTGAATACAGTGGTGAAACAGTGCCTTGTCCAGTGAGTAAACCATTCCACGACCCAGTCTCGTACCACCATGGAATACTCAGCCGAGGAACTGCTGCATAAGCAAGGAGAAGTTGGAAGGAAAATACAGAATCTCATGGAGAACTTCAAGAAGTCAATCCCACAGGCCAGGATGACAGATGGTGACGTGCAATCCAGAATCCAGCTCCTTGAGGGTTACTGGACGTTATTCCAGAAGAACCACTATCTTCTGATCTACAGGCACAGAGACGCAATCAAAAGGAGCAAATACGTAGAGGAGGACGTTGCCGATAGCGTCGAGAAGGCGTACGTGTGCCAAAAGGGTCGGTTGCTCGACATGGCTCGGCAGTTCAGTGGAGCCAGAGTGTTCAGCAGCTTAGCCGCTTCAAATTCGGCAACGCAGGGTCCCGTTGATCCATCCAACGATGACCCAGACTCTGGCTCCGCACCTCTTCCCAGGATGCAGCTGCCCGAGTTTTACGGAGACTATATGGACTGGCCTGCGGTCAAAGATTTGTTCAAATCAATTGTCGAACGAAATAAGAAGTTGAGCAACGTAGATCGGCTCCATTACCTCAAAGGCAGCCTCCATGGAGAAGCAGCGGACCTGGTAAAGGATCTCCCCACCATCACCGAGAACTACGAGCGAGCGTGGACGATCCTGAAAGAACAGTATGAGAATAAGAGGATTCTCGTACGATCGTGTCTCGACAAACTCGCCTCTCTTCCAAAAATAAGAGACAGTTCGGCGGCAGAGATCACCTCCATACAGAAGGGTGTCTCAACGGTGGTTAACACCCTGGAGGGCCTGGGACGACCAATCGACAAGACGGAGGACTGGTTCGTCTACTCCGTCGTGAACTTGCTCGATCCTGTAACTCGTGACAAGTGGGAGGAAAAAATCATTAGTAGTTGCGACCCACCATCCTTCCCAACCTTGAAGGACTTCCTCATCAAGCGACGGCAGCAGCTGGAGGCATCGAAGACACCCACGACTACTGAGCCATCGCCGGGAGTAAGTCGTCCGCACACCAGAAGCGTAGACGCATCCTCGAGCAAGTCCAGGACCAAGGGAGCAATGCAAGCAGTCAGGACCAATCATGCTCAATTCCAGAAGCCAGCATGTGCCATGTGCAGCAAGGATCATTCCGTGATGCATTGCCCAGAGTATAAGGCACTTCAACCGGCGGAGCGCCGTGGGCATGTGGAGAAGTTGCATCTCTGCGTCAACTGCCTCGGACGGCACTCTGTCGATGCTTGCCCGTCCACCAAGAGCTGCACGTCGTGCGGGAGCAAGCATCATTCCTCTCTTCATGATGCCTTCCGAGGTGGCTTCGCGCTGACAAAGACGGCTCATCATTCAATAGACTGCAGGAATGTGACGGGTAAGGTCTTGCTCGCTACAGCAATTGTGTTGGTTGCAGATAGGCTCGGGAGACGGCAGGCAGTTCGAGCTCTCATCGACCAGGGCTCCGAAATCTTGATGATGAGCGAGGGATTGGCGCAGCGACTGCAACTTCCGCGGACAGCTTCAGCGGTAGAGATCTTCGGCGTCGGCGGGCAGCAGCTAGCCAGAGCACGAGGCCGAGTCAACCAGACAAGGTGATGGCTCGCTGAAGGTTTCGGCAATCGTGCTGCAGAAGCTTTTGGGGTATACCCTTGGTCGCACCACACCTCCACGCGAATGGAAGCACCTGCAGGGGCTGAAACTGGCTGACCCCTCTCCGGAACAAGCAAAGCCCATCGAAGTCTTGCTGGGAGCAGACGTGTACCCTGCAATCATTGAAGGAGTGATGAAGGGTGCACCAAATGAGCCTGTCGGCCAGCTAACGATATTTGGCTGGATTATTAGCGGAGTGGCGGGACCGTCAGCAGATTCCTCGCACGCTCAAGTGCACCAGGCTGTCGTTGGGGAATCGTTGAGCTTGTTGGTGCGGAAGTTTTGGGAGCAGGAAGAACTCCAGGATGCTCACTCAACGCTGACAGCGGAGGAGATCGAGTGCGAAAACCACTTTGCAACAACGCACTCACGTACTCCTGACGGTCAATACCAGGTGAGGCTTCCGTTCATAACCTCAGGTCCCATCTCACCAGGGTCGAAGATGGCAGCATGGCACTCCCTCCGGAGAATGGAGCAGCGCTTCCAACGAGATGTCGGCTTCAAGGCCCTGTACTGTCAATTCATAAAGGAGTATGAGAGCCTAGGCCACATGTCAGCAGCAAGTGAACCACGAGCAGATCAACCAACTCACTATTTGCCACACCACGGAGTCCTGAAGCCCAGCAGCACCACGACAAAGCTGCGGGTGGTATTTAACGGATCCTGGTCCGAGGCCTCTCAGCTGTCGTTGAATGATTGCCTCCACGTGGGACCGAACCTTCTGCCATTACTTGCCGATGTTTTGCTGCGATGGCGTAAGCATCAGTTCGTGGTAACTGCTGACATCACGAAGATGTACCGGCAGATACTGGTGCACCCAGAGGACCGCGACCATCAGCACATCCTATGGAGAGACAGCAGTACGCAACACGTGAGTGAATTCCGATTAAACACCGTCACTTACGGGTTGTCTTGTGCTCCTTACCTCGCAGTCAGGACGCTGCACCAGCTGGCAGAGGACGAGGGAAGCCGGTATCCCATTGGCGCATTGGCACTTCGGCACGACTCCTACGTGGATGACATCCTGACGGGAGCCGACACCATACCAGCCTTGCGAGAAACTGCGAGGCAACTTCAGCTGCTGTGCAAGGCGGGCGGCTTTCCCTTGCAAAAGTGGGCGTCCAACGTGGCAGGCTTGCCGTACACTACGCCACTGTCACCTCAGAGCCACACACTTCAGCCCTCATCGCAGGAAGAGAGCCAAGGAAAACCAAAAACTTGGATGGATGACACGCACAGCACACTTGGTCTCCAGTGGTCACCACATGACGACTGGTTCCACTTTAAAATCAGCGAAACTGACACACCGCCTTCAACAAAGCGAGGCGTGGTTTCCAAGGCGGCCCAGCTTTTTGATCCGTTGGGATGGCTCACTCCAGTCGTGGTCCGAGCCAAAATCACGATCCAGTCGACATGGTTGCTCGCATTAGGATGGGATGATCCATTGCCGTCGTCGCTGGCCAAAGACTGGGGGAACTTTTGCGCTGATTTGAAGCAGCTCGAGAAGGTAAGGGTGCCTCGACCTCTGTTTCAGCGCCCTTCTCACAAACTGAGAGAGTTCCACGGCTTTGCGCACGCTTCGGAGCGAGCATATGGTGCGGCCATCTACCTGAGGACTCTGGACGCAGCACACCAGTGGACAGTCACTCTAGTCACGGCAAAGAGCAAGGTGGCCCCAATGCAGCAAGTGTCACTGCCACGTCTCGAGTTGTGCGCTGCCCACCTCCTCGCTCGCTTGACACAACACACTGTCACAACACTGCACCTTAATGACGCTGCAATCCATTTGTGGTCCGACTCCACAGTGGCCTTGGGATGGATCCAGGCTCATCCCTCTCGGTGGAAAACCTACGTCGCAAATCGGGTCGCAGACATTCAGCGCAGGGTTCCGGAAGCACAATGGCATCATGATGCAGGCACTGACAATCCTGCCGACTGTGCTTCCCGAGGGCTCTCACCCACTCAATTGGTCAACTGGGATCTGTGGTGGAACGGACCCAATTTCCTGCGACGGGACGCCAGCTTCGCTCCATCGGGATCCACCGACCTCGAACTCCTTCCAGAGGCCCGAGGACCCATCGCTGCAGCAATGACTGGCGGAGATCGGGCCGAGGAGAATAACGGCGTGCTCCAGAGATTCTCCTCTTACACGAGATTGCTGCGGATCACTGCGTGGTGCCGGTGATGGCTCCTGAGACGCCATGCTGTGTCGCCATCCACATCCTCTGACACCGGTGCACACCACGACACGCAGCCTCCAGCCCTCACTGTTGCCGAAGTCAGGCGGGGACAGCTGAGGGCCTTCTTATGGGTTGAGAAGAGCGCCTCTTGCAGTCCTACGGACGATGCATATACTCACTGAGCTGCCGTGGTGCCTGGCGGCTATGACCGAAAGTGAGAACGACCAGCTTTTGCTCGGATCGTTGCTGGTACGTATAAGACCGGACGTACCAGCGTACCAGTCAAATCGCTTAGAGGGCAGCGATGGCGTATGAGGAAGGCGAGTTCGGGTGCATCCATTGGATGTGTCTTATGTTTTTGCACCCGTTCTCAAAGCAATACGCCGCTGGTACTTAGAAAATATGCACGTCTGTAGCGACTTGCGAAGGGATGGGCTCTGGATTCCCCGGAGAGGCCGAAGTTGTAAAGGGACACTATGTGTCCTAGCTGCGCTTGAGCCTCCACGTGGTCCCGCTGGATGGTAGGCTCTTCGGAGTCGAGCGAACAAAACGAAGCGCAGTGGAGTGGAGGAGACAACCACTCAAAGTCCACGTCTCCCACGTGTTTGCCGTGCGTGGCGACCCTTGTCGTCGGAAAAGAGGATCCTGGGATCTGAGGGGGCCCACCTCTGCGGGGGTGACGTCGCCCAACACGTACCTTTGGCCTCCGCTTCGACTAGATGGGCGGCTAGGCGAGAAAAGTAGCCCTGTGCCTAGTCAATCGGCTTGGAAGCTCCACTAAGACTTCGTCGAAGTGGAATTCCGTCGGGTGAGGATGCGGATGGTGGTTGAGTAGTCGGCCACCAATTATATCTGCTGACTATATTCTGGGTGATGCACTAACCTAGTGGGACATTCGGTTCCACGGTTCCATTTGAGGGTCCGAGGAGGCTGGTGCACGCAGCGGAATGAAGCGAGTATTATTTCCATGGATACGAGAAATAAAAACAGAACGCGAGTCAAGTCGACGGGACCAGTGCGAGGCGAAGCCGAGCATGAAGCCGTCGCAGCAGGAGTGGCAGAAGCTGGAACCAGCGGAGCCGCCCCTGTGTCCGTTAAAAAGGAGAGGACCGAGGATGAGCTACCTGTTAGCCAGCCTAGCGTGTCCCTCGAGAGGTGCGATGCACCAAAGGGGAAGGCATTAACTCCAGTCGGGAAACCGAAGAGCAAGCCGGCCCCAAAATCGAAGAAGGTGAGCTCTTCTCAGTCCGGGGAGAGCTCTAAGGACCAGAGGCAGGTTATTAACCTGGCCTCTGAGAAAGGCAAAGCGCTCGCAGGGGATAAAAACCCTGAGAGCAAACTCCGCCAAGAGAAGGCAGGGATTGTCCCTTCTTCTAAAAAGGACAAGCGCTCCGCTGAGGTGGCACCAACCAAAGCGGGGAGCAAGCGACTGGGAGAGAAACCGGTGGAGGCGGTTTCCGGGCCCAGAGTACGGGCTCTCGATCTCGTAAGAGGCGAGGGCTTCAAGCAGATCGCGGCAATAACGAGGTGTTGTGCCCTTGAGAAATCGAGGATCACAAAAGACGCCTCAGCCGCGATCGTGCAACACGCTAATGCGCTCAACGAACTGGTCCAGGAGCTTATTCATCGGAATAGCTTCCTCGAAGGACAGCTTGCAGCGGTCAGGGCAGATAGAGCTAGACCGTCTGGAGAGAGCGTAGCGACCGAGTCGCGGACCGCCCCTCAGCGGTCCAAAGCGACCGGTATAGCTGGACAGCGTGCTCACTCGACCTATGCTCAGGCAGTAAAGGTCGAGTGCCGAAAGGTCTCCCCGGACGCGGTAAGACCACCACAACATGTGGTAAGGATCTTTCCGCCGAAAGGCAAAGAGCAGAGCAGCGAAGCGACTAAGCGGACTGTTCTTGCTCTGGTGAAACCCGCGAAGGAGAAGATCCGCGTGAGGTCAGTCCGACTCATCCACTCCGGTGGCATCGTAGTCGAGACCGAGCGCAAGGAGGATCTTCAAGCCTTTACGGGGAGTAAGGGGCTGAAAGATAAAGGACTCTCGGTCTCTACGCCGGCCAAACGGAACCCGTCACTTATAGTGTACGATGTTCCGAAAGGCATGGCGAGAGAAGAGGTTGCTTCCAATCTGTGGAAGCAAAACCTCACCGAGATGACCCAGAAAGAGTTTGCCTCTAACCTGAAGGTCGGTTACCAAGCCGGTCCTAAGGGCAGGGAGGCGACCAACTGGGTCATAGATGTCAGTCCGCAGGTTCGCCAGCGGCTGAAAAGTGGGGAAGGCCAGGTTTACGTGGGGTGGTCAGCTTGTCGTGTACAGGACTACGTCACCGTTACCCGGTGCTTCAAGTGCCAGAAGTTTGGCCATACGGCCAAACGTTGCAAGAATAAAGACGATGTCTGCGGTCACTGCGCCGAAAAGGGGCATACCTTTGCCACGTGCAGTAAGAAGAGTGGACAGCCGGTCTGCTCTAACTGCAAAGAACGTGGCAAGCCGCACGGACATAAGTCCAGAGACAAGCTGTGCGCGTCCTATCAGGCCGCGCTACAGCAAGTCCTAGCTCGAACCGATTATGGTTGAGAGCACCGAAGACAGACGACGGTCTCAAAGGTCGATTCTAGTCGTGCAGCATAACATGCAGCGCGCTCGGATCGTTACCGATGAAATCAGATCTTTGCTGCACGCAAAAGGAGTCGATGTGCTATTAGCTCACGAGCCGTACAGATGGGAAGGCAAAATGCCTGGGCTGCAGCGGACGACGAAGCTGGTCGCGGAAGGGGACCGGCCGATGGCAGCTATAGCTGTCACGAGTCGGGACTTGACCGTGACCAAGTTAGCACACCTGTGCGATACACATCTCTCCTGCGCGTGCGTTAATGGCAATTTTGGTGTTTTTCACCTAGTCAGCCAGCACTTTCAATTCTCGGAAGAAATTGAACCAAGTCTGGCTCGACTGGAGAGAGTTCTTGCGGCACTTAACCATGGCCGAGTCGTGATCGCAGCGGACGTCAACGCTAAGTCCCCTTTGTGGGGCAGTGCAACGACGGACGCGAGAGGCCGAAAACTCGAAGAGTTTGTGGCCCGGCACGGCTTGGTTGTGTTGAACGAGACTGGTAGTATGCCTACGTACTCCAGTTCTTCCGGAGAGTCCTATATCGATGTCACACTTGCGACACCCGACATGTCCGACAAAGTGCGAGGATGGAAAGTCCAAAAGGACTTGACATCCAGCGACCACCGAGTCATACAATTTTCATTGCATTTCGCAGCCACGGTTGGTAACCGGCACCGTGAAGGGCGGTTCCACCTGGATAGTGCGAACATGCAGAAATTCGATCGAGCGCTGCTGGAGAGCAAGAGGAGTTTAACCCTCCGACCGAATGGTCGCGAGGAGGTGGAACAACTGGCACAGGAATTCGAGAGATCGATTGTCCATGCGTGCGAATCCTCTATGCGAATCAAGCAGTGTCACTCCAAGTCAGTCCCTTGGTGGACACCTGAATTGACGAGACAGAAGAAGCGCGTCAACAGATGTAGACGCGCCTTCCAAAACCCGAGTTGTTCGGAGGAGGAGAAGGCGGACCGAAGAGCTGAGTATCTCGTGCAGAGAAAGGCGTACTCGGCTGCCGTGAGAGTTGCGAGGTATCAGAGTTGGAAAGACTTTGTTACCGAGCAAGGGAACAAGGAACCCTGGGGACTTGTTTACAAGATCGCCAGGGACAAGCTAAATGTTGAGACAGCGGCCTCTAACATTCGCACGAGCGAAGGGCACACGATGGACTGGGAATCCACTGCGTCAGCGCTGCTGGAGGCGTTAGTTCCGGACGATTCGTCCGTGAGCGACACTCCGGAGCAGGCGCAGCTTAGACTGGAAGCCGCTACCGAGCCGATGACTGAGGACGATCCTGTCTTCACTCATTGGGAGCTTGAAGAGGCGGTGAAAAGTCTTAAGCGACGCAAGTGCCCAGGCCTGGACAGAATAGAGCCGGAAGTATTGAAATACTCCGCCGGAATACTCCGTGTCGAGTTGCTTCGGCTCTATAACAGTTGTCTTGAGTATGGGGTCTTCCCCTCCAGGTGGAAAGTCGGCTCTATCAGAACCATTCTGAAAGGGCACGGCAAACCGGAGACGGAGGTGAAGTCCTATCGACCTATTTGCCTACTATCCGTAGTAGGCAAAGTCCTTGAGAAGCTAATCGCTAGACGATTAGCTGATTTGTTCCTAAACCATGAACATGCGTCTGACCGGCAATACGGATTTAGACCGGGGCGATCCACGGAAGATGCCGTGGTAAAGCTCAGGAGTCTGGTGTCCGGCTGCGAAGACAAGTATGTCATGGCGCTCGCCTTCGATATCTCGGGAGCGTTTGACAATTTATGGTGGCCGAGCATCCTCAACGAGTTGAGGAGGCGAGGTTGTCCGCGCAATCTTTATAGGCTGATAGTTGACTATTTCCGCAACCGTGTGGTGACGCTAAAGTCCGATCACGGGGAAGTGCGGAAAGACGTGACTAAAGGCTGTCCACAGGGATCGATTCTCGGTCCGAGCCTATGGAATCTCGTCTTTGACTTGATTCTATGGCTCTTGTCGAACGCCGGCCTCGCATGCGATGTCATAGCCTATGCGGACGACCTACTCGTGCTTGTGTCAGGCAGCTCGAGGAAGGAAGTCTAGCTCAAGGCACAAAGGGTAGCGGACACGATATCTGCGTGGTGTAAATCGCAAAAGTTATCGCTGTCTGCTCCCAAGACCGAGATGATTCTCTTGAAAGGCTACCTTCATCGGGAGAGGCCACCTGTGGTGAAGATTGAAGGAAAAAGTATCGCCATGAAGGATACCATAAGGTACCTTGGTGTATACTTCGACAAACGACTGGGAGTTAAGTCCCACGTCGAGTATGTGAGTGCTAAGTCGATGAAAACGATTAGTTCGTTGACAAAGATTGCTCGATCGAACTGGGGATTGGGACATCGGGCCATGCGTATTATGTACAACGGACTGTTTGTTCCAATCATGGCGTACGCTGCTGCAGGCTGGGCGGACCTTCTCACCCCTAAATTGAGAACCCTTCTCATAAGGGCGCAGAGGAGAGTACTGCTTGGCTGCACCAAGGCCTATCGAACGATATCCACCGACGCGGTCGCCGTGATCGCCGGTGCGGTTCCGATGGACCTGGTGATGGCAGAGCGGGTATGCGCCTATAAGATACGAAAGCTACTTGGTGTAGAGTATGAGACATGTCGAATAAGTCATGCCGATTTGGCGAACGGAGTCGTGAGTCCGCGCGAGGCATTAGCCGAGGTAAGACGGACCGCTCTGGCAGTGTGGCAACGGAGATGGTCGTCATCGCAGAAGGGGAGGGTCACCTTCGAATACTTCAGCGATGTATCAGACCGACTCTCTGCGCGCTGGGTGATCCCTGATCACTATGTGTCTCAGTTCCTGAGTGGACACGGAGATTTCCGTGCGAAGCTCAAAGCCTTCACGTTAGTAGAGGATGAACACTGCGAGTGCGGTGAAGTGGAAACACCGAACCATATCTTGTACGTGTGTCCTCGGTACGATCAAGCGCGGGAGCTCCTGCGCCAGGAAGCCATCGCTAAAGGCCAACAGTGGCCGGTGCGAGAAGCTGTCCTGGTAACAGAACAACTGTTCAGGAGTTTCCGGAAATTCGCGCGAGACGTACTTAAGTCGAAGGCTATTCGAACGCGAGAAGTCACGGACTAGGGGCAAAAGAATACCCCTACCGAGACATCATGGATCGACCAGCTGGCCGAGACTCTGTATGGGTCTCGGTCCCTCGGGCCGGGATGCAAGCCCCTCCTGCTTTTAACAAGCAAGGAGCTCCTGGATAGGGTTGGACTCGAGGTGGCAGTTGGCATCGACGTTGCGGTCCCTCCACATGGCGTGCAACGAGAAAGTAGAGCCATAACATCTGGCAAGGAGTTACGATGGACAACGGAGCAGCGCGCAGTAACATGCGGGATGAGCGCGCCGTACATGATCGGGTTGGATCCCCCCCGTCGTCGGCGTGTCCTCGCTAAACTGTGCGACTGCTACTCCATCGCCTGTATAAAAGTAAGAAGCCGGTGTGAACCGAATGTTCGAGGTACGGCGCAGCGGGGCAACCCCCCGACTCATATACTTAACAATACTTGTTGCCGAAGTCACTGCTGCGGAGAATTGCTGGATCCGAGTGGTGCAGCGGAGCGCCTATGAAAACGAGAGGAAGTTGTTAGCGGAGGGGTGCTGCGTAAAGGCCAAGAGCAGTCTCTCCTCGCTGTTACCAACCTTAGACAGCGACGGGCTCATGCGAGTCGGTGGCAGATTGAGTAAAGCACCACTCAATCCTGACGAAGCGCATCCTCTCATCCTACCTCCCAACTCCAGGCTCACTCCGTTATACGTTTCTTTTGTCCATAGTAACACGCTTCATGGAGGTGTCCAGGCTACCTTGGGGACGATTCGGCAGCGATTCTGGATACCCAAGGGGCGCTCTGTGGTGAAGGCCATCATCCACAAGTGCGTGACTTGTTTGCGATGGCGGGCGGTACCAGCAAGCCAAGTGATGGGACAACTGCCTGAGCATCGTGTCACAGCAGGCCGTCCCTTCCTGTCCACCGGAGTCGACTACGCTGGTCCAATTTGGCTGCGGACCACCTCTGGGCGCGGACACAGAGCGTATAAGGGCTTCCTGGCAGTGTTCGTATGCATGGTCACCAAAGCCGTGCATCTAGAAGTCATGTCCAACTATACGTCCGAGGCCTTCCTAGCTGCATTCCGCAGGTTCGTCTCCCGCCGGGGCATCTGTGCCCATCTGCATAGCGACTTGGGGACGAACTTCCTGGGAGCGGACCGAGAGCTGCGACGCCTCTTCACAGCGAGTTGCCAGGAGAATCGCAGCATCCGTAGCCAGTTGTGCGATCTGAAAACACAATGGCACTTTAACCCACCTGCTGCACCTCATTTTGGTGGGCTATGGGAGGCTGCAGTGAACTCCGCCAAGCATCACCTTCGGCGGACAATAGGAGAGGCCCGACTCACGTTCGAGGAAATGACCACGCTACTTACCCAGGTGGAGGCGTGCCTCAATTCAAGGCCACTAGTCGCTCTCTCTGACGATCCCACAGATTTGACGGCGCTCACACCAGGCCACTTCCTCGTAGGCTCGGCGCTAAATTCAGTTCCCGAACCGTCGCTGCTCAACGCGGAAACCAACGGACTCTCACGATGGCAACTGTTGACGAGAATGCGTGACCAATTTTGGGCAAGATGGCAGAGGGAATACCTGCACAGACTTACCTCGAGGTCAAGATGGCGTCGTCCAACGGAGGATCTGTCGCCTGGTCGTCTGTGACTCATCGTCGGAGAAACGTCTCGTCCCTCACAATGGCCACTTGCTCGAATCACGGAGACGTATCCAGGAGCCGACGGCAAGGTCCGCGTCGCGAAATTAGCCACCGCCAACACCGAGCTCGTAAGACCAGTGCATAAGCTCATTGCACTTCCGATCGAGGAGCGATAATCAATGAACGCGTCGATGTTCTACCGCGCACACCTCTCGCGCAGCATACAACTGCGTAGTACACCACGCGTAGTATCAATTCACCGCGCAGTCGCACTTCATTCATGTGTTCGGCAATGTCAGTCATAACCTGTATCGTTTACCGTCTGTCTCTTAATTCGGGTTTCTATTCACTGCACTTACATTCTGTTCATTCCACTGTCGCGAATCATCTCAGCACGTTGTACCACTAGACACGATATCACACGCGAAACTTCGACAAGTCGAGGCGGGCGGAATGTTCGAGATTGGCGCGCCCGAGCGCCATATTGTCTCAGCGGCACCGCGCAACGCACTGAGCAGACGACGCGATCCGCTCGAATCACCGATCGATTCAAGCGTCCGGATATTGCGTAACGCGCGATCGCTTACGCTATTGGGTCGAATTCTCTCTCGATCCTTCTGGAAGATTCTCGAACTCTGCCACGGAAGCATGACGCGTGACGAACATTCCAGAAGGATCGAGGCCATAAAAGAGAGAGACAACCGTCGTCTCGTCTCCTTTTTCAATTGCTCTAAGACCAAACAGCTGCGAAACGTCAAATGTCATTTTCATAAATCTTGTTCAGTTCTCTTTATTCTCAACTTCTATTGTACATATTTCACACATCATTTGTTCATTACCGACATTATTGTATATTTTAACAGTGCAAAATACAGTTATTTATTTGTAAATCCGGATTCTTCCCCATTCACTCTCCTACATTCATTCCAGTTCAAAATTAACCGTTCACTCAACCCTTTCATTCTCTCATAACTCATCCAGCGATCCAGTCTCGCATTCATCCATTCAAACAGTCAAATCCTCGTACAACTGCAGATTTTCACGATTTTCGGCCTTCAACTAAATCTAAGGATTCTAGCTTCCCAAAAAAATTAAAATCGTATAGTTCCCTATTAACAATATTATCGTCTTTTTAATAGTGTCCGAATATTAGTAAGAGTCACTGTATATAATGAATATTATTTATATGTACAATATGAACTGTCACGCCGTTTACCGATTCCTTACGAAATCGGCAACCGGACTCGGGAAATTATGGCCGAAAGACCGGGCCACGCTCGGTCGCGCGAAACGTGGTCCTCCCGGGACAAACAGCCACTCGCTGACTCGAAATAGGACAATATTTAATCGACCGAAGATCGATACTCGGGCGCCAGGCACGTTACCGTACCACGCGAAACTTTTGTCTCTACACGAACGTCTTCGAATCTGCGAGGACTGCGTGGATGCCTTGGATAGCGATGGCACAGGCCAGGATTCCACGTGGGAAAAAGGACGGGGCATTCCCCGCGACGGGAACGTTTCTCACAGGCGAAATGAATAGAATGATTTCGGGGCAAATTACTACCGTTTATTGAGAACGGGATGTCGCTACAAGCCACCGGTATGAACCGGCAGCAGTCAAAATATTTTGCCGGCGCGTCGTCGAGAATCTTCGGCGGTAGTTCGGCCGTACGCGCGTGACTTCTATTCTTTCGCGTCGAGCTCGGTAGTTACAGGCCTCCGGGTAAATGATACAAGCCCAGAAGGGCACGAAATCGACCGAGCCCCAATAGAATACGCGATCTACTACTATTTGACTAGGCGAGGACGGCAAAGAACGCGGCGAGAACGAAACGGGCGCGTCGCGTCGTCCCACCGTGGAACGTCTCGAGGATCTCCGAATACGAATCGAAAACGAATTATCGTACGCCCCGTATCACGCAGCATTCGGGGACGCTACGATACACGGCCCGGCGTTTCTCTCGGGAGAGCTCGTCCCGGTCGTGGGACACGCCGAAGCTCGTGGCACACGACGCGAGGTTAGAATTTCTATCAAAACTACGCCCCGAGCCAACACGAGTATTCACAATTATTTTACACCGAAAACTGACCGGTACCCACCAAATTCGTGGACTCGCTTTCCCCTCAACAGTGTGGTCGCACAAAACTACTATTACAATTCGCGAGTTCAAGACGGTACTCGTTGTTTAGCGTTCATAGTCCTTCGGCCTAGTAACCTACTTCGTGTCGGCTCGGAACGCGGAAGCGAGGCATCCCCTCTACTTCCTTATTCATCTTCGCTGTGGCGACACTCGGGCCTATCGCTCGGCTCCTCGCTGCCGGGCCGAATCTAAAGGATTCGGACCCGGGCCTTCGAAAATTGGTTGCTTTTTCGAGGCTGCGTCCGATAACGCTGCGAGGGCGGCAAGGGTGGACGCGAGCCATTCCGGGTGGACTCTCATGGCCCTGCCCGGGCGAGAATCGACAAGGTTGGGCCGTTGGTCGTCCCTTTAACGTAAATGCCTCGTCGATGTCTCCGGGTTGACGGATCCGGGCTCGGTCCAATCCCCGTTGTCTTCTCCGTACTCGCCGATCTGCGATAGGTTCTCCGGGTGCCTGTTCTCGAAATTTCTCGCCAATTAGCAGCGGAAGATGGGCATCGAAATCTCCCATGGATAGTAGCCGGATCTGAAACCTCGTGTCGCGCCCAGCGGCGCGACATTCAAGCGCGATAATACTATTCCACTGGGACTCGGCCGTCTCCAGGGAGATCGATCGCAACGCCCATTTCGGTTCCGATGGTCGAAAAAGTGACCCGGTCTCTGGTAGAAGGTTCGGAAAGACGTCGTCAAAACCTGCCACGTCACAGAACGTACCTTTCCTTGCGGATTCCGCTTCACTGGAGATAACGGCCGTTCTGGATTCATTATTCTGCACGCAGTCGAAACAACGCGAAAACAAGAATAAAAAGCAACGCGAAGACAAAAATAACAAGAAAACAAGAATAACAAATAACGAAAACAAGAATAACAATAACGCGAAAACAAAAATAACAAGAATAACAAGAATAACATGTAAAGAAAACAAGAATAATAAATAGCGAAAACGAGAATAAAAAGCAGCGATCGATAGCGTCAGAATAGTTGACCCGATAGACAGCAAATGAGGCAGTTTGCACCGCTGCAGCGCGTGGCATCACTTCAGTGCCACTGCGCGCATGCGTTGTGCAGTGAGAGTTCTACCAATCAAGGCGAAGCTGCGAAGCGAACAGCGCAAACCGGTTATTATCCAACTATGTTCTTGGGTGAGATAGACTGTAAGTTATATACATGTACAGGGTGTTTACCTACAGGTGGGAGAAAATTTAAGGGGTGGTTCTCGACGATAATCTAAGGCGAAAATGAAGAATAAAAAAATTGCGATTTCGGCTTCGTTATTTAGTTATTAACAATTAAAAATCCGCCTAAAATGCTGCAACACTTCTAACAAAAGTGTACGTTGCGTACGTCACACAGGCGCGCGACAGTCTCGTATCAAGTGACAAACGCATGCATACCTTGGTTCTCATTTGGGGCCCCAGCGAGGTTAAAGTGTTTAAAAAATCGTTGGACGACATTGAACCTACCTACTCGTTAAAATCCACAAGGGCATTTCTAACATCCGTCCTATGGAATTATCGAGTAGAAGGGGTCAATGTGCCCTTTCACTTTTAAATTCTTCTCACATATATCCACAAATCCTTATTCTGCACTATAATTGTTCATAACACCGTAGTTAATATACTGGAATAAACGCTCTAGCACTATTTACGACATTATACACACGCACTACGAGTTTACAGAGAGTACAAGTTTACTGAGGGAAATGAGGAGAATGTAAAGAACTGGTAATCCTTTAATGTTGAAACACCGCACTTTATGGAACTTGATTCACGTCGCGAGACTCGTTCACAGGCGGAACGGACATCTTGAGGTCGTGTGTGATTTCTGCGAACGGAAATCTTCGACGCGTGCGAGAAGAATCGTTCGTACAAGCTAGAGCATCCGTATGCATACTGATTCAAGACAGCTGATGAGGTCGATGTCAGATCGATAAAACTAATAAAGATCTACAGCAAACTACCGCCCAAACGTCGCGCGTTGCTATACCAATACATTGTCTATCCTGTTTTCACGAATTTCGTGATTCCTTCTCATTGTGTCTGTGACCGCGAAATATTTCATGTGTGTGCATTGACCACATCAGCTGTCTTGAATCAGTGTGCATACGGATGCTAGCTTGTTCGGACGATTCTTCTGGCACGCGTTGAAGATTTCCGTTCGCAGAAACTCGTAGTGCGTGTGTATGACATTGTAAATAGTACTAGAGCATATGTGTGGTTTGTTCCAGTATATTAAGTACGGTGTTATGAACAATTATAGTGCAGGATAAGGATTTGTGGATATGTGTAAAATGAATGTAAAAGTGAAAGGGCATTGACCCCTTCTACTCGATAATTCCATAGGGCGGATATTAGAAATGCCCTTGTGGATTTTAACGAGTAGGTAGGTTCAATGTCGTCCAACGATTTTTTAAACACTTTAACCTCGCTGGGGCCCCAAATGAGAACCAAGGTATGCATGCGTTTGTCACTTGATACGAGACTGTCGCGCGCCTGTGTGACGTACGCAACGTACACTTTTGTTAGAAGTGTTGCAGCATTTTAGGCGGATTTTTAATTGTTAATAACTAAATAACGAAGCCGAAATCGCAATTTTTTTATTCTTCATTTTCGCCTTAGATTATCGTCGAGAACCACCCCTTAAATTTTCTCCCACCTGTAGGTAAACACCCTATATGTACAAAGTTTCATTGAAATTGGTTGACGGATAAAAAAGCTATGGGCATTGTAACATGTAAAAATATTTGAATTTACGGTTTGCGATTCATTTAAATCGCAGATTCTTACAATTATTGCTGTTTTCAATCAATTATATTTCGTAACATCCTTGATTGATTTCGATGAAACTACAAGTAAATATAACTTACTTAGACCTACCAAAGGCGCCTTCTAAATTTTCATTACACGGCAGGCATTGAACGATGTCAGAATTTTTAGGTAGGCCGAAAATCGTTAAAATCTGCAATTTTTACACCATCTTTAAACGTTTGTAGCTTATTGCAATGTCGGCCGATCTTGACGAAATCTTAACAATATGATTAATTGCCACAAATCGACAAAATGTATTTTTAAAATTTTCAATGTACATAAAAAAGTTGAAAATACAACATTTAGTATTTTTTCAACAATTCCGATCAATTGCAATTGTTGACAAAATTTCTTTTCATATCGTGTAAAGAACTAATTGCTCTAGCTTTCCAAAAAAGTTCAAATCGTATAGTACAGTATGAAAAAACTTATCGTCTTTTCAGAGCGTTCGCATATCTTTCCGAGTCTCTATATATTACCGCTGCTCGGTCTGAGTTTTCGAGACATTCAGTACAGTTTTTTCAGTAAAGTATAATTCAGCCCATATCGTTATACACATATTTCAGCAAACCTAACCTTTTTCATAATTTGTTTTAAAATGTGGCACGCTTGTGTCCTGTAACGTTCCCATGCAGTTAGCATGGTGAACGTTCCTTCACACCAACAGCACCATAGCGCTGTCTTTCTCGCTCCACTAATCGAGCGCACCCCACCTTCTCACACCAACAGCACCATAGCGCTGTCTCTCTCGCTCCACTAACCGAGCGCACCCCACTTTCTCTCACCGGCAGTACCATAGCGCTGTCTCTCTCGCTCCACTAACCGAGCGTACCCCACTTTCTCTCACCGGCAGTACCATAGCGCTGTCTCTCTCGCTCCACTAACCGAGCGCACCCCACACTCTCACACCAAACGGGCCTAATGCCCTCTCCCTCACTCCACTGGCTACCACTCTCTCCCTCCCACCTTCATATTACACCCGCAATAGAAAAAACTGGTACGTTACCTGCACCTAGGTGGCCTTTTTTTTCGGTTCCTTCTCGCAAGGAAAAACGAGAGGTACTGGAACTACCCCATACTCAGGTAATATCCAGACACCTTCTCTCGAAGGTAAAAATACGCAGGCTGAACCATAAAGACCACCCGCTGGGACTGACCAAGGGTTGGTTGGTCAACTCCCTTGATATCAAGTATACTACTCTGAGTGCTGGTACAAAAACAGATCCGCGCACAACACGAGGTGATCAGACGTACCCCAGTTAAGGACAACGTCATCTATTTTTCTTCTCCACTATTCAGTTAAGGGATGACCATTCCCCTGGAAAGTATCGTTCCATTAACGCGATCGAAGCGACGAGGAAGGAGGCATAAGCGTCCCAGGACCGAAGTCAAAGACCAAAACCGAGCCGAACGGAAGGACGAACAGCCTATCGAAGGAAGGAAGGACGAGCAGTATATCGAAGGTAGGAGTTCAACAGAGGACCATCCAAGCACCACTTGGGCACTCAAACCCATCTCCACTCCCAGGGTCATACCGGACCTAAGGAAGCTCCCCACCAACGACCCGCGTTTCACCCATTTTGCAAATCTGTTATTCCCCAACTCTCCAACGCGGACATTATTACAAAATTCACTGTAAAATTCTTCTAAATGTGTAAACAAATATTCTTCTGAAAATAAACTTAGTAACTGTGGAAGAACTTCTTGCATTCTCTGTCGTTTTTTGGACCCCTCCACAGACGAAATAACGTCTCCCGTCCGAAACAGACAGCCGCTCGTCTGTTTCAAAACCTCCCTGCGCTTACTTCTCGAAAGGGAAGCATTGCGACGTAACAGTCCCTACATTTTTATTCAGGTAAAACTGGTATTCCAGATGTTTTTTTATTATTATTGCAGTCGCGCCCAAGGTTCGTCTTCTTTGTAAACACGAGCTCCTCGGAGGTCGTTGTCACTCAATGGCGATTACCGTATCGTAAACCTCCAGATGTGAACCGCCAGGGGCATTACGGGCCGCGCGGCCCCCGTCGGACCCACCCCTGAGAGTTTACTTACTAAACTGACATTACATACTTGCATGCTTCTGCTGTAATCAGCCGAAAGTCCATTGTCATCGGGTTGATAGTTCAAGAACGAGAATTGGAAAGGATGTTTCATCTCGTGGAAAAACTCGAACGTTTTTTTCAGGCATAGTACTGACGTTAATCATTCCATGCTAAATAGGCATGGAACTTTTTACTCTTATCTCAACAATTATTGAGTGTTTGCCCCTATAATGGTATATATTCGTAAAAGGGTGATCGTAAGTATACGTAATCTCAACTAAATCGGTGACCCGAAGGCCTTGCACTCTCCTTGTAAGATGGCCTACTTTTGCGTTTTCGAAGCGTAATTTTCATTATTCGGCAGCAAGATGTCTGTTCGGGAGGCTCTACAAGCAGGCTTGACTTTGATCAGCCGTACCGCCCGACGCACTCATACACTCACCGCTCGGGTAGCGTGTACGTGTGCCTAGGTGATCGCAAGGTTTCGAGATGCTCCAAACCAGAGTTGTGCAAAAAATTTAATTAGATACAAATTTCGGATCACGGATCATAGATAGAAAATTTTGAATTAGTTACTCCAAGATAAAGATAAAAAGTAACTTGTATCCGAAGTTGAATTAGATAATTTCATATCCGAAGCAGAAGGATCCGAAGCTACGGATCCATTTTTAACTAGTTAAATATCTAATTCAAAGATCCTTTCGGATCCTTCAAGATCCTTTCGGATCCTCCAAGATCCTTCTGACCAGCTCGAGGCTTGAATGAACACGTTCCGAGGCCCGAGGGTCGGGCCCCGAGGCCTGAGCCCAGAATACAATAGAAGTACAATAAACACGGCCGGGGGATTGCCCGGCCGTGTTTATTGCACCACTTGGCACCACGTCGCCATAGCACCGATGGCAAAATTTTGATTTAGATACATTTTACCACGTTTTTTCAAAGATATCTTCACAAATAAAGGCAGTAAGCAGTGGCCGAATTTTATCGCGTTTAGACTTTTTTTAATCGGAAGAACGCCACGAATTGGCTCGTGCCACTTTCGTGAGGGCATTACGAAAAATGAACAAGTTCAGGATGCACGTGTCAGGGGTATCATGCCGAGCTACCTGGCTGGCCAGGGGATGGCTCGGTCGTGTTTATTGCACCACTTGGCCAAGCCGCCCTAGGCAACTCGTGGCTTCGTCGCCCTAGCACCGATGATGGGCAAAATTTTGAATTAGATAGATTTTCAAAGATATCTTCACAAATAAAGGCAGTAAGCAGTGGCCGAATTCTATCGCGTTTAGACTTTTTTTAATCGGAAGAACGCCACGAATTGGCTCGTGCCACTTTCGTGAGGGCATTACGAAAAATGAACAAGTTCAGGATGCACGTGTCAGGGGTATCATGCCGAGCTACCTGGCTGGCCAGGGGATGGCCCGGTCGTGTTTATTGCACCACTTGGCCAAGCCGCCCTAGGCAACTCGTGGCTTCGTCGCCATAGCACCGATGATGCAGCAAAATTTTGATGTAGATACATTTTACCACGTTTTTTCAAAGATATCTTCACATATAAAGGCAGTAAGCAGTGGCCGAATTCTATCGCGTTTAGACTTTTTTTAATCGGAAGAACGCCACGAATTGGCTCGTGCCACTTTCGTGAGGGCATTACGAAAAATGAACAAGTTCAGGATGCACGTGTCAGGGGTATCATGCCGAGCTACCTGGCTGGCCAGGGGATGGCCCGGTCGTGTTTATTGCACCACTTGGCCAAGCCGCCCCAGCCAACTCGTGGCTTCTTCGCCCTAGCATCGATGATTGGCAAAAAATGGATTTAGATACTTTCCAAGGGATTTTCACGAGTAAAACTAAAACCAGTAAGCAAAGCCCTAATTAGATCGAGTTTTGTCTTTTCCTAATCGGAAGATCGAGGACGAAACGCTTGAGATACGTAATTTAAAAACTGATAGGATTGTTTCAAGAATTGTGGCAGGATTTGATGGGTCATTCCTTCTAAGGATTTGGATTCAAAATTTACGAAAATATGGATAGGAAAAGATGAAAGGAAAATAGAACAAGGTGAAAACGGTTTATATACAGTATATATGATTTATTCAATTTTGAACAGTTCAATAAGACAGAAGGTACAAACATGTAACAAAAAGCAAAACCAAGGTTTCAACTTTCAAGTAGTACGACCGAGAAAACAAAATAGATGACAAATATGATACATATTTTAACCATGCATATATTACCGCATTCATTACACACACTGCACAATATCTATCATACTACAAAAACAGTATTTCCAAAAACGGTAAACTGACGCCGTGTCGGAGCAGGCGTACATTGCCACGGAGCGTGTGAGAATACGGAAAATTCAATTATCTCGGAAACTAAGTCCCAGAGCCGGGTAGATATACAGGGTGGGACAATAACTATTAGCACCTCAGATATATCTTCGAAACTATAAGTTCCACAGAAATATTTGCTGAAATGAAATTGCACAGTACGAAGGGATCCATCCGGTGGCAATAATAGTTTTTTTTGCAGGTGGAGGTACTTCGGACATTTGAAGGTCAATTTTGTTTTTTTAAATGGAATGAGGTATTTTTTAATACATCAATCGATGCAGCTGAGCATTCGTTATAAAAAAGTACTAATCTATGTATGTCGAAAAGTTAGTAGTTCAGGAGATATTTCAATTTAAATAACTCATGAACTAGTAACTTTTCGACATACATAGGTTAATACTTTTTTATAACAAATGCTCAGCTGCATCGATTGATGTATTAAAAAATACCTCATTCCATTTAAAAAAACTATTATTGCCACCGGATGGACCCCTTCGTACTGTGCAATTTTATTTTAGCAAATATTTCTGTGAAACTTATAATTTCGAAAATATCTGAGATTCTAATAGTTATTGCCTCACCCTGTGTACAGTATACAGAAAAGTTGTTCAGAATCTTGTCCATGACAACATATGTCAAGGTCAAGATCAAGATCATCGGAGCTGCCCCCCC
This sequence comes from Lasioglossum pauxillum, assembly GCA_933228785.1. NCBI lineage: Eukaryota > Metazoa > Arthropoda > Insecta > Hymenoptera > Halictidae > Lasioglossum > Lasioglossum pauxillum. The sequence goes on from OW121700.1 coordinate 22,357,777, forward strand.
TAAACGTAATATTTACCTATTTACCTTTATAATTTACAATTAATTTGCATTAATGTTTCTCCAAATGTTACAATTAGATCTGTCCGCTGTTGCTGTTAAGATTCTTATTTGTTATCTTCGACGAAACGTCCTCTTCTTGACAAGAGGGGATCAACGGGGTCAGATTTCTCTTGGAGTTTCCTTCTTTTGTTTTTCGCTGGTCCTCGCCGTCGTTCTCGCCGTCGTTCTCGCCGTCGTTCTCGCCGTCGTCCTTTAGCCTCCGATGACATGAAAAAAAAACGTTTTCACATGAAAATGTGTTTGTCACATGTACAATTGGAGCTTTAATACAACTCATATGCAAGTCATGTCATGTTGTAACTAACCTGGCGTCCTGTCGCCTTGCGGTCATCCTCACGCTGCTGTCTCCGATCACATGAAAAGAAAAACGTTTTCGCATTAAAATGTGTTTGTCACACGTACAATTGGAGCTTTAATACAACTCATATGTAAGTCATGTCATGTTGTAACTAACCTGGCGTCCTGTCGCCTTGCGGTCATCCCCACGCTGCTGTCTCCAATCACATAAAAAGAAAAACGTTTTCGCATTAAAATGTGTTTGTCACACGTACAATTGGAGCTTTAATATAACTCGTATATAAGTCATGTCATGTTATAACTAATCTGACATCCTGGCGCTTGCCTTCCACGTTGCTGTCTCGTTGGGGGCTGTTTCCTGGTTCCTGGTTGCTGGATGGTGGACGACGTCTCATCACTGTCTCATCTTCTTCATATTTGCTTTCAGCAGCACTCGCCTCTCAAAGTTTTCGTCGGAAAGGCGATTCCTCTTCGGGGAGTTGACCATTGTCGCGTAGGAAAAAAGTCTTTCCACGGATCCTGACGACGGCAGCGGCGTATTCTGCTTGATAAATATGGCCTTAATGGCTGGATATTTGTTCAGAATTGTCCAATCATCAGTTCTTTCCTTTAGGAACTGTAGTATCTGTAAAACAAAATTTTTTAAATTTCTGACATACATACTGCATGTGCCGCTGTGTATTGATTAAGTAGGCAACATTTTACAAACCTGCAAGGATGCCTCGGATGCATAGTCCATAGTTTCTGGTGTTGGGGTCTCTTCGAAATCAAAGAATTCTTTCTGGATCGTTGACGTTGACGATGACCATGACCATGATGATGATGATGTTGGCACGCCAGCGGCTGGCGGGTTGCTCTTCTTCAGCTCCTCAATGACTTGCACCTTTAATGACTTTATCAACGCATCTCGGCTGCTCTGTTCGATGCAACTGAACCACCGATTCTTGAAATGCGGATGGGTGAGTGCTGCAATTCCCGCGTTGTCCGCCTCCCTTGTGATTAGCCTGAGGTGGTCCCGGAATCTAGTCTCTACGCTGTGAAGTAGGTAGACACTCAATGATCCATAAAATGTCCACGTACTTTCTGCCAGCACTGCTAGTTTTCTTCTCAGGGACAGAAGACAAGGCAGCAACGTGCCGTAGAAAACGTTTTCCTCCCCCTGCAACATGTCAATCGCCACGGCGATGGGTTCTGTACACTTCAGGTGCTCGTGGATATATAGGAATTCATTTTCCCTCAACATATTCTTTTCTCCAAGGGCTCTACATATGTCGGGAATCTTGTCCCTATTCTCGTACAATTGCCTCAAGGAATCATACAGGGAGTTCCACCTGGTTTCTACAGGTCTTTTCAGGGCACGGCCTATTATTTTCTGTATTTCTTCGGCCGCTTTCGGTCGAATTGACGCTTTCCATAAGATGTTCCATTTGTGCATCACTGCCTTGTGTATTGCCAATAAATACTCTTCTCCTTCTATGGCGCTAATCATATCTGTGGTGACACACAGGTTCAGTGTGTGGGCAGCACACCTGATATGGCGGGGCAGTATGTACTCCATGTACGTGTCGTTAACGATGTCATCTTCTTCTTCAGATTCTTCTTCTGCGTCCTCGCCTTCTTCCGCTTGCGACGAGCCCGTCGTCTCGATATAATGCTGTATGTCCTCTTCGTCCTCGGTTCTGATCGCGCACCCATGAACACCGAACTGCTTAAATGCTTTCACGAAATTTCGAGCATTGTCAGTAACCGTCGCGATGATTTTATCGTTTGTGAGCCCGAATTCGGCGTGAATCGAGCTCAGCATGTCCGTGATTTTATCGAATGAATGCACACCCGCGAAGCGTCGACAGGCAAGTGCTACTGATTTCCTCTCATACTTGGGGGAAATCCAATGCGCTGTCACGCCAAAGAAACTTCGTTTTCGCGAAGACCAGATGTCCGCTGTGGTGCACACGAACGGCACTGTCTTAAGTTCGTCCGCGATTTCGTTATTCACACTCACGAACAATGTCGCCATGGTTCGGCCCACTGTGCGCCGACTAATGGTGGAGACGGAGGCCGGCACTCCGAAGTCCGTGTATGAGCGGCGGAAGTATGGATCTTCCACCGCTTGTAGTGGGACCATGGCGTTAATTACGTAATTTGTAATGTTCGATATAAATTGTTCCCTGCTGCTCCTCTTCTTCCGCGGTTGGTCCTCTCCAACAGGGGTTGCCGTTACATTGGTATTGGTGGGTGATCTTCCTTTGCGCGTCTCTGCTTTGTACTCTTCATACTCCTCCGGATGCTTCCGCTTCAGATGCCTCAAGAAATTCGATGAGGAAAACAGCTGTCCTTTTACTTTGTTCCTCGCAGGCTCGCAAAATTGACACAGACTCACGACATCTCTGCCATGTGATTCGACGATTCTGAAATATTTCCCATTCAGAATCGTTGGAACTGGATTTCTTGATGTTGCTGATCCTGCTGCTGCTTCTTCGTTTGAGTCAGTCGTAGCCGTGGCCGAGGCTTCGACGACTGATCCAATGTGTTGCTGTTCCTCTAAGTGCGAATCCATCGTTGGTTGTGTGGTGTGGCGAAATGCTGGTCACGCTAGACGGATGCAAAAACTTTCAACTTGAAGGTTTCAAAGTCAGTTGTAGACTAATTCGGAACAATTAAGTGAACCGGTATTTATAGGCGATGCGGTACCTGCTCCCTATTGGGGGTGCCATCATCCCTTCCACTGCGCCTCGCACCCCTCCACTTCACCCACGCCTGCCGGGCCTTACGGCGCCATGGCACCATGCATGGCGCACAGTGGTCCCATTTGGCCAAAAAGCGGAAAAAATCTATAAAATCCAATCTATCTAACAAAACTATTTGAAAATTTGTGGAAAGCATGCCGTAGGTACAACGGTTATGCGGCAGAAATTAATTAATTTATTAATTTTTTTATTTTTTTATTTGGGCCCGTAATGAAAATTCGAAATCCGTGTTTTGTAGATCTATGTTCGTTAAACATATATGTGAATATTGCATCGAAATCGGTTGACGATGAAAAAAACTACACGCATCCAAAGATGTACAAATCTGTGCATCTTGAGCAAGAACTGACCAGGAGCTGTGCATATCAAGATTTTCACCACTTTTAACTGCACATACCCCGTGTATATGTTAATCGATTTCAATGAAATTTTTGGTATACATATACAGGGTATCCCACAATTCCTGAACATCCCGGAAATGGGAGTTTCCTGAGACCATTTGAAGTGACATTTGCCTGTGCAAAAATGTTATCCGCGGTTTTGTTTAGGAATTATTAACGAACGACACGGACCAATCAAAGCGCGACCTAGACGCGAGTTGGCACAGTTGGCCAATCGACAATTGACGCGCCGGGCCGACTGTGCCACCTCGCGTCTAGGTCGCGCTCTGATTGGTCCGTGTTTTTCGTTAATAATTCCTAAACAAAGCCGCGGATAACATTTTTGCAAAGGAAAATGTCGCTTTAAATGGTCTCAGGAATTTCCCATTTCTGGGATGTTCAGGAATTTTGGGACACCCTGTATACGGGGTGCGGCACAAATTAGTCCACACGATTTTTCAGTCTCTTCGAATGGTCGGACAGAAAAGTGTTTCGTACCAAAGTTAATCAGTATTTAACCGACAAGAAATTGCAATTTTTTAGATAAAAAAAAATCGATTTTCAACAAACAATCGAGGTCGCTGTGATATCTTTAAATGGAACTAGGTATTTTTAACTTCATAATATTGTAAGCGACGTCGAAAAGAATTCAACGACCTGCTATACGATGACTTTCAGCTAACCCTGAAAGAAAATGTCGCCATGAATCAATTGTCAGAATATTTTAAGGGCTCGCATTCAGAGGTAAACAAATGAACATTTTGAATGCTCATTTCCTCAATTGTTGTCTGTTCGTGTTGCAAGATTTGTTAGTCCATTATATGAAATTGTGAGATACATTATAACAATGAACCGCTACGCTAATAGTGAAAAAAAATTTTAAAAAATAAAATAAAACAAGAAAGAATATTAGAATATTTTGGTTTTTAGAATATTTTTTCAATTTAAATATTCTGCAAATTGATTCATGGCGATATTTTCTTTCAAGGTAATCTGAAAGTCATCGTATAGCAGGTCGTTGAATTCGTTTTGACGTCGCCTACAATATTATGAAGTTAAAAATACTTAGTTCCATTTAAAGATATCACAGCAACCTTGATTTTTTGTTGAAAATCGATTTTATTTTATTTAAAAAATTGCAATTTCTTGACGGTTAAATACTGATTAACTTTAGCAAGAAACACTTTTCTGTCCGGCCATCCGATAGGGCTGAAAAATCGTGAGAACTTGGGATTAATTTGTGCCGCACCCTGTATATATGTGTATATATACAGGGTGTCCCAAAATTCGTGAAGGACCCGAAAGGGGGTGGTTCCTGAGACCATTCTAAGAGACATTTTCCTTTGCACAAAAGTCAAATTCGGCTTTGTTTAGGAGTTATTAACGAAAAACACGGACCAATCAGAGCGCGTCCTGGCCCGGCGCGCCACGCCGCACAGTGGGACGATTAACGTAAAATCCCCGACATGGAGGAAAAATTCAAACTTCTTTTTCCCAGTAAGAGAGCTCATAGGATCGTTTCCTAGGCTTTTTTGAACAAGTAAAATGTGGGGACATTCCATGACATGTCATTGATACCGCCATATTTCCGGCATATGTATCTAAAATCGATAGCTCGAGACTAGAATTTTCATGAAACCGTATTTTTCTATCTAATTGTTCCTAATAGTTTCCATCTTTTGGTAATGTTGTTGTCTAATTTTTTCCTCCTTATGAGGTGTATTTGAGCTGAGAAAAATATGAATGAAATAAAAAATGGCTGTATTAATGTTTAACACTTAACGTTTAGTAACGTTGTGGGCATTTTGCGTACATTTTGTCGCGTTACAAAAAAGTTCCAATTTGTTCCGAAAAACGGACTTTACAGGTGTTTACCGTTGGTATTTAGTGAGAGAAATACGCAAAAATCATACCCCACTTCGTCCGATTCTTCCCGGAAATCATGTTTGAACAAGTGGTTTCTAGGGTCAAAGTCCAGTAAAACGCAGTATTTGTTGACTATGTATTCTTAATTCTGCTCTTATCCTTCAGTATCAGTTCTTAGCTTTCCGTATCCGTGTACAGCGAACAGTTTTTGAAACTGTTGGAATTGTGGATTTTCATTGCATGCATACAAACGAATAAAGATTGTAAATTATAAAAGGAAGGTATTTATTCCATATTTCTATGACTTGTTACAAGTTTTACATACAATTGTAGTGTTCTGTGTAGAATGCTTAACAACAAAGATAAATAATAATATAAATAAGGAAGACAACGAAACAATATACAGGGTGGGGCGCTATAAACAGGTCACCTGAATAACTCGCTTGCTTTTGAAGATAGAAGAAAATTCATTAGACCAAACTTACTTGATATCGAGGCGCTCGTAATCTGATGTCATTAATTTTTTTATAGGTGGAGACGTTAAGGAGATATGAAGGTCAACTTCATTTTTTTAAATGGAATGAGGTATTTTTAACTTCCCGATTCATAGGGAAGTTACTGTAATTTAATACACCAATCGACGTAGCTGGACATTCGTTATAAAAAAGTACTAACCTATGTATGTCGAAAAGTTAGTAGTTCAGGACATATTTCAATTTAAATAACTCCAAAACACCATTACTGTGGTACTAAGACGTTACACTAATAAGTAAACGCTAATGCGCGTCTTAGTACGACAGTAATGGTGTTTTAGAGTCATTTAAATTGAAATATCTCCTGAACTACTAACTTTTCGACATACATGGGTTAGTACTTTTTATAACGAATGTCCAGCTGCGTCGATTGATGTATTAAAAAATACCTCATTCCATTTAAAAAAATGAAGTTGACCTTCATATCTCCTTGACGTCCCCACCTATAAAAAAATTAATGACATCAGATTACGAGCATGTGGTTGTGTATGCGATGAGCGAGCAAACCGACGAGCGCAAAGAATTGAAAAGCGCAAATAATTGAAAAACGCAAAAAAACGATGAACGGAAAAGTTGATGAAAGGAAAAGTTGATAAACGCCAAAAAGCGATCGAACGAGAGACGCGGTTGAAAATTATCAGTATCTACAGGTACCGCGGCGCGAATTACTGAGGCCTCCAGCTTATGTCAGGGTTTGAGATTTGAAATAAGACGCGTTTCACTTATCGCTTTTACATCGAACAATTTTCGGTCCTGGTTCATCACCATGTTCGTGACAAACCGTGATTTATATAATTTATTGAAACATCCTGGTGATTCACAAAATTGTGTAATTTTAAAAGAGGAGATTTTACGCACCATCAACGTTCCTGCGAATGTTTCTAGGCGTAACATAATACTCCTAGAAAATAAACTAAAAATATTTTGTGCACATTTAAAAAAAAGGTGGGTGCAATGTGGTCATAGGAAAGCATTTTTTCTTTCAAGAAATGAACATTGGCTCAACAGAGTCTTTCAGTATCCCGAGGGATTTCTTCAGTTCCCTGATGATATCAACAATTCGCTCAAGCCCTTTGGTGAACTCTCTGAGAGGCAAAAAATGCGCAGGGTTGAAGAGTTGAGGGGAAGCTATTCGGGGGAGGAATTACTTTTTGCAGCAAAAATGAATTTGAGGCAGGAAGGTCATTGTGTTAAGGCAAAAATTGTTAAAAAAGTGCTGGACTATTCAGACGATTCGGAGGAATTAATAAAAATGTGCGAGGATGGTGAGAAATCTGACATTTCGTTCTCAAGTGAGAATACACTTGCCCTAAATACATCTCTCAACCTGTCCAAGTCAAAGTACTTCATTTTGAGAGATGCTACTTTGAAAGCAGGATCAAAATTATTTACCTCATATTACCAGCTTAACAAAGCTAAGAAGGAATGTTATCCAGAAGAACGTGAGGTAACTGAGTTGGGAGCAAAGATACCTCTTCAAGCTCTTCTGAACCATACAGCCTCGAGAATTTTATCTATCACCCCCATGGATAAGAGCCTACCAAACGGGAAGTGTCTGAAACTTATTTCAAAATGGGGATGTGACGGGTCAACTAGCCATAGTGTTTACAAACAAACTTATTCTTCGAACAGTAGCACAACTGCGGATGACTCAGCGTTGTATTTGACTACACTAGTTCCAATCAGGTTAATCGACACAGACGATTCATCAATTGTTTGGGAAAACCTGAGACCCTCGTCGATTCACTTTTGCAGACCTGTGAAATTCGTGTTTTGCAAAGAAACTCCAGAAACAATCCAGCTAGAAAATGAACGAATGGAATCAGAAATTGCGTCGCTAATCCCTACACAGATTAATCAAGTTAAAATAGAACACGAACTTTACATGACAATGATTGATGGAAAAACAATAAATGTGGTGACTGACACTAGTTCATCCATGCGTTGCTATGTGTGTGGTGCAACACCATCAATGATGAACGATTTGAAACAAATCGACGCAAGAACTCCTAATGCAGAGCACTACAGGTTTGGCATTTCTCCTCTGCATGCCAAAATTCGATTTTTCGAGTGCCTACTGCATGTTTGTTATAACCTTGACTTCAAAAAGTGGTCAGCAAACACAGATTTGTACAAGGAGCAACAGCGAGAAAGAAAAATAAAAATACAAAAGGAGTTTAAAGATAAGCTGGGTCTTCACGTTGATCGGATAAAGCAAGGTGCTGGAACTTATAACGATGGTAATATGGCACGAATGTTTTTTGACGATCCCAAAACTACAGCAAACATCACTGGACTTAATGAGGAGATAATTAGAAGATTTGGAGTAATTTTACAAGCGATTTCTTCAGGTAAACCGGTTTGCCCTAAAAAATTTGGATTATTTGCCCGAGAAACCGCAGAGATTTACGTCAAACACTACGGGTGGTATCACATGCCACCAACTGTACATAAAGTGCTGATCCATGGGGAGAAAATAATCGAAAGTTTTATTCTTCCAATCGGAAAATTCTCGGAAGAGGCTCAAGAAGCTCTTAATAAAGTATTTCGCCACTGCAGAGAGTTTAGAGCCAGAAAAATGTCGCGAGAATCAACAAATGAGGATATCCTGAATAATCTTCTCGTCAGCTCTGATCCCAGGATTTCAACACTGAGGCCATGCGGTTTTTTTCAAAATTCAATGACAAAGAAGTTATTCCCAGAAACCCAAACGTTGCTTCTTGTTGCTGATGATGTCCCCGAAGAAGATGACATAGGTTTAGATTTTTTGGACGCTTCGCTAAGATTTGATGAGGTAGAAGAACAAGATTATATGTTGGGCTTCGTTGAAGAACCTGAATTGCTAGAAGAAACCGATATGTGATAATAAGATGGAAGTTAACTAAAGGTACCTCATTTTACTTATATCATTTCTGAAGTTTTTCCGTTGCCAAGTAGAGATTTTATTTTACTTTTCTTTTATATGTTCCTATTTGCGCTTTTCTTTTGTATTTTTAATTGATTTATAAAATTGAACAAATCATACCTACAAAAAATTAACAAAATTAAAAAATCAAACAAAAAATAAATTCTATTAATGCTTTAGTACATATTTAAGTAACCATTAAATGTTTTATATGAAAATAAAAAATCCAAGATCATTGTTCTATGAATGTGCTGTAGCTTCTTTCGCATCATTCCTATCGCCAAACGGACTTCATTATCAGATTCAGCACGAAAAAATACACAGAGTATGACCCACATTTAAATTTTTATAAAGGAATAACAGAGTGAAAAAGCCATGTCCAGGGAATCGCCGGTTTCGTCCCACTGTGCGCCGCGCTGGCAAGCGAGTGTCGGTGGTACGCCGCGACATCGCAACGAGCAAGAGTTTCTCGATAATGTGAATCCTCTCCGATTTCGATGAGCTTTGGATATGTTGTCAAGACCAGGATTCTGAACAACATTTCTCTTTGGACTATTTGGCGGTCGGCTTTAGTTTACGAGATGATCGTAAAAAAAGAGAAGAAGCAGAAACTGATTGTATTAAAAACTCACTTATTCAGCCGTAAATCCATTTGCTGCTTCGAAATGTGTGTCACTGGGTCACTCGGTGACGAACTGCACAGATGTCTTCAGGTATACGCACGGTTACCCATCGACTCTACGTACCAATCTGCAGGAAAAACTAAACATGTGTTTGCCATAAATCTTATAGCGGTCCTTCTCGCATCCTGTTTTTCGTCTCATCGTCCCGTCGTTTTCGTAAACGTGCTACAGCGCGTATTTCGAATTTCGACACGCTAAATGCCCTTCCTAAGTTCTTTAGAAAAATCTTGCAGAAAATCAGTGTCGTTCGAGCCGCGGTAGAGAGAACATCTCCAAAGATTTGTCAATTCAAAGCTAACGGTTGCTATTAGTTGTGTTTTTGATAGTGATATTTAAACTAATCACTAGACTGCGGATATGGCAATTATTATTAGTACATAACTATGTGTGTAGACAAATGTGTACAGTGATTGTGAGTGTGGAAAAATTTCAAGGCATCTGTGTGAAATAAACATACGAATTATTTAACGATTCGAAAGTGAAAGTGAAATTCTGGATCATCGACTTGACCGCGCATCCCTTAGGCCTTATTACTATCTACCACCGGCTGTGCAGTTCGTCGACCTGGCCGTATGTCCTTTACCTTTCGGTGCTGCCGTATACCTGAAGACATCTGTGCAGTTCGTCACCGAGTGACCCAGTGACACACATTTCGAAGCAGCAAATGGATTTACGGCTGAATAAGTGAGTTTTTAATACAATCAGTTTCTGCTTCTTCTCTTTTTTTACGATCATCTCGTAAACTAAAGCCGACCGCCAAATAGTCCAAAGAGAAATGTTGTTCAGAATCCTGGTCTTGACAACATATCCAAAGCTCATCGAAATCGGAGAGGATTCACATTATCGAGAAACTCTTGCTCGTTGCGATGTCGCGGCGTACCACCGACACTCGCTTGCCAGCGCGGCGTGGCGCGCCGGGCCAGGACGCGCTCTGATTGGTCCGTGTTTTTCGTTAATAACTCCTAAACAAAGCCGAATTTGACTTTTGTGCAAAGGAAAATGTCTCTTAGAATGGTCTCAGGAACCACCCCCTTTCGGGTCCTTCACGAATTTTGGGACACCCTGTATATGTTTTATTAAATCACCGTGAAAAAATCTACGGGAAATGACGTATAGCATGTTCGCATAACATTTTTTGCGCGCATGATATTGAAAACCACAATTTTCTTGAAGTTGCGCAAGTTTAACAAATTTTTTCAAGGTTTAAAAACGTTCGTACCATAATATCTCTATTTCTACTATATTCGGCAAAGATTCAGCTTTAATTTTTAAATAATTTCATCGCTTTATCTCATTTTTTTTAAAGTTCTTTGATTTTGTCAAAGATTTCGTCCCAATTGCCCACTGTGTGGCGAGGATGGTGAGCACGCGGAAATCCCGGCGGGCTAGACCGATTTGGTTTTCAATGTCTTTTTGGTACCTGGCACGGCTATTTACACTTTATGGAAATGCCTTTACGATACGGCTATTTTGCCTGGAGCGAAAGGGAAAAAGTGGGTACCAGCTGAGGTACCCTAGACTCTAGAAAGCTCCAGGCAAAATATTGCTTGAAGACTTAATGACGGTAAAATAAACATACCAAATACCAGACAAGACCGGTAACTGTTTTTTCGAACGAAGGTTCCTGAAAAAGTAAGTAGGGCTTAGCGTTCTAGCAATGGATCTAACCCATCAGGATTGCCGGCCGGGTTTATTACACCACTTGACCACGGCTACCGAAGCCATTGTCGCCTAGGCGCCTCGTCACCTCAGCAGAACATAAGCAAAAGGATCTTTTGAAAATCTACCGATGCTTTACGGTGTTTACTGCCTTTATTCGTGAAGATATCTATGAAAATGTAACTAAATAAAACATTTGCTCCATCATCGGTGAAAGGGCGACGAAGCGACAAGTTGGCTGGGGCGCCTTGGCCAAGTGGTGCAATAAACACGACCGGGCCATCCCCGGCCAGCCAGGTAGCTCGGCATGATACCCCTGACACGTGCATCCTGAACTTGTTCATTTTTCGTAATGCCCTCACGAAAGTGGCACGAGCCAATTCGTGGCGTTCTTCCGATTAAAAAAAGTCTAAACGCGATAGAATTCGGCCACTGCTTACTGCCTTTATTTGTGAAGATATCTCTGAAAATCTATCTAATTCAAAATTTTGCCCATCATCGGTGCTAGGGCGACGAAGCGACGAGTTGCCTAGGGCGGCTTGGCCAAGTGGTGCAATAAACACGACCGGGCCATCCCCTGGCCAGCCAGGTAGCTCGGCATGATACCCCTGACACGTGCATCCTGTACTTCTTCATTTTTCGTAATGCCCTCACGAAAGTGGCACGAGCCAATTCGTGGCGTTCTTCCGATTAAAAAAAGTCTAAACGCGATAGAATTCGGCCACTGCTTACTGCCTTTATTTGTGAAGATATCTTTGAAAATCTATCTAATTCAAAATTTTGCCCATCATCGGTGCTAGGGCGACGAAGCGACGAGTTGCCGAGGGCGGCTTGCCCAAGTGGTGCATAAACACGACCGGGCCATCCCCTGGCCAGCCAGGTAGCTCGGCATGATACCCCTGACACGTGCATCCTGAACTTGTTCATTTTTCGTAATGCCCTCACGAAAGTGGCACGAGCCAATTCGTGGCGTTCTTCCGATTAAAAAAAGTCTAAACGCGATAGAATTCGGCCACTGCTTACTGCCTTTATTTGTGAAGATATCTTTGAAAATCTATCTAATTCAAAATTTTGCCCATCATCGGTGCTAGGGCGACGAAGCGACGAGTTGGCTGGGGCCCCTTGGCCAAGTGGTGCAATAAACACGACCGGGCCTTCCCCCGGCCAGCCAGGTAGCTCGGCATGATACCCCTGACACGTGCATCCTGAACTTGTTCATTTTTCGTAATGCCCTCACGAAAGTGGCACGAGCCAATTCGTGGTGTTCTTCCGATTAAAAAAAGTCTAAACGCGATAGAATTCGGCCACTGCTTACTGCCTTTATATGTGAAGATATCTTTGAAAAAACGTGGTAAAATGTATCTAAATCAAAATTTTGCTGCATCATCGGTGCTATGGCGACGAAGCCACGAGTTGCCTAGGGCGGCTTGGCCAAGTGGTGCAATAAACACGACCGGGCCATCCCCTGGCGAGCCAGGTAGCTCGGCATGATACCCCTGACACGTGCATCCTGGACTTGTTCATTTTTCGTAATGCCCTCACGAAAGTGGCACTAGCCAATCCGTGGCGTTCTTCCGATTAAAAAAAGTCTAAACGCGATAGAATTCGGCCACTGCTTACTGCCTTTATTTGTGAAGATATCTTTGAAAATCTATCTAATTCAAAATTTTGCCCATCATCGGTGCTAGGGCGACAAAGCGACGAGTTGGCTGGGGCCCCTTGGCCAAGTGGTGCAATAAACACGACCGGGCCTTCCCCCGGCCAGCCAGGTAGCTCGGCATGATACCCCTGACACGTGCATCCTGAACTTGTTCATTTTTCGTAATGCCCTCACGAAAGTGGCACGAGCCAATTCGTGGCGTTCTTCCGATTAAAAAAAGTCTAAACGCGATAGAATTCGGCCACTGCTTACTGCCTTTATTTGTGAAGATATCTTTGAAAATCTATCTAATTCAAAATTTATATATATATATAATATATATATATATAAAATTTATAATACCTGGAAGTATCGTTCGCACGCCTCATCTTGAGGCGAGCTTATCGGTTTTGACGATACGTCCTCTAGTTCCCAGATCCTCTGCCAATCGACGCGAGGGTCTCGTGCTGGCTGAACTAGTAGGGATCGCACCCGACCTTCACTACCATCAGTCGTCGTGGGAGTAGTTGCAACCATCGGCGCCCAGCCGAAGGGCGTTCGGACAATCGAAGGAGTACCCATTGGTCCGATTCGGTTCTCGAGGAGAAGGTGTCCACACACATCTGCCCCTAGGAGCAACTCCACCCTATTCGCAGAGCGGAATTCCTCATCGGCCAACGGAAGTCCTTGCAGGTGAGTCCATTTTTCGTCATTAATTTCTACCGCTGGAGTCGGAGCGGTAATTTTTCGCGTCACCAACGCGTTCAACGAGAGTTGGAAATTCGAATCGCGACTAGACGCGAGTAATACGGACACTTCGTGACGTACCGTCCCCACGGTTTATTTCCTGATATCCCGTTAAATGCACTTCTACGTTCCGGCGCGGAAGATGTAACGCTTGCACGATATCGTCGGTAACAAAGGATATCTCGGACTCGGGATCGAGTAACGCGCGCGCGTAAACACTCCGACCGCTCGAGGATTTTAACAGGACGGCGCGGTGGCCAGCAAAACAACGCAATTCGATCGGAACGTATTCACCGAGCTCGTGCTCGGTTCCGCGAAGTTTACATTTTTTGAGAACGCCTCGTGAAGCGAGGTATGGTGATGGCCGTCGCACACCATACACCGATACGAAGACGGGCACTCCGCGAGTAAATGTTTTCCTGAGAAGCACGAGACGCACAGTTTCGACTGGTGGACGAAATCTTTTCTTTTCTGTGCACTAAGGGTTTTAAACCGACCACAGTGTTCCAGTTGATGGTTTCCTGAGCACAACGGGCACTTGCGAATGGTTTTTCCTTTCACGAGTGATTCCTTCGTCACTTGGACCGTCATGGCTGTCCTCTTCTCTGACCTTCGCTGCTCCTCTCGTTTGGGAGTCGTCGATGAAGTCTCCGGCTCTGGGTTTGAGGCCAGAGCATGTATTCGGGATTCGAGGAAGTCTCGAATTTCTTCGAAAGACGGCATGATCGTCGGATCCAGGAACATTTTTTCCCATTCCAAGCTAGTGGTCGGATCCAGCTTTCTCACGATCAGAGTGACGAACCAATCGTCCCATGTCTCGACCGATTTCCTCAACGCGGCCAAGGCATCTCGAGCTTGGCAGAATTCGTCGAGTACCCGCGTTAGCTCCTCCACCGTCGCTCGTTTTATGGCTGGGCAATCCAAAAGTCGTCCGATGTGCGCTTTGGTCAAAACGCGGATTCCTCCGTAGCGACGTTCGAGTGCCGCCCACGCCGTTGCATAATTGGCATCGGTCAGAGACGTGCGCGCGATGACCTTCGCGGCCTCACCGGTGAGGTTCGCCTTCAAGTATTGCAGGTGTTGTACGTCTCGCAACCGTTTCGCGTTGTGAATCATGGCACGAAACGAATCACGAAACTCCTCCCACTGAAGTAGATCGCCCGAAAACTTCTCTATGTGAAGGGTTGGTAACCTGGTTCCTCCGGTGCACTCGTGACGGTCGTCTTCAGTCGGATCTGCTACGACGGTTGGTTTCAAGTTTTCCAGTCTTTCCGCCAAGTCAGTCGAACCCTCTAGATAAGTTTCTTCGACTTTATCGAATAGGTCCCTTTTTTGTACTCACTGGCATCAAAATCTGCCATCGATGACATCGCGCGATGATTTTCGGTAAAATCACGCCAGTAGTTGTCCAACAATGATCACAATGTGATCCGTTTTTGTAACGCGATCGCGGTGAGTTTCGCGGCCCCTATTTTATTCGTGTTCACGACAAAGTTCGCAATTCTTGTAGCGAAATCTCCTTGGGCTCGAGCCCTTTCGGTGAACGTTTGCGATATATTGTCGACGATTAAATTTTAAAACGAAATGAAACAACAACCTGTGGTCGTACGCGAAAGAAAAAAAGGACCTTGCGCGTCTCGCGGCAAACGACTTGGCTCGATCGATTCGAAACAAGCTGTAACGCGTCGACCGAAGGTCACGGATTTTTCGAATTCGTAACGGTTCGCCACGTGGCCGAATTCGAGTTTATCGCGAACGGACTCACGAATTCTATTCGGAGAATTCACTTTTGCTCTTTTCTAGGTGCTTCCTGATTGTCCTCGACGTGGCCTCAGAAGATGCTCGATGCAATCGCGGATCACTCGAGAACCAAGAGGAACGAAGCGACGACGGAACTCACGGTGATGCACAGAATTCTTCGTAATTCTGCGGTGGATCAAACTCAACGATGGAACAGAGCAATCGACGCACTCTGATTCCCGGGTTTCGGCACCAAATGTTTGGATTTTTATTGGTTTCCGTTACGCGGAAACTTGAGTTTATAATCCGGCGAAATAGCAAAGCAATAAAGATGGTTTTATTTAAAATAGTCGGAATTGTGGGAGAGCGTTTTAATTTGATTTTGATCACCGTCACTCGTGATACAATCTCGCAATACAAGAGTCGGCTTGTATTCTTTCGACAAGAAAAAAAGATAGAGCACGTGTATTAAATTTCCGCTTATCGTCGCGACAATTCTTAGAAAAGAGGCCGAGGACCCGACCGATTGTTCTGTATTGTGACGTTGCAAGCATGCGACGTCACCTCGCCGTTTGAAAACGGCCAAAGAGCCGAGTCGCGTATGGACCGGACTGACCTCTAGCGGTTCCGAAAGCCACCCGCAGACAATAAGAGCGTTCCGTGAGGAAAATCTTGCGATCCGATAATAGGCCTAATGCCATCTGTTGTGCGTACGGAGTACGACAAATTATAGGAGCGTGCCGAGGGCACCGAGAAAGCGAAGGAAGCCGAGAAGGATGCCAAAAGATCGACTACCAATATCGCGAATGGCCAACGAAATCACGGAGCGGCGCCGCAAGCAGCAAAGAGTCGCACACACGGGCGAACAAACCCGGAGGCGCCAGCGAAGGACGAAGAGATCCTTTAGCGAACATCGACATTTTCAACGCTCAACGAGGATCTCAGCGTGGGTGGTGTGACTGACCGGCTGACGAAAATGATACAATCCGCTCGCCAGGGGCAAGCGGAAATTATTTAGTCGCGTATAGTCCGGGGCCCTAGGACATTTGGGTAGTTGCGATCCTGCGTCTAGTTACGTTACGCGCGGCACCAATCGGAAATTCGGCAGTCCTGCAAAGGTGGGGGGAACTAGGATCGATGCGTCCCGTCGATGCGGATCGAAGAATCACTGTCGCACGAAGTCCGGTCTCGAACAGACGTTCCGTCAATTTCGCAAATCTCGAGAAGTTTCGATAAGTCGCGCGTCGCGGGTGGTTTCCGGATTGCAGCCGAGCGAGGCTTATCCCAGGAAAAGCGTGGGGACCGGCTAGGACAAATCTCG
Organism: Lasioglossum pauxillum; assembly: GCA_933228785.1. NCBI lineage: Eukaryota > Metazoa > Arthropoda > Insecta > Hymenoptera > Halictidae > Lasioglossum > Lasioglossum pauxillum. The sequence continues at coordinate 22,374,354 of OW121700.1, forward strand.
AAGGGAGGCGAATAGCGACGCCGAAACCACAAATACCGAGGCCGAATCAGAATAACGACCACCGTAAGTCGACCTTGTGATTCTTCGATTTCGTAATCATGGTGGCTCGTAGAATTCGCGCGAGGACGACACGTGTTCGTCTCGTCTTCGAACATCGTGCAAGTGCCGAGGCGCGAGGCGGAAGTCTTCCTCAGGTGTCGCGTCGGATTGAGATAGTCTAACGTTCGAGTGTCGGTTGCGCGAGAAACGATTCGGTCGAGCGGCGGAAATTATGCGTGAACCGCGGAGGTCTACTCGTCTCGTCGAACGCGTACGGCCGCGGATTGTTCGCCGCACGTAGTAAATTTCGTCTGTCATTCGGCTCTCGCGACAGTCTCAGGATTTATGCCGTTCATCCGCGTCTCGCGGAATCTAGTTTCGATACGAAGCGAATATTGTACCGTAATACCGTACTTCCGCGATAAAATTAGGATCGACTAACGCGCTCCGCGAGCGACCGTCTTTCGCACAAGTGTACAAGGAGCGCGGGCTCCCGGTTCGCGGCCTCGTGGCCGCTCACCTGTAACTTTTATTTGACGACCATTAAATGAATAGAGCCGATTCCGTCTAGTCAATTCTTAACCTGCGAGATCCGTCCTGCCGTGAGGGCTGTCCCCGTCACCTCCTGTGCTCGAACCATCTGGCCGTTCGCGTCATTATTTCACCTCGCGTTTCGAGGAGGCTCGATACTCGGGCTCGGCTTCACCGAGCACGAGAAGTTTATCGTGTTTCGCGTGGTATTTTCTAATGCCTGGCGCCCGAACTCGTGTCGCGTAGTCAATTCGAGCCTCCTACGACAATTGCCTTTGCACCGGGAGGACCGTGTCCGCACGGCCGCGCACGGCCCGGCCTCAGAGCCTGTAAAATCCGGGGTTGACCATTTTTCGTCGGCTATAAAACCGTTCGAAAAAGGGACAACGTCGCAAATTGGCGCCCGAACAGGGACCTCTCTCTCGCAAGGATTCTTTGTCCGAGAACGGGGAGAGACGCAGGAAAAACGGGCGACTCTCGCAGGTAGAGTACGGTACAACGTTGTTGTAAAATCTACGGAAATTCCGAAAGCGCTAACGTAAGAGAGATGGGCTATTCGATCCGACGCAGTGAGACACGTGGAAAACGCTCAATTCGAACAACGAATTTTTTCTTTTTTTTTTTGCGTTCGCTGAGAGCCTGGCGAGGAAGATTCCGAAGAGTCAGCACGATATTTTATGTTATAGAATTTAGAAAAACATTGGTACAGTTTTTCGAGAATTATTGATTGTTATGTTCAATTTGTGTAAAATTATTACGTGAGGGGAGTGTACGTCTTACGGTGCTGGGCAAAAATTTCGTAGCCTGGTAATACCCTGTAGACGTGAAATAAGAATTCCTCTTTGTTCGTCTGTAGAATATTTACGCGACCGTTTAGAATTTTTTTTGCCGCGACATTGTGAGAGCGAAATCGCTCTTATACGATAGGAACAACAGTAGTACTGTGTGGTAAAGGTTACAAATACAAGGCCAGGATATCGAGAACAAAGACGCTCGATTTCGAGCCGCGTGGCGACAACGGGTAACGCGAGACACCGTACGAGGGATTAGAGCGTCCGGACGCGGAAAGTAAACAACGCGCGCGAACGAAGGTCTTGACGACGTAGCACCGCGCGCGAGTATCGAAGAGAAATAAACAGTCAAATCTCGAACGAAATATATCGGGTGATTCGAAAATGGACGGAGACGACCGTTCCATTTACAACGACTGTAATATGGACCCAGGAGACGGGTCGTCCCGCGATCCTCAACCCAAATTTCCACTTCTAGAGGACTGGAAAGAGAGGGAACGAAAAGAGAGCGAAAATACAGCATTTCGATTACCAGTGCCGACCCCCCGATTACCTAACGCGAGCGGAATAGAAAATACGAGAGTAGAACCGGGAGACAGCGATAGTTCAGATTCCGTAGATTATAAAGATAAATCAATGGCAGCGTTCGACGTCATAAGAAAGTGGCGTTTGAATTTTTCCGGGAAACCGGACGAAGATCCGGAAACGTTTCTCTCTCAGTTAGAGGATCTAAGAACAAGTTCGAATATCACAGACGAAGATCTTTTACGCTGTTTGCCGATTTGCTTCTCGGGCACAGCCGCCTTTTGGTATAAAAACCGCGGAAAATTAACGTCATGGGATCAATTCGTGAAGCAATGGCGTCAAAATTTTTTCGATCCGCACCATCAGGAATTACTAGAACACGATTTTCGAGTACGGAAGCAGGGTCCGGACGAACCCGTACGGGATTACATCGCGTGTATGCAAATGATGATGAGCCGACTAGAGACGCCGTGGTCGGAAGAGAAATGCGTGAAACGAATAATTTGGAACGCGAGAGAAAAACTTCGCAACGTATTAGGGATAGACGGGATAACAACGATGGAGGTCTTAGAAACAAAATTACGGGAAGCGGAAAGCAACATATCACCCGGTACCTCGGATTACTACCGTTCGCCTCACGTATCAAATAAAACATTCGCATACGATCGGCAGACATATAGCAAACGATCGAGGGAATTAGGCCGCGGAAAATTCTACCGAAATCCGCAGTACGAATCGGTAAACGCAATATCGGAAACCGAAGGTAGGGGAAGCTGCCGAGCGAACCCCCCCTGGCCACGCGAGAGACCGGGTCCGTCCACAAGACAAGCGCGACCGCACGAACACCCGAATAAGCGCGACAACGCACGACAGCGACCGAATAGCACGCGCGCCGAATACGATACGACCGACAGAGATGGCTCGACAGCGAAAAATACGATCTGCGCTATGTGTTCCTCGGACTACAAACCAAGGAGCAATGAACCTTGTTGGAATTGCCACAAGCCGGGTCATAGGTCGAGAAATTGTAGAGAAGAGCCGCGTATTCATTGCTATCGTTGCGGAGAACCGGATGTGACCACTCGCGAATGTCGTCGATGCGTACGGAAGCCGGGAAACTTCAAAGGGAACCGCTCATAGGGGTCGGAACGGTTTCACAACCCATAATTTCGGCCCGAATTTCGGAAAAGAATTCCGAAGTTATGTCAAAATCTCGACCGTCACTGCTAATCATTGACGCGAAAATCGGTACGTAATAGATTCCGGATCTTCGATATCATTTGCAAATATTTAGATCGTTAATGGAAATCGTCGGAAGTCACGCGAAAATATCGATATCGGAAATACCTTGCTATTTTCTGTTAGCAACAGGGGCCGTGGATAGAGCCTCCGAGGAGGCCGAATTTAAAATGAAGATAAAAAACGAAACTCGTGAAATTCGTGTACGCGTTCTCGATAACCTTGTAAATTCATTATTGCTGGGGATTGACGTCATCGCGCAATTCGGCATCGTTGTCGAATACCACAAGGGAAGCTGGTACTTTGCGTCGCGACCAAGGGTCGAATTTCCTTTCGGTTCCATTTCGAACGAACAACTCTGCTGCGGCCTGCAGGTATTATCGAATACGGAAAAGGAACGGTTACGCGAATTTTTGGAAAAAGAACTCGTCGACTTTGATAAAGTACCGGGAGTAACCACCTTGACCACTCACAGAATAGACGTCGGGGAAAATAGGCCTATTAAACAAAGGTACTATCCAGTTTCGCCGATAGTACAGGAAGCGATCTACAAAGAGGTAGATTCGTTACTGGCCAACGATATTATCGAACCATCTGAAAGCGAGTGGTCAAGCCCTATAGTAATGGTGAAAAAACCCAATGGCAAATACAGATTTTGCCTTGATTTTCGCAAAGTCAACGCAGTTTCCAAAAAAGATGCGTATCCGTTACCAATAATGACGAGCATTCTCGACAAATTACGCGCCGCACGTTACATTTCCACTCTCGATCTCAGCCAGGCTTATTTTCAAATACCGCTCGAGGAAAATAGTCGCGAAATTACCGCATTTACAGTCCCCGGAAAAGGGTTATTTCAATTTAAACGAATGGCGTACGGACTCATGGGAGCACCGGCAACATTTCAGAGACTGTTAGATCGTTTGATAGGTCCGGAAATGGAGCCTCATGCTTTCGCGTATCTAGACGATATAATTATCGCAACGACGACTTTCGAGGAACATCTAGTATGGCTCCAAAGAGTTCTGAATAAAATCAAGTCAGCTGGACTAATTATCAATCCCGAAAAATGCGAGTTCTGCAGGGAGGAAGTTCGGTATCTGGGATTTATAGTCAGTCGCGAAGGTTTAAAAGTTGACGCGGATAAAATTGAACCCGTCCTGTCTTTCCCAGCTCCAAAGAATTTAAAGCAGCTACGTCGATTTCTCGGAATGGCTTCGTGGTATCGGAGATTCATTCCGGATTTCGCCACTGTCTCGGAGCCATTAAATATCTTATTACGGAAAGGCAAGGCGTGGAAATGGGAAGACGAACAACAAACCGCCTTCGAAAAAGTAAGATCACTAGTGGCAACCGCGCCAACCCTTGCGTGCCCACATTTTGATATCCCATTCGTCCTGCAGACCGACGCAAGTACGGTGGGGCTCGGAGCGGTACTGGTCCAAGAGATCGAGGGGGAGGAAAGGGTGGTCGCGTTCGCGAGTCGTTCCTTGACTACCGCCGAACGAAAATATTCCGCAACGGAATTAGAATGTCTCGCTATCGTATGGGCCGTGCAGAAATTCCGTCCATATCTCGAAGGGTATCATTTTACAATTATTACAGATCACAGTAGTTTACGCTGGTTGCGTCAATTAAAAAACCCTTCGGGAAGGCTCGCGCGGTGGGCGTTACAACTCTTAGAGTATGATTTCGAAGTAACCTACCGACAGGGCGCATTAAATCACGTGCCCGACGCACTTTCGCGGATGTTCGAAGGAACCGGGGAGGAAGGGGAAGAAATGCCGATAGCGGCCGCAACGCAACTAGACTGGCACGATACAAAATTTCAAGCAGTAGAATCGGATCCGGAAAAGTATCCCGACTGGTCAATTCGCGAGGGGAAGCTTTACCACCGTCGAACAGACCCACTAATTTTGGAAATTCTCGGGGGAGATTTAAATGAGTGGAAACTCGTAGTCCCGATAAATGAAAGAACGGAGATACTAAGAGAGGCACACGACGAGGTGCACCTGGGAGTAGAGAAAACGTATCACCGTATCGCGACCAAGTATTTCTGGCCAGGGATGTTTCGAACCGTCGTGGAGTACGTGCGACGCTGCCCCACGTGCCAAGCTACGAAGGTGGAACAAACCCTCCCCTCCGGGCTCATGGGAAGGCGTCACATAAGTGCACCATGAATGGTAGTAGCAGCGGATATCATGGGCCCGCACCCACCTAGTCGTGCTGGATTCTCGTATCTCTTAGTTATGCAAGACCTATTTACGAAATGGGTCGAATGCTGCCCACTCAGAAGGGCCACGGGACCGAAAATTTCCGAAGCCTTAGAAGACCAGATATTTTCGCGATGGGGAACACCCGAGGTATTGAAAACAGACAACGGTACCGAATTTGTTAACAAAGCCATTCACGAACTAGCAAAAGTTTATGGGATCGTAATCTCGACAACTCCGCCATACCATCCCCAAGCAAATCCCGTAGAACGGGTAAATAGAATATTAAAAACTATGATCTTCGCGTATATCGGAAGAGACCATCGCGATTGGGACGCGAATATTGATAAATTTCGCTTCGCGTATAATACCGCGCACCACACAGTATTACAAGCATCCCCAGCGTTTTTAAATTTCGGACGGGAACCAAGACCCGCGAAATGCCGTCGAGCGGAACAGGAACCGCCGGTAAATCTCGAAGTCGCGCCTAACGGGGAATGGAAGGAACGCATGACGCACCTCGCGACCCTACGACACTGGGTAACCGAAAATCTGGATAGGGCATATTAAACGCAATCTCGATATTATAACTTACGTCATAGGGATACGCGTTTTGAGGTAGGAGACATGGTATTGCGACGAAATCGCGTATTATCATCCGCAGCGCAGAATATAGCCGCAAAGTTATGTCCGAAATACGCCGGACCGTTACGAATCGCGAAGAAACTCTCGACTGTGGTTTACAGCCTGGCCACGTTGGAGGGCAAATACGCAGGAAAAGCACATGTGTCAGACCTTAAGACGTACACCCCGCCGAACGAGGGCGAGGAAGAACAACTAGATACGACCATTAATCCAATTACAGATGGAGAATTTCGCAGTGGACCCGGAAGTTCAGAGGAGGTTCCAGTTAATCGACAGGGATATCGAGGGACTCGAGAGGACTCTCGAAACACTCGCGGTGAATCTGCGGCGGCAGACACAGAAGAAGAAGGAAGTACCGGTGGAAGACCTCTTAGGTCCACTCGAGGTCGAAGGGTCGAACTTACAACTTCTGCTGACCCCAGAATTAGCGACGACAACCAAATCAGGGCCGCCGGAGGTAAAACGCGACCCCGACGAGGAAGAGGTCGAGGAACTGGTGGTACGGCCGGAAATAGAGGCCTGCTATCAAGCGGTAGGGCATGACTTACAAAAAGTCATGACACACGTCAGGGCCCTAAGGGCCTATTTCCGTCACCCTCCGAAAACGGAGCTACTGAGAAAGTGTACCTGCAGACGAAGTACAGACTCAAGCACCCGCACCGCCGACACACACACGGGATAAGGCACCCCAACCTGCCGAAAAAGAGGTACCGGAGTACCACCGACGCCGCCGACAACTTCCGAACTGGAAGCAATTCGAGCAGAGGACGGAAGGTACCGCGACAACAATAGCAAAAGATCCCGACGCATGTTGGAATTGCGGAGAGTATGGACACGCCCGCAGCCAATGCCGCGAAAAGGTAGAGCCGCACTGCTACAAGTGCGGCCAACCGGGAAAGTCCGTAAGAACGTGTCCAACGTGCGGCCCAGCATGGAGGATTATGAATGAGGCGTACCGAGAGAAAATCGGTGCGCCCAAAAGGGAGTACGTCGACCTATAAAAATCCATTAAATCCCGTTAAGGTCTGGAGGTGATTGGGTGTGCCTCGCAGCGAGGATGAAAAAGTACTTTCGTTTTCGATCAGTTAAATACCACAGACAGAGCGGTAAAAAGTTTAGTTGATTCTCGTTCTTTCTGTTTTTTGTTTTCGTTCCCGACTCCATAATCATTTCGTTTCATGTGAAAACTTACTTCCGTTGTTCAGAAATTGTAATTCCGCAGAAGCGGAAACGTAGGAATCCCGACCTAAGGGCGGGAGAAATAAAAATAAAATATTTTCTTTTGGTCACTACAATAGCGGCGTCAAGTATAGTCAATGTGCGAACCTTCCCCTCCCTCGTAGTATTATAGTAGACAGGTCTCGTCCGAAATACTGGGCAAATGCATGAATGGAGCGGTAGCAGTTAACAATAAGGTAAGAATTGAGTACGTGTTTGTCCACAGGTGAAGGCTCCAACTGTAAAGGTTGACTTCCGAAGGGAATGCTCTTATCATCGCGAGCCACTTATCACAGGGTCGACAAGCCACGGGCCAGTCCGGTCCATTTTTAAGGGGGGGGGGAGTTGTGACGTTGCAAGCGTGCGACGTCACCTCGCCGTTTGAAAACGGCCAAAGAGCCGAGTCGCGTATGGACCGGACTGACCTCTAGCGGTTCCGAAAGCCACCCGCAGACAATAAGAGCGTTCCGTGAGGAAAATCTTGCGATCCGATAATAGGCCTAATGCCATCTGTTGTGCGTACGGAGTACGACAAATTATAGGAGCGTGCCGAGGGCACCGAGAAAGCGAAGGAAGCCGAGAAGGATGCCAAAAGATCGACTACCAATATCGCGAATGGCCAACGAAATCACGGAGCGGCGCCGCAAGCAGCAAAGAGTCGCACACACGGGCGAACAAACCCGGAGGCGCCAGCGAAGGACGAAGAGATCCTTTAGCGAACATCGACATTTTCAACGCTCAACGAGGATCTCAGCGTGGGTGGTGTGACTGACCGGCTGACGAAAATGATACAATCCGCTCGCCAGGGGCAAGCGGAAATTATTTAGTCGCGTATAGTCCGGGGCCCTAGGACATTTGGGTAGTTGCGATCCTGCGTCTAGTTACGTTACGCGCGGCACCAATCGGAAATTCGGCAGTCCTGCAAAGGTGGGGGGAACTAGGATCGATGCGTCCCGTCGATGCGGATCGAAGAATCACTGTCGCACGAAGTCCGGTCTCGAACAGACGTTCCGTCAATTTCGCAAATCTCGAGAAGTTTCGATAAGTCGCGCGTCGCGGGTGGTTTCCGGATTGCAGCCGAGCGAGGCTTATCCCAGGAAAAGCGTGGGGACCGGCTAGGACAAATCTCGAAGGGAGGCGAATAGCGACGCCGAAACCACAAATACCGAGGCCGAATCAGAATAACGACCACCGTAAGTCGACCTTGTGATTCTTCGATTTCGTAATCATGGTGGCTCGTAGAATTCGCGCGAGGACGACACGTGTTCGTCTCGTCTTCGAACATCGTGCAAGTGCCGAGGCGCGAGGCGGAAGTCTTCCTCAGGTGTCGCGTCGGATTGAGATAGTCTAACGTTCGAGTGTCGGTTGCGCGAGAAACGATTCGGTCGAGCGGCGGAAATTATGCGTGAACCGCGGAGGTCTACTCGTCTCGTCGAACGCGTACGGCCGCGGATTGTTCGCCGCACGTAGTAAATTTCGTCTGTCATTCGGCTCTCGCGACAGTCTCAGGATTTATGCCGTTCATCCGCGTCTCGCGGAATCTAGTTTCGATACGAAGCGAATATTGTACCGTAATACCGTACTTCCGCGATAAAATTAGGATCGACTAACGCGCTCCGCGAGCGACCGTCTTTCGCACAAGTGTACAAGGAGCGCGGGCTCCCGGTTCGCGGCCTCGTGGCCGCTCACCTGTAACTTTTATTTGACGACCATTAAATGAATAGAGCCGATTCCGTCTAGTCAATTCTTAACCTGCGAGATCCGTCCTGCCGTGAGGGCTGTCCCCGTCACCTCCTGTGCTCGAACCATCTGGCCGTTCGCGTCATTATTTCACCTCGCGTTTCGAGGAGGCTCGATACTCGGGCTCGGCTTCACCGAGCACGAGAAGTTTATCGTGTTTCGCGTGGTATTTTCTAATGCCTGGCGCCCGAACTCGTGTCGCGTAGTCAATTCGAGCCTCCTACGACAATTGCCTTTGCACCGGGAGGACCGTGTCCGCACGGCCGCGCACGGCCCGGCCTCAGAGCCTGTAAAATCCGGGGTTGACCATTTTTCGTCGGCTATAAAACCGTTCGAAAAAGGGACAACGTCGCAGTATATTGTCGCGGCTCGTTCCCCTCGCCGCGCACCCCGAACTACTCGGTCCGCCCGAAGTGTGCGGGGAGAGGGAGAGACGAGCGACGACAACGGCCGAGTCCTCGTTACAGATGTATTGCGGCAGTCGCTACACACACGCTGCTCAGCACGGTACGCCGTGCGAATGTATTCGTGCATTCGCACAGCGACACCGAGCAGCTGATCGGTTGATCGATCGAGCTATGCTCGAACACTCGGTTTGGATCATACAAGCAGCGGGAAAAAAGTTCAGGGCGCTCTAACAAAGACGATTTCTATTTTGTCCCTTTGCACTCGGTTGTCACCTCTGGGGCATCAGTAATAATTGCTGCACCATTATTCAAAATATTGTTTACATTATTAAATGTATCGACATCTAATCAATTACAGTAAATTCTCTATAAACGCGAAAATCTCTTCACGATAAACGCGAAAGAAATATCCCCTCCAACTTAGCACACAGATCTCGGCTCGGTATATCGGTGTGAACCACTACTAACGCGACGCGGAGAGTCGCAGTCGTCGGCACAGTTCAAACGCCCGTGAGTCATCATAACGTTACATCAACAGTCTATCTTCTTTATTTTCCATGATACTGTTATGGGACATTCACTACCTTATTTCTGGCATTTTTCTGATTAAAATGATACCAAACACGACCTAATTTAAACTGAATTTAGTGGTTTAATTGACGGTATATACATATGAAGTAACTTTAGAACATAAGAGTACAGTGGTCGTGCGTCGTCCGGTTTCCCGGCAGTAACGTTCGATTTCGCAAATATAAAGACGTGATGAACTATGACCGATCATGTCGCAAAACCGAACACCGTGTCAAGTCACGAGCGTCGCTCGCTCCATTACAATTTTTTGATAAGGAACAAAATTAAATAAATCTTAAATAAATCTTAAGTATATTACTTAAAACAGTTCAAAAACTACAAAAAGTGTGTCTTTTCCTGACGGATGTAAACGCTTCAATTCGATAGTTTTCCTTCGATGGTATTTAAACTGTAGTGGTTTAAATGACGATGAACGTTTCGGGCGCAAGGAAGGATAGCGCGTATAGAAAAGAAAGAGACGCGGAGAGTCGGAGTCGCCGGCACAATTCAAAGGCCCGTGCGTGGTCTCGCTTTACACGCGCTGTCCTTCTCTACGTTCGGCTCGGCCTTTGAAGCTCGAAAAACGTAGGACCACGATCGAAAAATGCGAAGAAATCCCCCCGAGGCGTTCGCGTTTATAGAGAATTTACTGTACTAAACATTCAGGCATTGTATGAGGTAGTATATCAATTTCATATCTATAGAATTTCAAAAATTAAAGGGGAGTGGAAATATTCTAGATCCGAAAAAATCTGTAATTTTCCAGTGAAAATAGCTCCGAGTGCAAAGGGTTAATATTGTACTGTACGATTTCAACTTTGGTTGGGAAGCTACAGCAATTAGGTTACTACAGGATGTGAAAAGAAATTTTTTTCATTTCCTTCCCGCTTGCAGAATGACCGCGATGAATGTTTCCGGGGCGAAGGTGCCTATTAGCATTTTAGGTACACAGACGTTTTATGACCGAAAGTCCATTACGGTAAAAGGTATGCTACCAATAAAACGAGGCACAGTGGCTCATTCGAGTAATCTAGCTTTAATCTAGCTGAAAAGAGTCGTTTGCAGGAATTTAACCTTATGAAAATCTGCAATTTTTATCATCTTTAAACGTTTGTTGCTCATTAACACGTCGACCGATTTTAACGAAATTTTCAGAATATGTTAAAATTGGAACAGTTCTACTAAACGTATTTCTTAAATTTTCAATATGAGTCCACATAGAAAGAGTTGTAAAATGCAACTTTTAGTATTTCTATCTGCAATTCCGATCAAATGCCGTTTTTGAAAACAAATTTGAACAGTTCCTAAATAAATAAATTTTTATAATTTGTTTCTACATTCGTTACTTCAATCATTATTTCAATTACAATTTATTGTTACAAGAATTGTTTACATTAACACTATTACGGAAATGATAATTCAAAGAATTAATGTAAAGACAAATTTCTATACTTTATGAAAATTGGTTTGTTTGGACAATTGCTTCAACAATAAATTGTCATTGACATGAGAATTCAAATAATGCATGCAGATACAAATTATACAAATTTATTCATTTGAAAATTGTTCAAATAACAATAAAGAACTACTTGAATAATGAATATATAGGAACCGGAACCGATATACAACAGTTTGAAACAGTTACTTTCAGAACCGTTTCAGTCCCGGGTTGGAACATATGTACATACAGTGATTTCGCGCGGTGATTGTGCATGATAGATTGCACCTAATCGATGTTGTTCAGAAAGCTGTTTTCAGCGTGTCCCATTCATATTTTTTTACTGTAAAGTAATTTTTAAGTTAACACAAGTCAACACGTTTTCCGAGAAAGTGCCGACTTCTAGCTCAATAGTAATGACCTCATAAACCTCTCCATAGAGAACAGCCGCGGGAACGGCACATAAACAAATCGAGCCTATCATCGCTAGGTCTGCCTATCCCCACCACAGCCGCGCCCGTAGTGCCAATGTTTTGACTTCGACGCTGCACGCTACATGGTATGTGTGGCCGCTGTAGTCAATATTTCGTCGACAGTCGAAAATGCGTGTGAAACGAGGTCTGCCTCCTCCGCTTTGATCCAATCGGCCGCTCATTCGTACGTAGAGACACGTCACCGTAGTCATGCCTGGGAACCTTCTTCTCACGCTCGCATCAACACAATGTCACCAGTTCGGACCCATACGCGATGGCGCCTTGCCACCCCCTACAATCGCGTAGTAGTGGGCGGTAACGGTTTAATGTCTTCACCCACTGCTGTTACGCTATCGCTAGTACGGGGAAATGTATTGGACTACTTGTTGGACACAAAGAAATTGAAAATGTTTTTTCACTACGTGAAAGGTGTCCCATCCCAATTTGGCCACCATGGAGGTGGAAGACAGGTAAAAGAGTCACTGCACACGGTGTGCGCGTTGACGGGAAACCACAAAAATGAATAGCTGCAGCCTACAATTAACCGTGGAGGTTCGCAAGGTTTATAACACATAATTGCTATTGAGGCATAGGAAGATTTCAGAGTCTTTCTTCGTGGCTCCGACAATAAAGTAATAAAGAACTAAATGCATTTAAGAGAGGCTTTCTCTAAAAAATTGCAAGGAAGTCACGTTCGTAAAAAAAAGACATATTTTTCAACTATAAACAAATATTGTGATGTTATTATAAAAGATATTGAATTGTTCTTTGTAGCAAAAGATTCTGTACATTTTCCCAAATACTTATTCTGATTATTATGATTGTTTAAACATGTTTAAACAATGGTTTTGGAAAGAGCGAGACAAACGATTTTTTCGAATTCACATTTATAAGAAAATGAAAACACTATCCGAATACCCAAAGTCACAAGTTTTTCATTAAATTATAACGGCTAAACTAAACAATCGATGAAACTTAGTTTTGGCTACTCATAGTGAAACCATCAGAGTATTTAATAAAAATTATTTCAGTTCAGAAAATATTTGTTTTCATAGTGTGACGTCCGTCACCGGACTCCCTCCTTATTTTTCACCACGTGCAGTAACATTATAAACTAATATTAATACTCGAGAAGACTGCTTCCATGGATACGTTATCACTTTGGAATGTAGTCCCGTCGGGCTCTAGTGATTTTGAGAATAACAGTTTCAAGGCCTGGTTTCGAATAACTATTCATTCATCGTCGAAAATATTCTAATATCCTATCTTCACCCAACATTTATCCAATCGTTGTCAAACTGCGTTTGCAACGATCCAACCTCCTAACGGAACAGTTCTCATTGATGAAACAATCGGGGCTGCTATAAATTATTTATAGCTGATAACCGTGAGCTGGGAGAACGTTTCCTTCTCCAAAAGTCTCCTTTACGTCCACGTGCGGTTCATCCGACATTTTATTCATCAAGTGACGTGTGCGTGTGCGACGGAAATAGTGTCACGAATGAGAGTGAGAATCGCGTACCGGGCCCAACATCGTCTCTCCCTCGAACTAAGCGGACTTGGTGTAGCCGTTCGAGCCAACGATCCAACCCCGAATTAGGCGGACTTGGTCTAGCCGTTCGGGCACCCTCCTCATTTACGGTCAGGCGGACTTGGTCTAGCCGTCCGAGAATTCCCAAATCTTAGCTCAAACCCTCGACGATCGAACCGCAATATTCTATTCGATCTCTCTTTCGGACCGGATCTGCGTGGTACGCCCCCACGTCACTGCGAGTCGCGAACCACACGCAAAAATCGAGCACCACTTCGAATCTTCCCCGAGTCTCATACGAAATTTCCCAAATCATCCACGATATCGCCCTGAGCTCAAACCTCGGACGTAACAATAGTTTATTTTGCAATTATTTTAAACAGGTGCATTTCTATCAAAGCACCAGAAAATTAAAAAAAATAAAAATAGTGTAACCGTACCAGTTACATATCGAGTGTGAGCGAGAGGGACTATCGCGAATCCCTACCATAGCGAGCCATGAGAAGATCTGCGATCCTTGTTAAAATAAAGGACCGCAGATCATCCCCGCTAATTAGGATGCGCGCGCACCGATCCCCACTCGATACAGATCGAAGGAGGTCGATGCGCGAAGCAAATTCGTCACTCTACGTCTGGAAGCGGGTCTAATAACACGCGACTCTAATAGATCCGGCGAAAACCGGTACGTGTTCGAGAAGTCAAACCGACTTCGCATTTCTAGTCAAACTGCCTAGATTGCCTTCGTCTCGTACGCGCCTCAAACCGAGGAGTCACTGGTACAAACCGTACAGTGGCACAGCCGACGTTAATATCTATTAACGCGTGTAAAGATCGTGTCGGCGTACAGTCAATTGTAAGAGTTACGTACGAGAAAACGGCATTCTGAAAGGAAGTTTCGGAATAGAGTCGTGTGATTATATTTAAAGATTATAAGCAAATGACAGAAAGATTTAATACGGTTCCTATTGTGAATCTAAAACCGGAGTGAAATCGGGCTCGTTTAATAGCGCAGAAGAAGACACTCTTTTGGTGTAGCCTAGCAAAAGGAGCTTTTGTACGTGTCGTCATACATGTGCTTCTCTGAGAAATCGGCAGAGTACATGTGTGCTACGACGGTCGCCATCTGTCAGGGTTTACGCGTTTTATGGCAAAAGTGATTATGTACAGTGTTAATTCACTATTCTATAACCGGAGTGGAATCTGGCTCGCTTAATAGCGCAGAGGACGACACTCTTTTGGTTTAGCGTAGTGAAAGGCGCTAGTACGAATCGGCATATAGCATGCTTCTCCGAGAAATCGGCAGAGTATCTGTATGTTTCGACGGTCACTGGAAGTCTTAAATTAATCATTAACTGACGGGTCGATTCAGTGTGATACGAATTACTAGACACTGATCCGGAGTGCATCCGACATCACCGTATGGTGCAGAAGGGTGTACTCTTTTGGGTGAGGAGAGGTAATACATATCGTACGTGTTGTCATGGGAATGCCTCTCCGAGCAATCGGCAGGGTACGCTTGTGTTACAACGGTCGAACACGTTAGTCGCTTTAACATCTAAATCCAGATCGCTTACGATCGTTGAAACGACTCCAGACGTAGCGTCTCGCAGGGTGCATTGGGCTGCGTGTCACAATTGAAGTATCGCGTTTGGCGACCGTTTTTGTTAGAGGCGTTTTCGGTAAAATATTTAATATCTTGCCTGTGTCCAAGTTTTCAGAAAGTATCGCGTTTGGCGACCGTGTTTGATAGAGGCGTTTTCGGTAAATCATTTAATATCTTGCCTGTGTGCAAGTTTTCAGAAAGTATCGCATTTGGCGGCTGTATTCATAAGAGGAGTTCTCGGTTATTCACGTAATCTATTGCCGATGGGCAATTTTCTTTGATCTCCGCGGTAGCAACCGACTTCGAACGGTGTACATGTTTTTGTACTAAGTTAGCTACAAAGGACGTACTGAGAATTACGGTATTTCGGAAAGGTAGGGTCTCCTCACGGTATTGATTTACGACGTCAAATATTGTCGGGTATAATAGTGTGAAACGTCCCGTCGTGTTGACATCGGGATTCAATAATACCGGCGAATCGTCAGAGCACGGTACAACTGTGTATAAAAAGGAGTGACATAATATACCCTACTTTTACCTCCTAACTGGTTCTCAACTTATTTATCAGATAATCCAAACCTCTCCGTTTCCAGTGCCTGGAGGCACGAACCGACTATATCTTATCTTGGTCAATGATTATCGTTAATTATTGACGAAGATAAGCTTTGGTATAATTAATTACGATAATCAAGAAATAAACGAAACACGGTTATAATAGTGATAATATAACCCCAAGTGTTCTCTTTACGGACCCGTTTTTAAAAATACGGATACTTTAAAATTGGCGACATGAAAATTATTTGAGGTGAACGCTGCACCGAAATATGTATATCGCGCGGGGGCCGTCCTGTCGGTTGATGCAGGACGAAACTAGAAGGGTCTCACAGACGGGCACACCCACACATTTGAAATGCTGGTGAAGCCTCTGACGTCACCAGATCTCTCGGTCGTCAGATCCACTGTACGCGCACTCTAATAATAAGACGGCACGCGTGTCAACAGTTTTCCACATCACCCATTAGGTACTATTGTAGATGCGTTTTTTTTTTGTCAGTGGTATCCCCTTTAGGCCTATTCCACTGTGTCGCACACTGCAACATTTCTGCACAGTTATTTGCAAGTGTGCAGCTTGACGTCGGACAGTTTGAACTTTTTTCTATCTTTGCAATTGTGCAGTGCCAGCTGATAGAATCAGTGCTATTGCACTTGCAAGTGGACCTCGACATCGGATAGTTTAAACATTTTTCTATCTTTGCAATTGTGCAGTGCCAGCTGATAGAATCAGTGGTACTGCACTTGCAAGTGGATCTCGACGTCGGATAGTTTAAACATTTTTAATACTTACAATTTCGAGGTGCCAGCTGAACTAGTAAGTGCTGCTCGGCGTCGGGCAGTTTCAAGTTTTTTCTTTGCTACCTTTGCTATTTCGTCTAGGATGTACTGTGGCTCCCTGATGGCCATGTTTCTCAGCTTTCTGCTGTCGAGAATTTCGGGCAGCATACAATTTATATAAAACCGCGACAATTGTGGCTCCATTTCACGTTGCCAAAAGTCGTCGTCTCTCTCAACTCGAAGTGCCTTTATCCCTTTTCTGGTCCACATAGCAAATAGGCAGTATTCTCTGCCCGTTATGTGCAATTGTCCTTGCACTTGGTAGTAGTACTCGTGTGTTTTGCGCAATGCGCTACCCTTCCTGTCTGCAAACATCTCCTGGACGGTTTTGATTGTATGTAATGCCTCTTCCGGCGTTAAATTTTCTGCAGTTTTCGGTCACTTTACTTCGACAATGCCGTCGTTACCGATCAAACCATCCGGCAATGCTCCCAAATAGTGAATCGATGCGTCGATGAAAAGGCCGCGTTCTTTAATTGTCACACGTTCCGTTGTCGACAATTCTGCGAGAGCAGTAGCTTCGTTCTGCTTTCCGTATCGTACGGCAGCAACGTTTACAGGCTTTGGGTGAACCAGTAAACGTACCAGGTTGCCACACGGCGTTGTTTTTAATCGACGGCACACTCTCCCAAAGTTTGACGCTGTCAAAAGTAGTGACCTGTACGTCAGCCACTTGCTGTTGTTGCATTGACCAATGGTTTCCTGCTCGATATGTTCCCTTCTTTACGCCCAATCCTTTAGCTTTTCCATATGGGTTGTCTGGCGCAGTTGTAATATATGTTCCTCCATGTCTGGCTGTTGTACGTTTGGTCCGTAATCTTTATCATTGCCTGCACGGAACTGCTGTTTTGTTCTTTTGCAACCACTCTTCCTACGGGCATTTTGTGATGCTTCGTTTTTACGTCGTTCCTCCAAATCCTGCAAAATTGGTGAGGGCGCGCCGCGGAGCGATGTCTGCAGACTAGACATTACTGCTTTGGTATTGAACTGGATCACAGCAGCGTAAACTCTTGCGTTGTATGATCCTCTTTGGCCGAAATTGAGTCTTTTCCCGCCAATGCGCTTCGCGATGATGGCATTAAAACTCTCCACCGTGGTGTTATTGCTCTGATAGAGGAGGCTTTCAGAGTGCGCCGCCACCGTATTTACGATATCCTGTATCTTTTTATACACTCCCTTGCTTGTTAAGTCGGGAACAATGTCGACTTCACCTTCTTTCTGAGATCCATCGAAGAAATATTTGATTCTGCCACACTGTCTGTGCTCTTCGAAAACGTGGCTGGGCACATTCACGATGTCTTCATACAAACGTTTGATCTTCTTTGCTTTCGGCACATTCTCATTCATCCTGAATGCAGCAGCTCTCGCAATTCCCGAGCGTATCCGCCGAATACGTTTTTCTACGGCTTGCCTGTAGTAGCCGGCCTCGGTCTTCTTCACAATATCTTTCGTCTTGTTGCAGAGGTTGCGCAACAAATGATTTGTACATTCGATCTTCTTCACGCGCAGCAGTGTTCCGCATGGTCTGCAATCAAAAATTTTCTTGTATACGCTGCTGTCGCCGTCTGCAATTAGCCCCGTTTCACACTTGAGCGGACGTATCGATGCTGTTTTTACAGTCAAGCGGAGCGTCCGCAGTCCGCATGCAGCTTCAATCGATAGTATATAGCCTGCAAAATTATTAAAATATGACAGAATTACTGCTTAATGTTGTAGTTGTCCATTATATAAATAAAAAAAAGAAAAAAGAAAGTCTATCGAACAGGCGATACTGGGTACATCCGCTTATTGCTAAGCGGAGTTTGAAAGGCGTGTTTGTCTCGTTATACGTAGACTTACGTAATAACAAAGACAAATTTTTTAATTATTTTCGGATGTCTACACGATCATTCGATGAACTGATTGGAAAAATTGGACCGCAATTACAAGTTTCTAATTTCTACAGAATTCCTATATCTCCAACGGAACGTCCTGCTGTAACTTTAAGGTAATTGGAAAACACAAGTCGGATTGCAGTAAACATCTCTATACATAAAAGTGAAAGATGACTCACTCACCTATCAACGCCCAGGCTACACCCTTGGCCCTAGAAAGCTGAAATTTTGCACAGAGATTTCTTTTATGATCAATACAAGGGATAAGAAAGGATATTCCGAAATTCAACCCCTAAGGGGGTGAAAAGGGGTTGCAACGTTTGTATGAGGAATATTTTATTTGTGGTCGGATTTGCTTGATACTTGGCATTAATGTTCTTTGATAAAAATAATCAAACACCTATTTCGGCGTTTTTAAAAATTCAACCCCTAAGGGGGTGAAAGGGGGTTGCAACGTTTGTATGAGGAATATTTTATTTGTGGTCGGATTTGCTTGACAATTGCTCTTAATGTTCTTTGATACAAATAAACAAACACCTATTTCGGCGTTTTTAAAAATTCAACCCCTGAGGGGGTGAAAGGGGGCTGCAACGTTTGTATGAGGAATATTTTATTTGTGGTCGGATTTGATTGATACTTTGTCTTAATGTTCTTTGATACAAATAATTAAACACCTATTTCGGCGTTTTTAAAAATTCAACCCCTGAGGGGGTGAAAGGGGGTTGCAACGTTTGTATGAGGAATATTTTATTTGTGGTCGGACTTGCTTGATATTTGGTATTAGTGGTCTTTGATACAAATAATCAAACACCTATTTCGGCATTTTTAAAAATTCAACCCCTGAGGGGCTGAAAGGGGGTTGCAAAATTTGTATGAGGAATTAAGTGGGTGAAAGGGGGTTGCAACGTTTGTATGAGGAATATTTTATTTGTGGCCGGATTTGCTTGATAATTGGTATTAATGTTCTTTGATACAAATAATCAAACACCTATTTCGGCATTTTTAAAAATTCAACCCCTAAGAGGGTGAATGGGGGTTGTAACCTTTGTATGAGGAATATTTTATTTGTGGTCGGATTTGCTTGATATTTGATATTAATGTTCTTTGATACAAATAATCAAACACCTATTTCGGCGTTATTAAACATTCAACCCCTAAGGGGTTGAAATGGGGTTGCAACGTTTGTATGAGGAATATTTTATTTTTAAAAATTCAACCCCTGAGGGGGTGAAAGGGGGTTGCAACGTTTGTATGAGGAATATTTTATTTGTGGTCGGATTTGCTTGATACTTGGCATTAATGTTTTTTGATAAAATTAATGGAACACCTATTTCGACGTTTTTAAAAATTTAACCCCTAAGTGGGTGAAAGGGGGTTGCAACGTTTGTATGAGGAATATTTTATTTGTGGTCGGACTTGCTTGATAATTGGTATTAATGTTCTTTGATACAAATAATCAAACACCTATTTCGGCATTTTTAAAAATTCAACCCCTAAGGGGGTGAATGGGGGTTGTAACCTTTGTATGAGGAATATTTTATTTGTGGTCGGATTTGCTTGATATTTGATATTAATGTTCTTTGATACAAATAATCAAACACCTATTTCGGCGTTATTAAACATTCAACCCCTAAGGGGTTGAAATGGGGTTGCAACGTTTGTATGAGGAATATTTTATTTTTAAAAATTCAACCCCTGAGGGGGTGAAAGGGGGTTGCAACGTTTGTATGAGGAATATTTTATTTGTGGTCGGATTTGCTTGATACTTGGCATTAATGTTTTTTGATAAAATTAATGGAACACCTATTTCGACGTTTTTAAAAATTTAACCCCTAAGTGGGTGAAAGGGGGTTGCAACGTTTGTATGAGGAATATTTTATTTGTGGTCGGATTTGCTTGATACTTGGTCTTAATGTTCTTTGATACAAATAATCAAACACCTATTTCAGCATTTTTAAACATTCAACCCCTAAGGGGGTGAAAGGGGGTTGCAACGTTTGTATGAGGAATATTTTATTTGTGGTCGGATTTGCTTGATACTTGGTCTTAATGTTCTTTGATACAAATAATCAAACACCTATTTCAGCATTTTTAAACATTCAACCCCTAAGGGGGTGAAAAGGGGTTGCAACGTTTGTATGAGGAATTGAGAGGGTGGAAGGGGGTTGCAACGTTTGTATGACGAATATTTTATTTGTGGCCGGATTTGCTTGATACTTGGTATTAATGTTCTTTGATACAAATAATCAAACACCTATTTCAGCATTTTTAAAAATTCAACCCCTAAGGGGGTGAAAAGGGGTTGCAACGTTTGTATGAGGAATATTTTATTTGTGGCCGGATTTGCTTGATAGTTGATATTAATGTTCTTTGATACTGTTCGGGATTGGCTGAATGAGTCGGCAGCGCCACTGCGCCGATTTACTGCGCCGCCTCGCTATTGGCGGAGCCGCGCGTAACAGCGAGAGAGAGAGTCGATAAACAGCCGGCAGCAGCTCAGGCCAGCACCGTCGAACTTCGATTGAGATCGATTATCGACCCTACAAGGGGATTACTATTGGCGAAGCGCTCTATCGATCGGCCAATCACGAGTTCGACGGTGACGGTCAACTGCCAGCTGTTCGACTCCTTTTTCGACGTCAATCGGTGATTACCTCGCTCACGATAAACGTCGCGCGTCGACTTTGACCGGTTTTTCGCGAGTGAGTCAATTCAAACTATCTGGCTTCACGGACGCTACTCGTGAATATCTAACGTGCTACAAAGATAAAACACTTTTGTTACTTATCGATCGCCCTTTATTATACGTCTCGAGCCAACACGAGATTGTGTGTTTGGCTTCTTACATATCATCTTGCTGTAAATAGTTCGTTGACATTTTGAACGAACCCCAGTTGGGGAAATAAAGTTAGTTTCGACGTGAAGTGACTTGTTCGACCCCTTCTAATCTGAAACATTTGGTCCTTCGAGCCGGATCCAATGCTGCAGTCTAACTAAAATTTCAAATTAGACGTTATTGATCGTTCAGTGCTTCGACCTTGTGATCTAAATCATGGTTGACCTTGTCGAAAATCAACGGGTGACCGCTCAACGAATCTCTCGAATGGTGGTCAATCTAAAGAAGAAAGGGAAGAACAATTTCACTGTGGAATTAATTCAGACTACTCTGGATATTCTCAAGGATCTATGGAGGGAATTTCATAAAGGCGACTCCGCATTGCGTTCTGCGGCAGCCAAGGATGCAAAACTAAAGGAGATTCCCTACTTCCTAGATGACGAGTACACTACGACACAAGACGAGTATATTAACCAAGTCTCAACTCTAAAAGAGATGCTATTCGATCTCCAGGCTGTAACTAGCAGTAACGATCTGGAAATTTCAAAGGCAACGGTCGTCGAAACTAACACGCCAAGGTCACGAGCAGTGTTGCCAAAAATGCCGCTCCCCGATTTCGACGGACAATATAAAAACTGGCCTCCTTTCCGCGACCTGTTTACTTCTCTAATCAGAAATGACCCGACGCTGTCCGCAGTGGAACGGTTACATTATTTAAAGGGTTGTATGAAGGGCAGCGCCGCTTCGCTTCTCAAGAATGTCCAGACGACGTCCGACAATTTCCAGGTCGCATGGGATAAACTGAAGCATCGTTTCGACAATCCGAGACTGTTAGTGCAGGCACAAATTCGGTCACTCGCTTCCTTAGCTCCTATACACAAGGAATCTGCCGTCGAGATGAAACGACTCTACGATGAGACGTTCGACGCTATCGACGCTATTGGCAACCTCGGTCGTCCTGTCACGAACGCTGTCGACTGGATCGTCGAATTAACTGTCAATCGGTGGGATAGCCAGTCTCGTCGGGATTGGGAGGACTCCTTGAAGAACTCCAAGGAACTCCCCACTCTGGAACAGCTTAAGGAATTTATGGAAGGGCGCATACATACATGCGAAGCTCTAGAGTCTGCTCCACGCGACGAAACACCAGCTGGAAGGAAATCCGTGGCCGTAAAATCTTCCTCCGCCAAGACCTTTAAAGTGCACCAGGTGTCGAAACCAAGCTCCTCGGTAAGGACGTGCTGTCTTTGTCCAGATAAGCACTTTATTCTATACTGCAGTCGATACCAGGAGAAGACGCCCGCTGAACGGAAGGAAACTGCCAGGTCTCTCAATTTGTGCTACAACTGCTTAGGAAAACATCCAGTGAGTGAATGCAAATCGAGCAAAAGATGTCAAAAGTGTGAGGGGAAACACCACACAACGATTCATGATGCTGTGGCTACAACCAAGGAACCTACCTCTGCTGGGGTCAACGTTCAGCAGGTATCATCGCACGTGAGTCCATCTTCTGCAGCTCTTCTCAGCACCGCGCGAGTTACGGTTGCAGGCTCACGGGGACAAAGCTGCCTAATTCGATCACTCATCGACCCAGGCCGTGAAGTTTCGTTGATTTCCAAGGCACTTGCTCAACGGCTCGGTGTGAAGAGAAGCCAAGCCCGGATCCCTCTTCTCGGCGTCGGCGGTGCAAAGGCGAAATTCACCCGAGGGAAAACCACTCTGATGATCACTCCTCATAGCGGCGAGGACGTCGAGATTCACGTTCCGGTCTACGTCATCTCGGAGCTGTCACAGTATCGACCTCGAAATGTACCAGCTCTCTCCGAATGGCCTCACGTACAAGGGTTAAAGCTCGCCGATCCAGCCTACCACCGGGCAGATCCTGTTGAACTCCTGCTGGGAGCCGACTCCTACCATCTCATTATTCGAGAGGGGGTCAAGCGAGGTCCGTCACACGCTCCTGTTGCGCAGGAGACCGCTCTCGGTTGGATACTGACGGGAGGAGTCGCAGCTAATCACGACGAAGAAGCTTCAAGCAGATCAGAGGTTCAGGAGGAAATAGAGACAGCGATACCTATCACCGCTGATGAACAACGGGCGGAAGACCACTTCTCCGCTACTCACCTTCGCCTACCAGATGGCCGCTTCATGGTGCGACTGCCGTTCGACCGAGCACCTGAGTTGGGAGACTCGCGCAGAATAGCAATTCGAACGCTGGAGTCTCTGAATTCCAAGTTTCGGCGCTCGATCGAACTCAAGCGAGCCTACAAGGACTTCCTTGAGGCATATGAATCTCTGGGGCACATGTCAGTCAAGCAGCCTCCAACATCCAGTGAAGGGTACCATCTTCCGCATCACGGCGTTTGGCGAGAGGCGAGCTCTACGACAAAACTGAGAGTCGTATTCAATGGACCGATGCCATCCTCCAATGGACAGTCTCTCAACGACTTTCTACTCCGAGGTCCGAATCTGCTGCCCAATCTGGCTGACGTACTTCTAAGGTGGCGACGTCACGAGTTTGTTTTCTCAGCGGATATAGAGAAAATGTATCGGCAGATACTCGTCCACCCTGATGACCGAAAATGGCAGCAGATCCTGTGGCTATCTGAAAAGGGTGACCAAGTTGTGGATTACGAGCTTAACACCGTGACGTACGGACTAGCTTGTGCACCGTACCTGGCTATCCGCTGTCTACACCAACTCGCTAAAGATGAAGAGCAGTTGTACCCGCTGGGTTCTCGCATCATCCAACAGGACGTCTACATGGACGACATCCTCACTGGGGCCGACACTCTATCAGAAGCTCAACGCAAACAACAGGAACTTCGGGAGCTCCTCATGGCGGGCGGATTCCCGCTTCGCAAGTGGGCCTCCAACACTAAAGGGCTGCTGGACGGACTCTCCCACGATGAGAGGAAGGGACTCATCGAATGGAACTCTCCTACGCTCCATAGCGTGCTCGGTATAAAATGGATCCCTTCCTTAGACTGTTTTCAGGTCACCGCTACACCATCACTCCGGAACTCGGGCTTTACGAAGCGAGCTGTACTCAGCGGAACAGCTCAACTGTTCGATCCTCTTGGGTGGCTGGCACCGGTCACGATAGTAGCCAAGGTTCTCATTCAATCACTTTGGCTCCTGAAGGTTGACTGGGACACCCCTTTACCGGAGAAGGAGGAACTACTTTGGAAGCAGTTCCAGCATCAGCTCCCGGCTCTGCAGAATCTTCGGGTACCAAGATGGCTAGGCACCAGCTCTGAATTGCAGTCTCGGGAGATACACGGGTTCGCCGACGCATCCGAGCGAGCCTATGCTGCGGTTGTGTATTCCCGCACCATCAGCGCCGACGGAGTGGTCACGGTATCTCTTATTGTGGCCAAAGCTAAGGTGGCTCCTCTGAAACGGGTTTCTCTGCCCAGACTCGAGCTCTGTGCAGCCTTTCTGCTGGCCAGGCTCGTCAAGCACGTAATTAAGGTGCTCGAGTGGCAGGGAGCTGATATTCATCTCTGGTCAGATTCATCGGTGACGCTCAGCTGGATCCAAGGACATCCCTCTCGCTGGCCAACCTATGTGGCGAACAGGGTCGCAGAGATACAGCGGATGCTCCCACTAGCTAAGTGCCATCACGTTCGAAGTGCTGAAAATCCTGCGGACTGCGCTTCGCGAGGGTTGTCTCCAGCCGAGCTTCCTAGGTTCGAGTTGTGGCGGCGAGAACCCGATTGGCTCACATCTACTGGCCCCTTTCCTGTGACAGCCAGCGATGAGGTGAACCACGAGGCAGTACCGGAGGAGATCACTGTCCATCAAGTCACTCGGAAGCGAGAGAACCCGTCATGCGAACTGATAGAGCGCTTCTCTAATCTAACTCGCCTCTTAAGAGTTCTCGCTTGGTGTAGGCGATGGCTTCCTGGAAGGAAGAGGGGAGAATCTTGTATTACAGCCTCTGAGGTAGTAGAATCAAAACTCACCCTTCTGCGACTGGAACAATCAGCGGCCTTCCCAGATGACATGGAAAATCTCCGGAAGGGTCGACCCTTAGCAGCCATAAGTCGACTCGTCAAGCTTTGCCCATTTCTGGACAAGGATGGGGTCATGAGAGTCGGGGGCCGCATACAAGCTGCTAATCTTGCGTACGATCAGACGTATCCGATGATTATTCCCGACGAATCCCCGTTGGCTAAGTTGTGGGTTGACGCTGCTCACAAACGATGCCTGCATGGGGGGACACAACTCACCCTGGCAACTCTCCGCCAGGAATGCTGGATTCTCCGAGGTCGACCACTGGTTAAATCTTGTATCCATCGTTGCACAGTCTGTATACGCTGGAAGGGGCAAACTGCCCAACCTAAAATGTGGAATCTCCCATTAGCACGCATAACACCGAATCGTCCTTTTTACAGATCGGGAATCGATTATGCCGGACCTATACATCTTCGAGCCGGCCGGGGTCGTGGTCAGCGCACCTTGAAGGGATACATCGCCGTCTTCGTTTGTCTCGCAACCAGGGCCGTACACCTGGAGGCTGTGTCCGATGGCTCCACCGAAACCTTCTTAGCTGCACTCAGAAGGTTTATATCACGGCGAGGTCGGTGCGCTGAGTTGCACAGTGACTGCGGCAGAAACTTCATTGGCGCCAACCACGAGCTTCGAACACTGCTTCGAGAATCTAGTCAACAGGGTGGTGGGCCATTCGCTGCAGCCTCCAGGGAAGGAATTATCTGGAAATTTAACCCCCCTTCTGCTCCACACTTTGGAGGTATTTGGGAAGCGGCGGTTAAATCGGTGAAGCACCACCTCCATCGTATCATCGGCGAGCAGCGACTATCCTTCGAGGAACTGACCACACTCCTGACTGGTATAGAAGCGTGCCTTAATTCTAGACCTTTACAGCCTTTATCAGACGACCCGGGGGATCCAGCAGCCCTGACACCGGGCACTTCCTGATCGGAGAGCCTCTAACCGCTATCCCGGAGCCCAGCCTCGAGGAACTGCCTGTATCGCGATTGTCACGGTGGCAGTTAATTCAGCAGCTTCAGCAGCACTTTTGGAAGCGCTGGTCCAGGGAATATCTAAACACCCTACAAACCAGAGGCAAGTGGGTCAAGAACCAAAATTTGATCAAGGTCGGGCTCCTCTGTCTTGTTAAGAGCGAGATTCTGCCTCCCACGCAATGGCCGCTTGCTCGCGTTATTTAAGTGCACCCTGGACCAGACGGTTCGATTAGAGTTGCAACGGTTCGCACATCAACTTCGCAATTCCTTCGTCCTGTCCACAAGCTGGTTCCTCTGGTTGCATCTGAGGACGAGGATCCGAACGCTGGAGGGTCGATTGAGGTTGGACTTCCACGCGGTTCAACCGATCAAAATCGATAAGTGCAAGCGTACCGCATTATTGTTCAATCTTGGTTAATCGTAAGCTATAATTCATTGTATCATTTTCACTCACCTCATCTCACTGTACATATCCATCTCACTGTAAATATTCATCTCACTTCACGGCACTAAGCTAATTATCACTGGTAACTGCACTCTATTACGCGTCGTTCTTTTGTTCGCAGATACTACGCAGCACGTTGCTGACCCATTCAGTCTGGCGTCCTTCACTGCCCATCTCTCATTCACTACTGGCCTGACTCGGTGCAATTTCGTCATTGGCTGACGAGGCGGGCGGAATGTTCGGGATTGGCTGAATGAGTCGGCAGCGCCACTGCGCCGATTTACTGCGCCGCCTCGCTATTGGCGGAGCCGCGCGTAACAGCGAGAGAGAGTCGATAAACAGCCGGCAGCAGCTCAGGCCAGCACCGTCGAACTTCGATTGAGATCGATTATCGACCCTACAAGGGGATTACTATTGGCGAAGCGCTCTATCGATCGGCCAATCACGAGTTCGACGGTGACGGTCAACTGCCAGCTGTTCGACTCCTTTTTCGACGTCAATCGGTGATTACCTCGCTCACGATAAACGTCGCGCGTCGACTTTGACCGGTTTTTCGCGAGTGAGTCAATTCAAACTATCTGGCTTCACGGACGCTACTCGTGAATATCTAACGTGCTACAAAGATAAAACACTTTTGTTACTTATCGATCGCCCTTTATTATTCGTCTCGAGCCAACACGAGATTGTGTGTTTGGCTTCTTACATATCATCTTGCTGTAAATAGTTCGTTGACATTTTGAACGAACCCCAGTTGGGGAAATAAAGTTAGTTTCGACGTGAAGTGACTTGTTCGACGTTACACAAGTAAGTAAACAGTAACACCTTAGTACGACAGTAATGGTATTTTGGAGTTATTTAAATTGAAATATCTCCTGAACTACTAACTTTTCGACATACATAGGTTAGTACTTTTTTATAAAGAATGTCCAGCTGCATCGATTGATGTATTAAAAAATACCTCATTCCATTTAAAAAAACATCGATAACCTTGAAATCTCATAAAAATGACCTTCAAATTTTTTTTCCCTTACACCGTTATATGTGGCCCTTCAAACAGTGTAACTTTGTCCTACGAAATTTTTTTGTACAACGAAAAGTAACGGAGATATTGAGCTGTTCAGAGTTATGTGGGCCACCCTGTAGATTGCACATATACCTTTGACATTCCTGATTTGCCAAAAAATTTTCCTTGGAACGGAGAAAACCTAGCCGATACAATGCACAATAGGTCCTTCATAAAAAATGCTTAATTGCAACCCGCATGCCGCCAGCAACGTGCAATCGGTCAGAAAAATTTCCGTACACCCTTCAAAATATACGATGTTAACAGATTTTATAGCATCGTATACAACGGGGAAATACACTACCGGTAACCCTCTACTCAACGACGTCAAAGGAGAGGGTGGGATTTCCCGAGCGAGAAGAGTCATAATAAGAACAGTTATAATAAGTAATAATATATTTATTTAGTGAACAGCTACGTGATCTATTTCACCGTAATTAATATGTAAAATAATTTCTTTGAGCTTTTCCATCCAGCTATTTTGACTTTATAAATCTGGAAATAGGTTTTTGATTTCATAATGCCACAGCTGACGATAATAAGCGAATTTAAAGACCGACTACATTATAACGTTGACCCTTTAAATAACGCCAAAATAGTTTGTCCCGACATTTCGGGCAATCACCCCACTGAGCGATGACTTGTTTAACATTGGTCCCCGCGAGTTTGATTTTTTTGAAAAGTTAGTTACAATTAATTGACTACATGACGTGGAAAGAGATTTGTGGAAAATTGCAATTGGTCGGAATTGCAGAGGAAATACTAACAGTTGTATTTCGCTATTTTTTGGGGTGGTCCATTATTGAAAATTTGAAGAGCACGTTGTGTGAATCTATAGGGTGTTCACACTATTCCTAGCCAGCGTTTCTCTTGCAAATAGTAATTATTAGAAAAACATGAAAGAGGAAAAAGTAGTACATACTGTTTTTTATACGCAACGCAACGACATATGCAATTTTTTTGTGTTTATGGTATTTTGTTAGATACGAAGGTGACTTTATTATTTCTTATGTCACATGAGAGCGCGTGTCTAGTCGAATTCATTCGTATACTGTGCAGTGACCCTCAAGGTCATGCAAGGTCAGAAACGAAAGAAGCATTTTGAAATACTTGTAAACACATTGGTATTAAATATTCAAAATACTTCTTTCGTTTCCGACCTTGCATGACCTTGAGGGTCGCTGTACAGTATACGGATTCATATCTAACAAAATACCATAAACACAAAAAAATTGCATATGTCGTTGCGTTGTGTATAAAAAATAGTATGTATTACTTTTTCCTCTTTTATGTTTTTTTAATAATTTGCAAGAGAAACTCTGGCCAGAAATAGTGTGAACACCCTGTAGATCCACACAACGTGCTCTTCAAATTTTCAATAATTGGCCACCCCAAAAAATAGCGAAATACAACTGTTAGTATTTCCTCTGCAATTCGGACCAATTGCAATTTTCCACAAATCTCTTTCCACGTAATGTAGTCAATTAATAATTGTACTAACTTTTCAAAAAAGTAAAACTCTTTGTTATAACGTTTAAGTTCCTTAACAACGTATTCGCCACCTATTGACACGACAAACTCTGACAAGTTCTAGTTAATAGCTTTTTAAATAAATACAGCATATTATATTCTGCCTATGCCAGCCTGGCGGACACTAGCATAGGTATCTCCTGGGGTGTAGAGGGAAGTAAAAGATTCCGGCGCCCCCTGGGGTTAGCCGACGCCACCTGGGGTTAGACACGATCCCGGACGCTTGGCCTTTGTGCGAGCCTCACGAATTATTGTCGGTCGTCACAGACAAAAACTAAATGGTCCAAAATGTCCGTCCGTCCGTGGCGGGACAGTATAACCAGTCCTTTATACACCGCTCGCGACGAGATAATGCCTCGCAACACACTGATGATTCTGAACCGTAAGTGATAAATACAAACATAATATGAGGAGCGACGAGAGTAAACACAAACTGAGACGCCCTAATTATGGCGACAGCGAAAAATTTAATACAAAGAGCGGAGTTCTGTACCATAGAAGGTGGATCGCAATTCGAACATCTGATGTAACTTGATTTATTTTGTAAGAAATAACTTTTCATTAAAATTACGTTTGCACCAAATTTTTGAGTTTGAGGTCATTTCAAGGTCATAGTAAAAAACACTTTGAATTGATGTTTAATCAACATCCTATGACGTCCAAAACATATGGTGCCATTTAAAAAAGTCAAGGTGACTTTTACTTTTTTATGTAAAAAGCGTTTTTTAAGATTTAAGAATACGCGAAAATGTAGCTCACCAAGTACTGATAAACTTTTGTTTAAAACATTTTTTAATTGCACTAGCGAAAATACTTAAAAAATGGTGACATAACTTAACGCGTAGACCCTGTATAGTTATAAAGAATGGAAAGACAAAGTCAACGGTATAGGAATGTATATTAATGCAGAAAATCAACTTTAAAAAATAAACAATTTTCAAGCGCGATACAGTACGGTTTCCCATTGCCCGATCGAACTGAAATTTTACACACATCATTTTTTCACCAAGTGTCATATTATAGGGAGCTAAGACCGAAAAAATTCGAAAATTGAAAAATAAGAACCACCATAATGTATAAACGAAGTTGTTAATAAAATATCGTGAATACTGACCAGGCAGACCCACTTCTTCCGCGACATCTCTCCAGGCGATATTCTTTTAGTATCCATGTATTTCTCATGTTGTAAATCGTACAAAATGGTACGACTCCTCACTGCTTCTATTAGCTTTTCGTCCTCCATGGCTCGCTGAGTTCATAGGTTCACAGTCAGAAAACACGCGCACGAAGTGACTGTTTCGACGGAGGCCAAAAAAATAGTGCGGAAGTCTGGCTTCGCAGTTTCTTAAATACATTTTGCGGCAGCTGAAATACGGGTCATTCCATGCCAACTCGATCACTTTTTGCAGCCACCATCGTCGATTTTGTTCTAATTAAAATATGTTGTAGTCCATGTGAAATAAGGGGGGTTTAAGTCATCATTTTACCGGTTTCGAATTTTTTTAGAAATGGCAGGCCTTCAAAGTTTTCAATTTTTGCCCATTTACGGCCAAAACATATTGGTCTCACTTACGAATGTGGTACATCATGTACTCACTTACGAATGTGGTACATGGCCTCACTTACGAATTTTTATCTCAGGAACTGTTTGTCCGATTGAGCTACATTTTTTTTTGTTTTATTCGGAAAGGATTGGGCTATTACGAAATAATTTTTCAACCTCGAAAATCAACTTTATAACGTCGAAAAATTTCAACAAATCCTTGTTTTACGTTTTTTTCGATGAGGGGCCAGAGTGATTTAAATTTTGAAAAAAATATGGTTGTATTCCCTAAAGTTTCCCCTTTAAAATGAGCCCTTGAAGAAGATGGTATCATTGAAATTGGCGTCACAATGAGCTGGTAAAGGACGCCGGTACCCCACGTTTCAGGTAGTGGCGAGTCGAGCGCACCGCTATTATGGTCCGTTGCCTATACCGCCGGTCTCGAGAAAACACCAGCAGACTGTATATGACTAAATGACCTTATTTATACCTGGTGTTCAAGACTGGCGCGCCCGAGCGCCATATTAGCTTAGCAGCAACGAAACCGCGCAGCAACGCGCCCGAAAACACGTGCGTGGCGTATGCATGCGAGGCTCGCGCAGGTAACATCCCAATCACATGATTGGCTAGATGTAGTCTCGATCCTTCTGGAATGTTCGAGAACGCTCAACCGGAATCACCGAAGCGAGACGAACTTCCAGAAGGATCGAGATAATAAAAGACAGACAGAACCGTCATTTTTCATTCTTTCGAAATGCGCTCAGCTGACTCACTTCAATTACTTTGTATTCTTTATTTCACTCTTTTCATACATTATCATCTACAAATTCTCATCAACGACAGGTTGTACAGTTTAAGTGAAAAAATACAGTTAATTTATTGTAAATCCGGATATCTACCCATTTATTCACATTCACACATCCTAATTCAAATCCTTCCGTTACCTTTCATCCGTTCAATCACTCCTTTACTCACTCTCACATTAAGCGATCCTGTCTTGCAAATTCCTAACCAAGGCAAGGAGAATTCCTGGTCAACCAAGACCGCTACATTCAAAACACCTGGAGAACAATATTAGTGTCCACTCTTGGCCAACGACACCTTTTTAATCATGACTTCATTTATAGATATTAGTTTTTATACGAATTTTATATGTTCTACAAAAACAGGTGTCGTTGCTCAATGGAAACCACGAGAAGGTGGTGGTTTTCTTCCATCGGGGAGGGATAAGGAGGGTTTATGGTAAGAAATATGGATAGGATCATTGTATAGGGTGGTCTTCAGGATTATGGAAAAAAATATACGAAAAACTATTTCATTACACTAAAAACAGAGCCATCATTATTGCACGAGCAAGTTTTGCATAGCAGTTCTTTATTCGATAATGGGGTAAAGCTAAGAAAGCTTGTAGTACCTGTAATTGGTAATGCTGTTGCAAAGCGAGCTTGTAAACAATCAGCATGTTCGTTATGTTCATCTTTGGTGACGTAATTAAATGTTATATTTGAAAAAGATCTTTCTGCCTGTTGGTGTTTTAATGAAAAACTTGTGAAGTCCACAACACAAAATGAGATATATTATGATACGTATAAATGTATACATAAATTGTTGGAAACACTTTGAACAAGATTTGGTTATTCTATACGATTCGTCACACAGACTTTTCTATTTGTCACGCAGACCTTTCTCTTCGACTATCAGTTCACGACTCATTTCTCTCGATAATTCGCAATCGCGTGCGCGTCGCACGCGACTTTACCACCATCTAGATGTTTCACGCGTGAATCATGTCGCTAAGTGCGACATTGTATCACATTCTCCCCCTCACGCGTGATACAACTAGATGCATTTTTTAATGCTCGTAATCCTGACTTGTTTAAAGACTATTCTAACTTTTCTCTCGTAACCGCTTTCGTTAAAAAATCCGCGAGCATATGCTGTGTATCGATATATTTTATATCTAACATTTTCTTTTCTACTTCATCTTTCACGAAGTGAAATCTGAGATTTATATGTCTGGTCTTGGTCGTGGATTTAGCGTTTCGAGACTAGTCGATCGCCGCTTTGTTGTCGCAGTATAATATATTCGGATAACGTACGAAAACATTCAATTTCATTTCTAACAACATGTTCGTGATCCAATTTAAATCTTTTATAATTTCTGAACACGCAAAGGATTCGACTACGCATGTTGAGAGACCAACGCTTCTTTGTTTATGACTACGCCATACGACCATCGAATCCGCTAGCATTATCGCTCCCCCTGAGAATGATTTGCCTTGTTCGGCGTTTCCCCAGCTCGCATCTGAGGACGCCGTTACCACACCTCCGTTTTTACTATAGAAAAGCAACAATTCTTTCGTACCTTGTAGATACCTTAGTACTCTTTTCGCTATTGCCAGATGCCTCTTTTCTGGACAGTGATTATATTGCGCTAAATAGGACGTGACAAATGAGATATCTGGCCTTGTCCTATTAGCAATGTACAATAATTCGCCCATTATTTCTTGATATATCCCTAAATCAATCTTTTCATCTGTCGCTTCGGACGCTTTGTCCTGCCCTGGGGATATTGGTGTTCCTACCGCATTACACTCGCTCATCTTATGTTTATTTAATAACGTTTCTATGTAATCCCTCTGCGATAGACCTACCCTGTATCATGGCGCTCTATTTTTATACCTCGAAAGATGATGGTGTTTGTCTCAATTATTTCGAACGTGTCATTCAGACTTTTCATTACTTGGTTACAAAGATTCGCGTTATTGTATATTACTGTGAAATCGTCAACGCAGATTGCAATTGCTATGAAATTTTGCTCTTGCTTTACGGTGAATATGTAATTATCCGACATTAGCGGCGTTAACCCTATTTTTATCAATGTATCTTTGAGCTTCATATACCAGTTGCGTCCCGATTGAGCGAGCCCGTAAATACTTTTCTTCAATTTAAATGCATTCCCTTCACCATATTGATGTTCAAACCCTGGTGGTAACTCGAGATCTACCGATTCCTGTAATTTTTCATGCAAATAGGCGGTTTTAACATCAAAGAATTTGGAGTCCCATTCCAATTTCACGGCCACGACCATCAGTAGACGCCATGCTTCGATTGCGATCACGGGTGCGTAGGATTCGTCGTAATCTCTATTTTTTATTTGGTTGTTACCTGCTGCTACTAAACGTGCCTTAAATTTTACGTCGTTACTCGTCTTACTATTCTTTACCGTTAGAACCCACTTACTTTTAATGATTTTCCTTTTTACATTTTCCCCTTCAACTACCTCGCAAACCGAGTGTTTTTCTAATGAGTTTAAGGGTCGTCGCCCACTAGGACGCACGTCGGCCGGACTGCACCGACGCGCCACGTCAGTTTTGGGTTTCTTCTGTGTATTTCAATGGGAGTGCGCCCACTATACCTGCAATAGCACAGCACGAGCGTGACTCGTCAACGCCTCGACAGAAGGAACATTCTCGGCGAGAATGTTTTGCGCGCCAGCACTTTCCGTGGCCAAGAAAACTTTTTATTGCACCGTTATTTCAAGGTTTATAATGTTGTATTGTTATAGGTCCTTGAATTCGTTTCGATACCAGTTAGAATATTATGAAATAAAAAATATATGTTAATATTTAAAAAATTGAAGTAACCTTTAGTTTTTTATAAAAAAATTTACTTTTAATTTTTGATATCGAGATTTGTACAAAAGTGAATACTGATCAACTTTTGTTGGAAACATTTTTGTCAGATCATCGGATGTATATGATAAATCGCGTTAGCAATGCTCACTTGTGGTGATATAACTTAAACATACTGTCAATTTTGTGATAATTGTTATCCAGGCACCATAAACAATAGCCTTTTTTTAATTTAATAAAAAATATCATTTGTAAAAAGTTCATATTTTATCACAAGGAATGCAGTAATCGTTGATTTTCATAGAAATTATTCGGGAAATCTAGTTTATTAAAAATATTAATTTGCATATGTTCTAGTTACAAATAATCATTATCGATGATAATCTGACTTGGATCTTATCGATGATAATTTGACTTAGACCTAATCTGACTCTCGTATGATCAGTAGCACAAATAAATTTCTGTCCTCGACAATGCGGTTACTAATACTAATAGGCAAAAATTATTTCCATCATCGATAACGGTTCCTTATGACCAAAAATAATTGTTGTCGTTTATAATGGATATTTATCAGACAAAGATAGTCTATCATCGATAATGATTATTTGTAAGTAGAACATATGCAAATTAATATTTTTAATAAACTTGTAACAGACCTGTCAAACGCAGGCCTGTTACTAAGACCGCGCAACGAACATAGCCGAACGAATCCGACCGGAACCGAACCGAGTCGGCAACGCACCGCGTAGCGAACCGCCGGCTCCCCGCTACCACATCGAATCTCCCCGCACTGCGTTACCCCGCGTCTACATTCCACCGAGCCGACACCGACACCTCCGCGCGTTACCCTCGTCTAGAAACCGCATTTGGCGGGAACCGGATACCGAATTCCTGTACATCCGGCGGAAAACGGAAAACCTACGTGACTACGAACACCCTTCCGCACTTCATCTCCTCACCACCAAGCTAGGCCTATAAAAGGCGCTGCGACCACGAGTCGCCCTCCCATTCCGTTCGCAGCTTCTATATAGGAGACACCGACCTGGAAATCCATCGTCTGTAAGTATATCCTGGTTAGCGTGTTCCTGATCCCGAACCTCCGACGACGAGTCAGTATCGCTGCGCGAACTCCTCCTTGTCGTGAGGCACCCCGATTTCCGCCGGTGACGACTGCGTCGCACCGAAGCAGAGGAGACACGCTGTCCCTCTGGAACCTCGACCGCGTCGACATCCTTGGTTCCCGCCGGTGACGGCCGCGTTCGCACCGAAGCAGAGGAGGCACGCTGCCCCGCTGAAATCCCGACCGCGTCGGAGTCGGCTCGACGGAAGAGACGCGCCATCCTTCTTCATCACCGAATGTACTGCCCGGGAGGCCGTAATGCCAGGTACGCTACCGACATTACGAACCCGACAAACCAGACCCGGGCAGGGTATCTTTGACGAGATCATAGTCCTGATACGAAATAATTCGCGTGCACCAGGTCCTCGCGAATTACCGCCGCCGTGAAGATGACATCCGTATGATATGTTGCCACGAGTAACCGTCGCGAGTAGCATCACCGCGGATATCCGTCGCCGGGAATAATGTCGTCACGAACGTCGTCGCCGCGAGCACCGGTTTCCCGGACGCCAGATTTTGGAATCACCCGCGGACACCAGTATCACTAGAAATACGTAAACGACGCGCGCCACCGGCTCCGCAAAGCGTGAACAGCCGAGGTTCGGTTAAAATACACTACGAGTTCGTTATTTCACCCCGTGCACCAAGTCTTCCGATCCTGATCCGCTTCCTCGTTTCCGACACAACCCTGGCACGGCGAGCTTCCACGGCCGAGGAAGCCCCGACGCGAATTTCACCGCGTTCCGGAACGAGAACCGTTACAAACTAGATTTCCCGAATAATTTCTATGAAAGTCAACGAATATTGCATTCCTTGTGATAAAATATGAACTTTTTACAAATGATTTTTTTTTATTAAATTAAAAATAACTATTGTTTATGGTGTCTGAATAACAATTATCGCAAAATTGGCAGTATATTTTATGTTATGTGAATACAATTTCTTTTATAAGTATTTAAAATTTGAAAATTAGTATAACTAAAATCGTCATTAGGGTTTGTCGGTTTTTAAAAACCGGTTTTCAAAACCGGCTAGTGGTATAGCGGAGAAAGGTCGGGGAACATTATTGCCTTGAACATTTTTGTAGAGGAAAATGTCGCTTCAAATAACCTCAAGAACCTCCCATTTCCGGGACGATCACGAAATTTGGGACACCCTGTATACATATATATGTGGAAATGAAAACAGCGTATAGAGACTGTAATGAAAAATGCTATGGAAATAGCAATAAATAAATACCTGCAAGAACCTGAAGAAGCGACTTCCTCCAGTCCTCAAACATTAAAGAAGGAGTTTTTGATCTTAGAGGCTACAAATAGAAGAACAAAAAATTTAGATTTATTATTTAATGCTTTAAAGACAATTAAGCCCAGTTCAATAGCAAGTGAGCGAGTTTTTTCTATTTCTGGAAATTTTGTGTCCAAAATAAGGACACGACTAAGTAAGCAATAAATCAATTGACGTTCTTTGCTTTTTAAAATCACATTTTATTAATCAAAGAAAGAAGTAAAATAATAATGTTCATAAATATTTGTTAATTTCTGTGATTCTTTAAGGGTATTATTTTGTTAATTCTTTAATAAATAAAAAAAAATTAAAAACTTCTATTCTAAGTTGTAAACATGTCTTATTTTTTATCTGTAAAAATCCGAAACCGGTTTAAACCGGTTTCATGGAAAAGTTAAAAACCGAAAACCGGTTTTTTAAAAAGTCTGTTTTTGTATAAACCCTAATCGTCATTAACTGACAAATATACGAAATCAATTCGAAATCAATACGAACCAATTTTAGTGTTTGGGATCTTCATTTTAATCGTTTTTACGAATCGTTAAGATCGTCTCACGTATACCGTAGGAACAGTACATCCAGCAACTGGCAAAACATTCTCGCCGAGAATGTTCCTTCTGTCGATGGAAAATTGCGGGAAAAAAACAAGATACGAAAAACGCGAGAATTTATTACACAACCAAATAGTTACAAATAATCATTATCGATGATAGACATTATATCTGACTGGTAAACAACCATTATAAATGACAACAATTCTTTTTGGTCATAAGGAACCGTTATCAATGATGGAAATCATTTTTGGCTATTAGTAGTAGTAACCATTGTCGAGGACAGAAATTTGATTGGGTTACTAATTATGCGAGAGTCATAATAGATCCAAGTCAAAATCATGTTCGTGGATATATCCGAAATAGCACATTGATGTGGAAAACAAAAGAAAGGACTCGCGCGAGCTTCGAAAATTTTCCTTTCGTCCCTCTAATAAAATCGTAGTCGTTACAGTAAAATAAGAAGCGATTGTGTAGGCAGTGCTAAGTGCTAATGCTCGCCACTCAAAAGTAACTGCGCCCAAACCCCGGTAATCTGCAATAACCAAATTATTTCAGCGTGTCTTTAGAATACATTGACTATCGCCAGAAAACTCCGAAAAAGTCCACGATGTCACCGAGTCATAAAGCAATAAAAACTCGACCGTACGCCCCAACATTATTACCATCGTCGGACTCGCACCCGGACCGCCTACCTGCGTATAGTAAACTGGTGCCCTACCGTCGAACCTACAGAGGTATCTTGGCACCTATAGCTGCTATGATCAGGGCTACAAGATGCGTCAACTTTAAATAAAAATATCTGAAGATTAAGTTTAAAGCACGACATATTCGAACGTTCAGCAACACGGTTTCCAGACCACAAAATATGACAGTAATTACTCTGTCCTACGCAATCAATCTTTTTTCATGTTCCACAATTATTGTTGGGTGATTCTTATAAAGTTTTTTGCGCTGATTCTGAATCTGCCCTTAATTTTCCCCTGAGACGCGCATTGAGAAACATGATTTTGAAAAAAAAAATATTTGTCAACTTTAAACAAATATTGTGATGTCATTAAAAAAAAAGATATTGAAGATATTGAATTATTCTTTAGAGGAATAGATTCTATAGACTTTCCTGAATACAGTGATATTCAATGTCAATACATTATGAATGTTTAAACATGTTTAAACAATCGTTAAAGATGGAGAGACAACACTTTTGCGCCAATTTTTGAGGATATTTTTCAGTTTATGTTAAAAAAGAAGGGTCCAGCGTAAAATCGAACTACATCACTAGAGCATCAATAGAGCAGACTTTTATCTTGAGAAACCACTCTATGAAGTTTGTAATGTCGACGTTTTTTTCGAACCAGAAAGCAAAATATCTTCGCCCGACATGAGTTGTCGCCAGTGGCGCTCACCACTACATAGAACGGTCTGGGTTAGGTTGTTTGACGGGTTACGGCGCGGCGAACGACCGCGCACGTCTGGCTGACGTGCGTTCTAGTGGGCGGCAAAACTACCAGCGCGGCGTCAACTTGACGATCGAGCGGCGGTGCGGTCCGGCTGACGTGCGTCCTAGTGGGCGACGACCCTAATTCTCCTTTCATTGCCCTTTCCCACTCTGGCCAATCTTTACTGTCTTTAGCTTCGTGGTAATTTGACGGAATGTTCTGACTACTTATGAAGTTAATTTGTCCCTTTTCTTTGATTCTTTCAGACCTACGTACACCAGTTTGTATATCTTTCGTCGCGGCGTTCGCGCCCTATCTTCGGATTCCCTATTATCTATATCTGCGTCGTTTGTATCTTTATCTATCGTACCTGTATCCTGTTTATCATTAGGACATGGTAGTAGTGTATCGTATTCGTATCTGAATTCTCTCAAATTACCGTTGGCATGGTTAAACTTGTCTTCATCATTAACCTCTCGGATAAGTTTACCACCCGATTTCCCTTCATCGAATTTGACAGCCATTTCCTCTTGTTACGGAGTAGAAGGGGTAGAACAAAGCACTTCGCGTAGAATTAACTTTATTTCCCCAACTGGGGTTCGTTCAAAAATATGTCAACGAACTATGTACAACGGTGAGATGTAACAAGCCAAAACACAAGCTCGTTTTGGCTCGATAAGTATAATAAAGATAGATAGTTAGATAAAACCCAGTTGTTTTATCCCTTTGTAGCGTGAGAGATATTCACGTGTAGCGTACGTGAATGCAGATACTGAATCGACTCACTAGCGAAAACCGGTCAAAAAGACGCGCGACGTTTATCGTTAGAGGGAGCGAGAACGATTGAAGAACGTTGAGATCGGAGTCGAACAGCAGGCAGTTTACCGTCACCGTCGAACTATTGATTGGCAGATCGATAGCGCGATCCGCCAATATTAATCTCCATTTTGGGGTCGATAATCGATATCAATCGACGTTCAACGGTGCTGGTCCAAGCTACTGCTAGCTGCTTATCGACTCTCGATCTCGCGGTTACGTGCGGGTCCGCCGATAGCGGGGCGGCGCAGTAAATCGGCGCGTTGACGCTGCCGACACGCTCAGCCAATCCCAAACACTGTAGTTCTCCGAAAAGTCGCCTAAGACAACAAATTTTTTGTGATCTAGCAAGTCTTTTATTTGTGCTAAGTATAGACCCCGGTTCCAGCGATATAATCATGTGTCTGCAAAATCGGAATTTTATCTGCGAGACGGTCTATGAAGTAGTGATGGGCATTATCGACTAAATTCAACTATCGACTAATTACTATTTAGTTACTACATACTATCGCATATTTAGTCGATAGTTTTCAGTCGACTGAAATTTCGTTTTAGTGGTTACGTCTAGATTGCAGTCTATACTCTATGCCTACGTATAGATCTCATTTCTTCCTAAATAAATATAATCAATAATTTAAAAATGTATATAAATTATTATTTATCTTTTAATAATAATGCAATATGTTTCGCACAAGAAAGGGAGAGAACGAACCACTTCACAGGAAAACGTCACTTTATTTCTTCCCGAACCGGGATCGTCGGCTCTCAACGAACTTGTACAAACTATTGTAAACACAACCGAAGCGCGGTTGCGATTCCAAAATAAAGAATTTGATGTAGCTAATTAGAGGTAGCTATTTCCGTAGCGGATACTTCCTTACAAAGATAAATTAGAGGATTCTCGAAAGGACCGGTCAACGAGACGCGATGTCTTTTTCGAGAGCGAGCGAGATAAAGATAGACTTTGTGCGATCGTTAGAAAAGAAGTGAAGTGGTCGATCAGCAGGCCGTCAGCCGTCACCGTCGAACCGACGTGATTGGAGAATCGATCGTGCGATCCGCCAATCACTCCCGTTCCAATGATCGATATTCGATCGTAATCGATCTCGACGGTGCTGGCCTATGACTCCGCGAGCCGCCGATCGATCCTAGATCTCGCTGTCACTCGAGAATCAGCCAATCGCGTGACCGAGAAATTGATTGATGCGCAGGCGCTACTGACACATTCAGCCAATCCCAAACATTCCGCCCGTCTCGTCCGCCAATGACGAAACTAGATGCTAGAGACTGTAGCCTATCAGGTAGAAGATGACGTCACGCGGTGTTGGGCGAGCTGAATGGGCCAGCAACGTGCTGCGTAGTAACAAAAAAAGCGACGCGTAGTGAAGATGTGCGTGTTAACATCGAATGAAATGTGAATATACAGCGGGAATGATAATGGATACCGCGGTAAGTGAACTGAAATTGATAAAATTAAGCAACGTATTGACGAACACGTGCTTGTGTAAAGATTTACTGATCGGGAGAATCGCTTGAGTCTCCTCGTCGTCCGGTGTCAACAGAGGAATGAGCTTGTGTACTGGACGGATGAATTGCGTCGTTGAAGTGCGGACTGTGGCAACTCGAGCTAAGCCGTCTGGTCCAAGGTGTACGTGAACGACTCGAGCGAGTGGCCATTGCGTAGGAGGTAAAATTTCACTTTTAACCAGGCAGAGAAAGCCTGTTCTGATTAAAATTTTGTTTTTGCGCCACTTGCCTCGGGTTTGCAAAGTGTTCAAATACTCCCGGGACCAGCGCTTCCAGAAGTGCTGCTGGAGTTGCTGGATCAACTGCCATCGAGATAGCCGTCAGACGGGAAGTTCCTCGAGGCTGGGCTCCGGAATAGCGATGAGCGGTTCCCCGATCAGAAAATGGCCCGGAGTCAGCGCTGCTGGATCCTCAGGGTCGTCGGACAATGGCTGTAAGGGTCTAGAGTGAAGACAAGCCTCGATGCCAGTCAGGAGCGTGGTCAGTTCCTCAAAGGTCAACCGCTGCTCGCCGATGATCCGGCGGAGGTGGTGTTCAACCGATTTCACCGCCGCTTCCCAGATTCCTCCAAAGTGTGGAGCAGACGGGGGATTGAACTTCCAAGAAATACCTTCCCTGGAGGTTGCAGCGAGTGGACCGCCTTCCTGCTGTATAGATTGTCGGAGTAGTGTGCGCAGCTCGTGATTGGCGCCTACAAAGTTGCGTCCGCAGTCGCTGTACAATTCTAAGCAGCGACCTCACCGGGATATGAAGCGTCGTACTGCAGCGAGGAAGGTTTCAGTCGACCCATCAGACACAGCCTCCAGGTGCACTGCCTTGGTGACAAGGCAGATGAAGACGGCGATGTATCCTTTAGAGGTGAGCTGACCACGACCCCGACCAGACCGAAGGTGTATTGGTCCTGCATAATCGATGCCAGACCTGAAAAAAGGACGACTCGGTGTTAGTCTGGCAGATGGGAGATTTCCCATTGTGGGTTGGGCAGTTTGCCCTTTCCAGCGAATACAAACTGTACATCGACGGATACATTGTTTTACCATTGGACGAGCTCTGAGAATCCAGCACTCCTGGCGTAGCGTAGCCAGGGTTAGCTGTGTCCCCCCATGAAGGCATCGTCTGTGAGCAGCGTCGACCCACAGCCTAGCCAGAGGGCATTCGTCAGGAAGTATCGCAGGATGCATCCGGTCGTATGCGAGATTGGCCGCTTGTATACGGCCTCCGACCCGTAGAACTCCGTCCTCGTCCAGAAATGGGCAGAGTTTAGCCAATCTGCTCTTGGCTGCAACGGGTTGAGTAGGTAATAAAGGGGGTTCTGGATCACTACCCAAATGAGGTGGTTCTGAGGCACTTCTCATTTCACGGGAGAACATACTTTAGAGCGGTATAGCGTGAGCATATTTTTTGCTGAGTCATCATCCTTATCTTTAAGGGGCGTTTCTAGGTCAAGGGCAGCGTGATGAGTCATATCTTTAAGGGGTATTAGAGCGGTATAGCGTGAGCATATTTTTTGCTGAGTCATTACTCTTATCTTTAAGGGGCGTTTCTTATCTTTAAGGGGCGTTTCTAGGTCAAGGGCAGCGTGATGAGTCATCATCCT
Organism: Lasioglossum pauxillum; assembly: GCA_933228785.1. NCBI lineage: Eukaryota > Metazoa > Arthropoda > Insecta > Hymenoptera > Halictidae > Lasioglossum > Lasioglossum pauxillum. Next base: position 22,416,960 of record OW121700.1, read on the forward strand.
TATCTTTAAGAGAAAAGAGAGGGGATATATTCTTACCCCTTATCTAGGTCAAGGCATAGCGTGATGGGGTGAGGGGGTATATACATTATTTTTAAAATAAAAATTATTCAAGAATATCTCTTTATATTTTATTGCAAAATATATACGATTCCTATAGAATAAAAATGCAATTCAAGTAGAATTGTCGCAACATTTACATATAAAGTATAGTTGTTTAGAGAAAAAATTAATTATCATAACTAAAATGCGAGTGGAAAAAAATACAATTAAAGTATATTCGTTTTAGATATCCATGAATTATGTGACGCGTCCATTCCCAACCATTTTGCATATACTTTATTTCCTTTTCTGCGTAATATTTTTTCAACTAAGTATATGTCAAGATATTTCGCCGCGCGTATCTCGTGTTCGTAAAATCCTCCGGCGATAGGTTTGTCCCTCGAGTCGGCCAAGAGGTATGTGAAAGGATTCGTTCGTTTCACCGCGATAATCTTAAATATTTCGGTTGTCCAGTTCGGCGTGTATCCTTTGTTGAATAGGGTTTTAAACTTGCTGACGCGCACGCGATCATCGACCTTGAATTTGGCAGGGCCAGCAATCTTCACATTACTGTACACGGTGGACAGCAGGTACCCAGCATTTCTACGGTTCACGTCTACGGGTCGCATACGGATGGTACGATGTTTTCGATTATTGTAGGCCTCGGTCAACGTTGGAAGCGCATCGATCCAGCGATATTTTCCGCTCAACGAGAAAAATTTCCACATGCTGTTCTTCAGCGTGCGATTGAAACGTTCCACGACAGATGCTTTCATAGTGCTAAACGTGGAATAATGGTGAATGTTGCGGCTCCTTAAATAGTCTTGGAACGTTGCATTGTAGAATTCTTTCCCCATGTCAGTCTGCAAGTTGTTCAGTGCTCTACCATCTTTCTTCAGCGGTGACGCGAAAGCTTTGCACACGTCGCTCGCATTTTTACTCTTCAAACGAACCGTCCATGCATATTTGCTAAATACATCGATTATTGTGAGAATATATCGATGCCCCCGATTGTCTCGCGCGTATTTCTGAACTTCAACGATATCGGCTTGCCAAAGATCATCTAATCCACGCACGATCACACGTCTACGTTGGTAAAAACGTCTCGCTGGAGTATGCAACTCTTCCACCACGTTTTCTTTACTTATCGTCGTTGTTGATCACCTCTTGCTCGTCGATACGTCATATCTGCGCGTATACTTTATTGAGTTTTACCATATATACTCTTCAAATTTCTCAGTTATATATTCATCATTTTACAGGTACAGATACAGATACAGGTACAGGTACAGGTCAACAGGTACAGGTACAGCTATAGTGCAGTATGACGGTTGGTTGTCAAGATCGGTTGACACGTCTCTTTAGCGGTTTTCATTTTTTTATGATCAATGCTACTTAATATCGATATGACATTACAGGTACAGGTACAGGTCAACAGGTACAGGTACAGCTATAGTGCGGTATGACGGTTGGCTCTCAAGATATCGGTTGACGCGTTTCTTTTTACACGGCTTAATATTGTCCTGGAAGCTTATTCCAAAGTTCCCCCAGCCGATCGTCGATAACGTCTTTTTACCTTCTCGAGCGTTCGCAACTCGTCCAAATTATCTATTTTTTCGTCGATACGTGAACCGATCGATCCCATATTTTTGTTTGCATCGTATCGAACGTTCTGTATCATAGTCAGTATTTCAGACTTTATCGTTTCTTTAGCAGTTTTCAGTTCTTTGACCAGTTTTTTCGCGATCTCGGTTTCGAGTTTTGCGTTAAGCGCGTCCACGTATACTTTGGTTGCAACATGATTGTTTTCCTCAGGATTCGCCACGCGCCCGATCCTCATACCTTTCGCATCGTACAATTTAACGTCTTCGTTCAAACATATAGCGTTATCGCGCACATAACTTTGAAAAACGTTAGGATAGAAAATCGAAGAAACATCCGACTCGCGTTTGTTCACTTCGCGAAACACCGTACCAAATTTGACGATAGACATTGTTTCGAGTTAGTCTTCTTCTTCGATTATTGCCAACTCGTATCGCTTGCACAACTGTTTTACCTGCTCTTCAATCCGCAGTATTCGTTGAAATATCTCATCCAGTTTTATCCATAGACTTTGAAATCTCAAGTTCAAGCTTCCACTGTTGTCGTCGTCTCCTCCCGAGGATATTATTTGATTCGTTTCGCGACAATTAAGTCGAACGCGCATTTTATCGAGCCATGACAATTTCATCGATTGACATTTCGTTCGTCACTAACTCGATGAACGCACGCGCTTTAATTTATAATTATATCGGCTTCGCGAAGTTCTTCGATTATCGACATTATTTCGTTGTCATGGTTGGAATGGCCGGCGTTCTTCGAAGCGGTTAACAATTTCAGACGATTGACGAGTTCGTTTGGATCGTCCCAATGCACGTAATCGATCGGATTGTCAGTCACGAGCATAAAAGTTGGAAGTTGAATCCCCTTCCCACCTCGTGATGAAAACATCGGTCTTATAATTTTCTTATACTTGTAACCTTTGTTTCCCTTCACCTGATTTCCGCGTCGATGCGCTTGTCTAACAATGAGAATTCTTTTGTACGCGTTCTTATCATCCACGGTGCACGCCTGCTCGTCGGGTACTTTATTGAATATCAATTCGTAAAGACCGCGAGTCCCCTTGTACCGTATCCCCCTAATGATGATATCATCGTTGTTGGTCACATCGAACATTGAATTTCCCAGCATCAGCTTATCGCCCTGCAGATATACTCCATACACGTTGTCGGAATTTTTCGTTGGTCCGGTAAAAAATTTTTTATATATTCACGCGCCAAAGGCCCCAAATTCTCGGATAACTGTTGATTTTCCTCTTGATGAATTTCAGGATTTTCAAAAATATTACGCATAGAAGATTCCAAAGATGGAGTGCTCGGTGATTCGAAGGTATCCTGTCGCGGTATCGTCGGCTCGATCTCGTCCGATTCGATCTCATCGTCGTCGTCGTCGTCGAGCGTTATTTCATCGTTCTTTTTCCCATTCTTCTTTATTCTTTTTTTCATAGAGGACGATGGCGTCATTCCCCTAATATCCGAGAATCTTCTTTTTCTTCGTAGGGGGGATGGTGGTGGTGTTTCCTTAATATCCGAGAACGCGTTGTCACCATCAATGTCCTGTTCGACAGTCGCTGTATTTTGAACTAGCTGTTTTAACGGTTCGACGATTGGTTGTAAAGTTGTTTGCAAATTCTTCTCGGCCATCATTTTCCCAACTTTCAACGCTAAATACTTTTTACGTATGGTATCGCTGGTCTTCGCTATTTCGTTCACGATCGAAGCTCGCAGCTTCTCCTTCTTTTTCTTTTGAGCTGACATATTGGAAACGCAAGAGGGGGGATTTTTACAGCCACGATAGAGCACCGACAACCCTTACCGAGCAACTGTGCTCGTTACAGTATGACAAACTCGTTAAATCCACGTCTGTAACGACCGCGATTCGCGGGGCTGTCTTTATGGATTACGAGAAATCCATACTTCTTTCGCCAACAATTCGCGCATAACGCGCTAAACGTTTCAAACGGCATATCGGTATTTACATGATCCTGATGAACGTGACGCAAGTTCATGGTATCCTGTTTGAACAGAATCAACAGATTGGCATTGTCGCGAATTAAATGTTTTGGTATTCTCGCGTACGACTGACCCAGGTAGAAGCAATCAACGTGCGAATGTCTACCCATTGCGAAATACTCTCTCATGATATCTTGCTCGTCGCACGCCACGTCGTCAAAGATAAATATCGAATCGGGTCGTGCCTCTGCGGGAGGTATTATGTCAGCGTTGTCTGCGAACGCGAAGTAACCAACATCCTTCCCCACGGATGAGAACAGTTTGCTCAAGTATTGATATTTTGGTTGACACAGCGATTTTGAGTACACGTAAACGTTTGCGAATCGTAGCCCGTTCGCGCTCTCCAGCAGACTAATCATAACGTTCGTTTTACCGCATCCTGACGGGCCGCTTATGACGCATGGTACATTGCCTGGTAACAATGATCCATGTTTTCGCATCGTCTCGCCGCAATCGTCAAACGCGCGACACGTTGAGACACGAATATCCAAAGATTGCCTTACAAAACGCATGATCTGATTGATTTCATGAGGGGTGGGGGTGTACTATTTATACGAGAGCTCGAACACCATCGGTATCAGTCACTCCCTCCCCCCGAACGTGAGAATCCGTGTTCTTTTTAAAAGAGAGAGCAGACAAAATAGCTTATGCATCGTTCACAACGGTGTTTCGGTTCGCATGCGGGTAAGGGGTTTTTAAACAAAGCTATAAACGCATTGCCGTTCGAATTGCATATACCTGGTTATCAATTCTGCGGTCCTGGTACGAAACTGAACGCGCGATTAGCTCGTGAGGATCGAGGAATCAATCCGTTGGATGCAGCCTGTCGCGAGCACGATATAGCGTATTCACGGTACAAGGATCTTGAAAATCGTCACGCGGCCGATCGTGTTTTGGCGGATCGAGCGCTGCATCGGGTAACGTCCGGAGACGCGACGTTAGGAGAGAAGTTGTCCGCGGTTGCAGTGTTGGCAGCCATGGAAGCTAAAACGAAATTAGGCATGGGTTTGATAAAGAAGAAAGATGAAAAGAAAAAAAAACGACAAAACGAATTCTCCCGATCGCCAAACGCGGTGGTTTTCTGCCGTTACTGTTGCCCGCATTGTCGGCTATAGGCGCATTGACGGGTGGTGCCGCGGGAGTAGTCAAAGCTATAAACGCTGCAAAAGCTGCGAAGAAACAATTACAAGAAGCGGAGCGACACAATCGAGCCATGGAGGGTCGTGGGATACGTCTCGCGCCGTATAAACATGGAAAAGGTTTGAAGGGGAAAAAAAACAATGAAGAAAGACAACACGACGACAGATGCTGAATTGATGGCCATCTGTAAAGGATTACCATATTTTCGTAGAGTTTTTATGCGTGACGATTTGCCGCTGCGCGCGTGGGTAAACGAGTGAGGTATAGTCAATCTAGATAATAGTCTTGGGCTGGGAACGCACTGGGTCGCATATATAAAACGCGGCTCGCGTGTCAAATACTTTGATAGTTTTGGAAATCTTCGACCACCGATCGCGTTGATTCGTTATTTCGATGCGAACGCGACAATCTTATATAACCACGAACGTTTTCAAAACTACGACGAAAGCGTATGTGGACAATTGTGTGTGAAATTTCTCCGAGAAACTACGTCATAAATTCCCTGGAAAGAGTCTCTCTCTGCACGATGCATGCGAAAAAGTCATTTACGTTCACGTTGTCGGGAAGAAGCAGCGTACTGTCGTCCAAGTACTTTCCACCCATAGATCTGAGCAATGGCGAATACGAGCTGGGATTGCTCGATTTACAAACTTATTACACGATACCGAACATCAGTGCCAACATTGGAAATAATCGATTCTACTTCGGTGAAAAAGATGAGGAGATCATCATCCCCGACGGTTCGTACGAATTGGAAGCAATCAACGTCTAGTTGAGGCGTGAAATATGCGTGCGATATCCCCCAAAGAATGTCAACGAGGCCACCGCCTCCGATATCGAATATCCACTGGTCTTACGGGCGAACAACAATACCATGAAAAGTGAAATTATAAGCAAGTATCGAATAAACTTTGCAAAGCCTCACAACGTGGGATCCATCCTAGGATTTTCTAGTATTTTACCACCGAACGCGTGGCATACGTCGAACGCACCTGTGAATATCATCAGCGTGAATATCGTACGAGTAGAATGCAACATAACCACCGGATGGTACGACAATGGTAAACTCGTTCACACGATACACGAGTTCGCACCCCAGGTACCACCAGGGTATAAATTGTCGGAAACGCCCGCACGAGTCATTTACCTTCCGATCGTTGCACGAGTAATTGACGATTTAACGATTCGCATAGTTGATCAATCCGGACGTTTGATTGATTTTCGAGGTGAAGAAATCACGGTGCGACTACACGCGCGACAAAGCAATGCTAATTCATAACAATACGGCATTCCATACGTTGAACCACGGCAAGAAACTAACCGCAGAAAAAAGGTCGTCAATTCGTAAGAAATTAACCGTGGAAAACGCAAAGTATCTACGTTCTTTGGTATTTATTGTTAAAAAGTGAGAGAACAAAATCATGTTCGACGACATTTTAAACATCTCCGAAACGCCGATCTTCGACAATCGCATAACGAAGATTGAGCTGCACACGTACAATCAGTATGCCAACACAACGTTCGAAAACAGTGATGAGATAAGGATTCCCATTCAACAACAAGACCTGTACACGCTCCCGTGTAAAAGCTTCCTATACGTTGAGGGAAAACTTAGTTTACCAGGAAAACTCGAATTACAAACTGAAGGAGAATCCCGCATCGATACGGCAACTCTCGAGAACAATGCTGTTGCGTTTATGTTTGAGGAAATACGCTACGAATTGAACGGAGTGGAAATCGATCAAACCAAAAATCCTGGTGTGACGACAACTCTGAAGAATTATGTGAGTCTGTCCAGAACGAGAAGCGGCGCGTTGTCCAACGCTGGCTGGCTGTATGGCGATGACGGGCAGAAGCAGACTGCAACGACTACGGCTGCGACATATTTCAACTTTTGCATACCTATGGACGTTTTATTAGGCTTCTGCGAAGACTACAAACGTGTTGTGATAAATGCTCGACACGAATTAATTTTGATTCGCTCGCGTACCGACGCGAACGCGTTGTACAGTCCTTCCGACAACGCGAAACCTATTCTAGATCTGTACAAAATTCAATGGCGAATGCCACACGTTACATTAGATGAAGTACATAAGCTGTCCATGCTACATATTTTAGACAGCGACAGACCGATCGGCATGACCTTTCGATCATGGGATCTGTACGAATATCCTCTACTACAAACGACTACGAAGCATACATGGGCGATAAAAACGGCTCAGCAAATGGAAAAACCGCGATACGTGATATTCGCTTTGCAAACCAATCGAAAGAATAACTTAACGAAAATGGCTACGCGATTCGATCATTGCGTATTAGCAAATATTCGGCTTTACTTGAACTCTGAAACCTATCCGTACGATGATTTAAATATCGATTTCGAGAAAGGTAAATATGCGTTGCTCTACGACATGTATGCAAAATTCCAAGAATCGTACTATGGAAATGGTGAAGCATTACTCGACGTCATGGATTTCTTGCAATACGGCCCGCTCGTCGTTCTCGATTGTTCCCGACAAAACGAAGCGTTAAAAAATGCCACGGTCGACGTGCGAATCGAATTTGAATGTCGAACCGACGTCCCCCCATCGACAACAGCTTACTGCTTAATGATACATGACCGCATCATGGAGTACAGCCCATTGACGAACATTGTTCGAAAAATTACTTAAACCGCTTATACAGATAAAAATATATACTTTATAAAATAAAAAAATTATTTAAAAGATCTTATTTTTTATTTAAAAAAACAATCCTCCTCCTACTCATACAATTAAACTCATATTTATTGATTTTTGAATTACATTACATAGATTACAACATATTATTCTTCAAAATAGTTATCGTTCGCGGTCTGAAAGAAAAAAAGTTTCTTAAATATTAATTATTTTTTAGTATTAATTATTTTTTAATAAATATATAAGAATTATTAACTTTACTCACCATGTTTAATAGTAACGCTTCAATTTCGTTCAGTTTTTCATTCAATTTCCCGCTCGCGCCACGGAATAAAACGTATAAACAGAATCTCAGCTTTGGGACCACACGGCAAGCTGCGTCCGCGTCTATCCCGGTAATCACGACGACGCGAATCCTATCGGTCACGCACGGATAAAAATGGAAGGACTCACCGGAGATGTACAATGATGTCTGCAATCGACTTCGTAGTAGCTTCTAGTGGCTGGTACGAGAGGACGGCACGGCGGCTTGGCCAATTGGAACGGCACCAGCTCCTGATGACGAGAAGACGCTTCTCTAAGCGTGTTACAGCGACTCGATGAGAAACCGCATACGTGAACGCTCGCTAGAGCGTACGATGAATTTCAGGAACCCAGGCAGCATACGTTAACGCTCGCAAGAGCGTACGATGATTTTCAGCTGCTGTTGAATCCGCATACGATAACGCTCGCTTCCAGTGTACGTTGTTCAGCTTTCCTCGTTGTGGCCAACTCTGGTTCGATCGTTGGAACGACTGATCGTCCGGAAGTTAATAGCAATGATAATCGTTGTATTCTGCGTTTAGCAATGAAAATTGCTGGTTGAAAGCGTTGCGAGAGCTGAATCTCGATGGAAGAACTCGAAGTTGTATGGAAGCACGAAGCGGAAGTTCAACGAAGACTCGACGACGAGAGTTTAAAGATAAACGAATTTATGAAGAGAAAAATGAAGGTAATTGAATCTGAACAAGATGTAAAAAGGTAAATAAGATTTAATATGAGAAATAAGATTTAGAGTACAAGACTATAGCTATGGGTGAACGCGAGAGTCGACAGGCTCAGAAGGAGTCCTGTGACGGCTGGTGTCGAGAAGTGACTGAGTCGGTCCGCTCAGCGCGCTCGCTGAGTCCGACTGGCGCAACGCAGTGGTGGGGGTAACGCCGCGGTGGGGCGTGTCGCCGCGCGACTGCGCTGGAGTGGGGGCTCGCTGACGCGCTGCCTGGAGTGGCGAGCGTCTTCGCGCGTTCCGGGCGCTCGCGCGCTCTTACATCAGCAAATAACGCTTCCTTTATAACATTATTAAAATTACAGGTTTTATGTTAAAATTATGCCACCTGGGCTAATATGTAGGTAATTGTATAAAGGTAATTATGGCTACATGGTAAGTATGTAAGGTAAGTATAACATGTAGAAAGAAAGGTGAGTATACGAAATCTTAGGTCTAGGTGTTCTGTGTTACATATGTGTGCTTATAGTTAACGGAATACAATACTTATTAACTAACGATATATGCGAGCTTATAACTAACGGTATACATGCATTTACAGTTAACGGCGCCTGAAGGGCGACAATACGTCGGGAGACGTAACAAGGAATTGTATATATTTTGCAATAAAATATAAAGAGATATTCTTGAATAATTTTTATTTTTTAAAAACAATGTATCGTTACAAAAGACCTCGAATAATTTTTCACACACATTAATGTTTTAACCTATCTGTTTTTACGCCTCAGTGCATGAAGCCGGCAGTTCACAATCAATCAGCGAACTTCGGTCGAAATATAATAAAGAATTATTTTGATATAATAAAACTATTTGAATTAAGACTTATTTTTATTTTAAAACAATCCTCCTCCTACTCGTATAATTGTAAGTAATAAGCCGGATTTATTTGTAAAACCGTAACTCACTATACAGCGGGGGATAATTTTGTATTAGTAGTATGGATTCTTGATTATTCGTTGTTTCCTGCAAAACAGATAGTTATATATCATATTGTATACGTCAGCGTATTTTTCTAATTTATTTACTTTCGAGTGACGATTCTTTGACGAATCCACAGACGTCCATACCGCGCGGGTTTGGCGGGATTGTATCGAGATCGACTCCGATCGGTACGTTGCCGCAGTTCGTCCCGCAAACGTATTCATGAGATCGTCGTCCTCTTCCCATCGAGTCAGCCGTATACCGCATTCGAAACATTCGACGCTATCCTCATCACCCAGATGGAAAAATCCTGCGGCGGCTAGTTTTTCAGGTTGAACGATGTGCGAGTAACGCCAGTTGCGGAAACTTTGGAGTCTGTCGCGTTCGAGGCGATAATCTGGTGCTGCTATGGGATCCTGATCGGTTGTTGTTGCGACTGCTGCAGGATGCATCTCCGATTTCGTAATCATTGTGAAAAACACTGTGTAAAAAAGAGGTGTCGTGGAAAAAATTCAAAGTCACGTTTTTTTATAACTGATTGATACTTTACATGTTTTTTATAATTGTTAATCCATGCTTGAAATGTTTGCACTTCGCGCAGACTGCAATGGTATGTGACGTTTTTTGTAGATCGCCAGCAGTGAAGTCGACACGGTTTATCGTTGACAATTTCATACATGGGATCGCGAACGAGTACATCGTATTTTGGACAATTGAAATCTTCTAAATTTATCGAATTCATGCTCATTTTTCGAAGGATGTCTCTCTCGAAACATCCTCCTTTGTATGCTATGACAGGATTCGCGTAATCGCGCACAAAATTTGGTATAAGTTTGAATATATCATTCTGCTGATATTTTTCATAACCGAAATCTGTAAATGGAATCCCGTGTATAAAATTGCTAACATACCATGCAGACTTTCTGTCGGCGTCGGATAAACAATTAAAGTTCTTTCCCAAACGAAATTCAAAAAGTTCGGACGAGCCGTCGTGGCAAACATCGATCATGGCTAATTCTTTGATTATAAATTTTTTTTCTACAATGAACCCGTCCATGTCAATGATGTGAGTGATATGATCCATCTAAATAAAAAAGTTTTTTTTCACTAGATTTTTCAATCGTTTTTATTAATTTTGTATTATACTTACCGTTGAAGAAAGGAGGAGGATGATAAAAACACGCGATGTAACTTCCGACCGTGATTGCCAACGTTTGTTATGGTATAACTTCGTACGACTGTGGCGCGCAATTTATAATCAATACCCCTACCACTAATTTTAAAAAATCTATGGGGAGGGGATGATATTACTGTATGTTTTTAAAAAACATATGCTCACGCTCTAAGGTATGTCCTTGACGTAGAAACGCCCCTTAAAGATAAGCGCTATTCCCCTCTGCCCTTGACCTAGAAACGGATGATGACTCAGCAAAAAATATGCTCACGCTATTCCCCTCTGCCCTTGACCTAGAAACGGATGATGACTCAGCAAAAAATATGCTCACTTGAATAATTTTTATTTTAAAAATAATGTATATACCCCCTCTCTTTCTCTTAAAGATAAGAGGTGATGACTCATCACGCTATGCCTTGACCTAGATAAGGGGTAAGAATATATCTCCTGTCTTTTCTCTTACAGATAAGGATGATGAGGGCACGCAGTGGCTCAGTGGGTAGAGCGCGCGCCTACGGACTCCGTGGTCGCGGGTTCGATCCCCGACGCCGGCACCTCTGGAATACTCCATGTGCTCTGTAGACTGTGGTGCCCAAGGTGGTTTGGAACCCACCTTATAAAAACTGTAGGTCCCGTCGTGAAATAATTCCGGAAAGAAGTTCGAAAAAGCGACGTTAAATAACATAAAAAAAAATAAGGATGATGACTTATCACGCTGCCCTTGACCTAGAAACGCCCCTTAAAGATAAGAGTGATGACTCAGCAAAAAATATGCTCACGCTATACCGCTCTAATACCCCTTAAAGATATGACTCATCACGCTGCCCTTGACCTAGAAACGCCCCTTAAAGATAAGGATGATGACTCAGCAAAAAATATGCTCACGCTATACCGCTCTAAGGTATGTTCTCCCGTGAAATGAGAAGTGCCTCAGAACCACCTCATTTGGGTAGTGATTTAGAACTCCCATCTACATACTACTGGGTTGATTCTTCCGGAGAGTTGAGATGTCCTCGGAGAATGCAGCTGACTGCTCCAGTCGCAGAAGAGTAAGTTTAACAGCCTGCATCTCAGAGGCAGTGATTACAGGTTCTGGTTTTCGCTTTCCAGGGACCCAGCGACAACACCAGGCCAGGACTCGGATTAGACGCGTGAGATTCGAGAAGCGCTCGATTAACGTGCCTGAGGCTCTCTCCCGCTGGCTCGTCACGTGATTTACCCCCAGTTCCTCGGCCTCGTGGGTCGTCTCCTCGATGGGTACTGTAGGAAGATGATCCGGTGAATAGAGCCACTCGGGTCCTCGCCACCACAGTTGGAACTTCGGAAGCTCAGCAGGAGACAAGCCCCGCGAAGCGCAGTCAGTCGGGTTCTCAGCGCTTTTTACGTGGTGCCACTGAGCCTGCGGCAGCATCCTCTGTATTTCAGCCACCCTGTTCGCCACGTAGGTCGGCCAGCGAGAGGGATGTCCCCGGATCCAGCTGAGAGCCACTGATGAGTCTGATCAGAGGTGTAGATCGACTTCTTGCCAATCGAGCGCCTTGATGACGTGTTCGACGAGCCTGGCCAGCAGGAAAGCTGCACAGAGCTCCAGTCTGGGCAGAGACACCCGCTTCAGAGGAGCCACCTTAGATTTGGCGACAATCAGCGAGACTGTCGCCACTCCCTCAGCGTTGATGGTCCGGGAATACACCACGGCAGCGTAGGCGCGCTCTGATGCATCAGCGAACCCGTGGATTTCAAGCGGCTGCGTGACAGAAGTAGTTCCGAGCCATCGTGGGACTCGAATGGTCTGCAGCGCAGGGAGTTGATCCTGGAACTGCTGCCACATCAAGTCCTCCTTCTCAGGCAGAGGTGTATCCCAATCGACCTTGAGAAGTCACAGCGTCTGCATCAGGACCTTGGCAACGATGGTGACTGGAGCCAGCCAGCCGAGAGGGTCGAACAGCTGAGCTGTTCCGCTTAGTACCGAGCGTTTGGTGAAGCCAGAATTTTTGAAAGACGTCACAGCGGTAACCTGAAAACAGTCAGAAGCAGGTAGCCATTTTATACCTAGCACACTGTGATGAGTTGGAGAGTCCCACTCGACGATTCCTTTCCGCTCGTCGGGGGAGAGTCCGTCCAGAAGACCCTTGGAATTGGATGCCCACTTGCGAAGGGGGAATCCGCCCGCCATGAGGAGCTCACGAAGCTCCTGTTGCTTCCGCCTGGCCTCAGGAAGGGAATCAGCTCCAGTGAGAACATCGTCCATGTAAATATCTCGCAGGACTATGCGAGATCCCAGAGGGTAGTGCTGCTCCTCCACCTTGGCCAGCTGGTGTAGACACCTAATAGCGAGGTAGGGGCACATGCTAGACCGTACGTGACGGTGCCCAGCTCGTAATCCACGACTCTCTCATTTTTTTCAGTTTTCCACAAGATCCTCTGCCATCTCCGGTCCTCCGGTTGTACAAGTATCTGACGATACATCTTTTCAATGTCAGCTGTAAACACAAAGGAGTGCCGCCGCCATCTTAGCAGGACGTCAGCAAGGTTAGGAAGCATGTTAGGAACACGGAGAAGGAAGTCGTTGATTGACTTCCCGTTGGAGGATGGCATGGAGACGTTGAAGACCACTCTAAGTTTGGTCGTGGAGCTAGTCTCGCGCAGCACCCCGTGATGCGGGAGATAGTATCCGTCGCTCGGAATAGGAAGCTGCGCCTCTGCCATATGTCCTAGCGATTCCTAGGCCTTCAGGAACTCGGTGTATGCCAGATGGAATTCGGCAGATCGCCGAAACCTGCCGTTTAGCGACTCCAGAGTTCGCAAAGCTATGCGACGGGAGTCTCCCAGCTCAGGTGCGCTGCTGAAAGGTAATCGCACCGAGAATCGGCCACCAGGTTGGCGAAGGTGAGTGGCAACGAAGTGTTCCTCCGCCCTTTGGTCGTCTGCTGTGGAAGGGATCGATGCGTCGATCTCCTCCTGTTCCCAGAATCGGGTCAAGATCTCCATTAATTCAGGGTCTACATTGCAGTGATGTACCGGAACCTCGGATGTACCCGCTGACTCGTCGACTCCTCCTGTCAGGATCCATCCAAGGGCGGTCTCCTTGGCCACTGGAGTGTGCGCTGGCCCTCGTTTGACACCCTCTCGGAGGATGAGGTTGTAGGAGTCGGCTCCAAGCAGTACGTCGACAGGATCAGCTAAATGGTAGACAGGATCAGCGAGAGTTAACCCTTCTACATGCGGCCACTTGGCGACAGCAGGCAGATTTCGAGGCCGGTATCGAGAGAGCTCCGGTATAATGAAGACCGGAACCTGGAAATTGACTTCCCCGCCGAAATGAGGAGAGATAACCAGCGTGGTTTTTCCTCGTGTAAACTTCGCCTTGGCGCCTCCGACCCCGAGAAGAGGAACCCGAGCTTGACTCCTCTTGATGCCGAGCCGCTGAGTCAAGGCCTCAGAAATGAGCGAAACCTCACTGCCTAGATCTACGAGTGAGCGAGCCTGGAAGCCTTGCCCTCTGGAGCCTGTAACTGTCACACGAGTCGTGCTGAGAAGTACGGATGAAGGTTGACTCACGTGAGTAGCTAAGTGCTGTACGAAGGCTCCTGGCGAGGCAGCATCGTGGATGGTCGTGTGATGCTTCCCATCACACTTTTGGCACCTTTTGGCGGACTTGCAGTCTTTAACGGAATGCTTCCCCAGGCAGTTTAGACAGAGGTTCAGTGAGCCCGCCGTTTCCTTCCGCTCGACGGGGTTCTTCTCCTGGTATCGAGGGCAGAATAGGACGAAGTGCTGCCCTTGACAGATGCTGCAGGTCCTTATGGAAGAGCTCGCCTTGGATATCTGGTGGACCTTGAAGGCCTTGGAAGAGGATTTCTTGCTGTGGGCGGCCTCTTCAGGTGGAGCCTCTAGCGCCTCACAGGTATGGATGCGCCCTTCCATAAACTTTCGGAGCTCCTCTAGCGTAGGAAGTTCCTTCGAATGCCTCAAGGAATCTTCCCACTCACGCCGAGACTGTCGATCAAACCGTTCGACGGTCAATTCGACTATCCAGTCGATGGCATTTGTTACAGGTCGATCCAGATTAGCGAGTGCGTCTATAGCGTCGAACGTTTGATCGAATAGACGCTGCATCTCGATAGCGGATTCCTTGCGGACAGGAGCTAGTGAAGAGAGTACTTTTATTTGAGCCTGCACCAGCAGCCGGCGGTTGTCGAAACGACTTTCTAGTTTTTCCCAAGCAACTTGGAAGTTATCCGCGGTCGTCTTAACGTTTTTCAGAAGAGACGAGGCGCTGCCCTTCATACAGGTTTTCAAATAATGAAGCCGTTCGACAGGGGACAGAGTCGCGTCGTTTATGATGAGTGATGTAAACAAATCACGAAAAGACGGCCAGTCCTTATATTGACCTTCAAATATGGGAAGAGCCATTTTTGGCAGGACGGCGCGTGACCTCTGGATGCCGCTCTCGACGACCGTTGGCTTCGAACTTGCTGATTCCTGAACGGTCGCAGCTTCCTTGTATTGGGAGATCATTGCGCGTAAAGATGCATGCTGCTCCGAATACTCCATGAAGCTCTCTTCGTATTCGTCCTCGACGAAATAGCGACTCTCCCTTATAGTGGTGTCTGTTTTGGCGACCGCTCGCAACTCCTTATCACCCTGGCGATAATCATCCCATAGTTGCTCAAGCATATCTTTTCCGGTTTGCAGCAATTCGAGGTAGATATTGGCCATTTCCCTTCTTTTTTATGTTGGCCACCACGCGAGAGATCCGTCTCGCGAGAGTATGTTGATGCTCGATAAGGTCAGCCATTATTTCACACACGTGGTTGAGCACGAAACTTTTTAATAAAGTCTGATAATGATTTTCAGATAAACTGCAGCGCTAGGATCCGGCTCGAAGGACCAAATGTTTCGCACAAGAAAGGGAGAGAACGAACCACTTCACAGGAAAACGTCACTTTATTTCTTCCCGAACCGGGATCGTCGGCTCTCAACGAACTTGTACAAACTATTGTAAACACAACCGAAGCGCGGTTGCGATTCCAAAATAAAGAATTTGATGTAGCTAATTAGAGGTAGCTATTTCCGTAGCGGATACTTCCTTACAAAGATAAATTAGAGGATTCTCGAAAGGACCGGTCAACGAGACGCGATGTCTTTTTCGAGAGCGAGCGAGATAAAGATAGACTTTGTGCGATCGTTAGAAAAGAAGTGAAGTGGTCGATTAGCAGGCCGTCAGCCGTCACCGTCGAACCGACGTGATTGGAGAATCGATCGTGCGATCCGCCAATCACTCCCGTTCCGATGATCGATATTCGATCGTAATCGATCTCGACGGTGCTGGCCTATGACTCCGCGAGCCGCCGATCGATCCTAGATCTCGCTGTCACTCGAGAATCAGCCAATCGCGTGACCGAGAAATTGATTGATGCGCATGCGCTACTGACACATTCAGCCAATCCCAAACACAATATAAAGGCAAAATGCTAATGAACTTTTTAAAAAATATCTAATATCGATAGATGTAATTATAAAATACTATATTTTCATTAGGTTAGGTAAGTATTTATTGTTATTTAATAATTGTATAATATTTGTAGTATAATAATTGTTATTTATGCTAAATACACATGCTTATTGAACGAATTATTCGATATCGCTAATGAGTGAATGGATTTGATAGTAAATCTTATAAAATTCAACCAATAGCTGATTCAGTAACTGAATTTAGTCGATAGTCTTCAGTCGACTGAATTGCTTTACAGGTTATTCTCGTATTTACTCTTATTCTCGATGTTCGCTAGTTAACCCTCATCCGTCCCTCGTGTCAATTTGACACAGTTTTCGCGAATTAAGGGGTACTGTCCTGTTGTTTGTCGGTAAATTTGCCCGATAGTTTGTGACTTTTATTTTTTTAATGCGAAGCACATATACCTAGCATTGTTCATGGAAAATAATAATGTCAAAACTGCAAGTCGAATTTGTTACGACAGAGTCCCTGTGTGTCAATATGACACATGTACTCTTACGTACTGTCGCGGAGTTTTTTAATCACCATTATTTCAATGAGAAATTTATACGGCATTCGGAAATTGAAGGAAAATTGATTTTTTCTAAATTAGAAGAAAACGTATTGCTCATATAGTATGGAAATTTACACGGGACGCGATCGAAACTGCCACACAGAAGTAAAGCAGGGTCAACGCTTAGTGCTACAATTAGTTGAAGGTTTGGATGGACGCAATGTTATGTGTGACAATTTTTTTACTTCACACGAATTAGTAATTATATTACAAAAACAAAAGATGACGCTTGTAGGGACCGTACGAAAAAATAGAAAAGAAATTCCACAAATTTTACTCGATACGAAGAAGAAGCCACTTCATCATTCGGAGTTTGCTTTTGAACACATACTAAAAGGTACAATGGTGTATTATGTGACAAAAAGAAGACGATTTGTTATTCTACTTAGTACATACCATACGTCAAAGCAAATGAGTAGTGAAGTAGATAAAAAATCCTGAAATAATAAAGTATTATAACGCTACGAAAGGAGGCGTCGCGTCGATGTCCTCGATGATATGGAGATGGTGGGCACATACAGATGTAAGCGAGAAACAAATAGATGACCAATGGCAATTGTTGGTAATATGTTAGATATATCAGCATGCAATGCTTTTATAATATTTCCTTCACTCAATGCAACGTGGAATAAAAATAAAAAATATCGTCGACGCCTTTTTTTTTATTGAAATTGGACATTCTTTGGTGCATTCGTATATGTATTACGTTTCGCACACATCTACCGCGAGGATCTAATGCGACTGCGCTTGTTGTACAAATGAAGGGTATACCAACAGTGATTGTACCGTCTTGTAGTAATCGTATAATGCATACTCCACCAACAAAGAAACGAGCCCGGTGTCACATATGTGAGAAATGACCGAATGCTAATATACATAGTGCCCGATGTGATTTGTCCAAACAAGCAATATGTCCCACACATCGCTTTATTTTATGCGAAAATTGTGCAAAAACTAAGATGCAGATAATTGTATAATATTTGTAGTATAATAATTGTTATTTATGCTAAATACACATGCTTATTGAACGAATTATTCGATATCGCTAATGAGTGAATGGATTTGATAGTAAATCTTATAAAATTCAACCAATAGCTGATTCAGTAACTGAATTTAGTCGATAGTCTTCAGTCGACTGAATTGCTTTACAGGTTATTCTCGTATTTACTCTTATTCTCGATGTTCGCTAGTTAACCCTCATCCGTCCCTCGTGTCAATTTGACACAGTTTTCGCGAATTAAGGGGTACTGTCCTGTTGTTTGTCGGTAAATTTGCCCGATAGTTTGTGACTTTTATTTTTTTAATGCGAAGCACATATACCTAGCATTGTTCATGGAAAATAATAATGTCAAAACTGCAAGTCGAATTTGTTACGACAGAGTCCCTGTGTGTCAATATGACACATGTACTCTTACGTACTGTCGCGGAGTTTTTTAATCACCATTATTTCAATGAGAAATTTATACGGCATTCGGAAATTGAAGGAAAATTGATTTTTTCTAAATTAGAAGAAAACGTATTGCTCATATAGTATGGAAATTTACACGGGACGCGATCGAAACTGCCACACAGAAGTAAAGCAGGGTCAACGCTTAGTGCTACAATTAGTTGAAGGTTTGGATGGACGCAATGTTATGTGTGACAATTTTTTTACTTCACACGAATTAGTAATTATATTACAAAAACAAAAGATGACGCTTGTAGGGACCGTACGAAAAAATAGAAAAGAAATTCCACAAATTTTACTCGATACGAAGAAGAAGCCACTTCATCATTCGGAGTTTGCTTTTGAACACATACTAAAAGGTACAATGGTGTATTATGTGACAAAAAGAAGACGATTTGTTATTCTACTTAGTACATACCATACGTCAAAGCAAATGAGTAGTGAAGTAGATAAAAAATCCTGAAATAATAAAGTATTATAACGCTACGAAAGGAGGCGTCGCGTCGATGTCCTCGATGATATGGAGATGGTGGGCACATACAGATGTAAGCGAGAAACAAATAGATGACCAATGGCAATTGTTGGTAATATGTTAGATATATCAGCATGCAATGCTTTTATAATATTTCCTTCACTCAATGCAACGTGGAATAAAAATAAAAAATATCGTCGACGCCTTTTTTTTTATTGAAATTGGACATTCTTTGGTGCATTCGTATATGTATTACGTTTCGCACACATCTACCGCGAGGATCTAATGCGACTGCGCTTGTTGTACAAATGAAGGGTATACCAACAGTGATTGTACCGTCTTGTAGTAATCGTATAATGCATACTCCACCAACAAAGAAACGAGCCCGGTGTCACATATGTGAGAAATGACCGAATGCTAATATACATAGTGCCCGATGTGATTTGTCCAAACAAGCAATATGTCCCACACATCGCTTTATTTTATGCGAAAATTGTGCAAAAACTAAGATGCAGATGTTAACGCATCCATTTGAATACAAAAATATCGAAAAATAACTTTCTATCTTGTTATTTCGTCGATATTTTACCACTGTGTCAATTTGACACCGAGGGCAGTGTGGCCAGACGAGTCCGACCTTGGAACTCGCGAGGGGAATACAGGACCCCTTCTCTGATGACCAGCAATATGCGCAAGCGCGACGGGGATCGAGTAAGGCGCATGGGAGACACGTTGCGCAAGCGCGACGGGGATCAAGTGGTGTGAATGACGACGCGTGGCGCTTGCGCGATGGGGACGCAATAATGACAGATGACATATTACAAGTTTTAGGTTATTGCCGCGTATCGAGCCTATTTATTTATATACTTAATGAAATGAATCATATATATTACATTCACACACACAATATTTTTAGTTCTACAATTTGTGTCATCTTCCCAATACTAAACTTTTTAAGATATGCATTGAAAAACGTAGTTTCAAAACTTGCTATGTCCATTCCTTAAAAGTGTTAAAATAGATTATGATTTATTTTTAAGACATTTATGATTTTACTGGAATGTAACTCAGTAGTACAGATTTCAACACTTTTTTCAACATACATATTATACATAATAAGCATACTTCACTTCACGACTGAAACTCCCACATGTTACAATTCATTTTATTTATAATAAAGAATGTTGATAATATCTAGAACGATTCATATGATTAATTTCATTAAGTATATAAATAAATAGGCTCGATACGCGGCAATAACCTAAAACTTGTAATATGTCATCTGTCATTGTTGCGTCCCCATCGCGCAAGCGCCACGCGTCGTCATTCGCACCACTTGATCCCCTTCGCGCTTGCGCAACGTGTCTCCCATGCGCCTTACTCGATCCCCGTCGCGCTTGCGCATATTGCTGGTCATCAGAGAAGGGGTACTGTATTCCCCTCGCGAGTTCCAAGGTCGGACTCGTCTGGCCACACTGACCGAGGGACAGATTCAGTTCGCGAAATGAGGGACGGATGAGGGTTAAATAAATAGTAGGACAGTACAGATATAGTAAACGTGATTGAATGATTTTGTCTGAATCTGTCTGTATTTAATAATAAATTCATACACTATGTTATAAATATAAATATACACAATTTATTTATATCACATATATAGTTTATATCGTATAAATAACAATAAGATTTTAATATCTAATAGGAATTAAAGTATTGAAATATCTATTACATATTTCATTACTTGCATATTTGCACGTCCTGTCATAATCATGTATTTCTAAGCTTTTCGTTTCATCGTCTGACACTGACATTTGAAGTTTCAAGATGGCGACGTGTAAAACAGTCGACTGAAAATAGTAACTTCACACTACTAAATTCAGTCGATAGTTTAAAAAATCAGTCGACTGAAAATAGTAGTTCGCTACTATCGATTTAGTCGATAGTTTTTAGTCGATGGTGCCCATCACTACTATGAAGCCATCAGTAGAACATGTCCATGAACATCTCCAAGGAAGATCTATCGGTGTTTGTCCAACTTTTAAAAGTGATTTCTGTGATGTAATTATCATCAAAAAAATTTTCAAATTCAGAACGGATACTACTAAAACCGGGACAAGAAGTACATTTTCGTAAATGGCAAGATGAAGTCGGTTGCTCACACATTAAAGATTTTAAAATGAGTTTATAATCTGTTACAATAACAATGTTTGAATCTATGCGACATGCTGCTACTGCTGTTTTAATCGCAAGTAACATTAATTTTACATTCTGATGTATAACACAAACGCAAACTGTTAAGACTTTCTAAATGCCCGTGTAAGGCCTCGTACAGACTAGAACATTTCGACGAACTGCGCCACGAACCGCGCATTTCGACGAACATTTCGACGAACGCTGCGGCGCGCATTTCGGCGCGCACGAACGCGAACGGGTGGCACTTACAAATCTGTTTGCAGGATAGATAGCATGTCCTAAATATTCATAATAAATGTCAAGAAATAGACAGAAATTTATAAACAAAGACCGGCGATTTAAATTATCTGAAAAAATTACATTTCTACTTCATAGATTCCGGTCGGGACGGGAATTTTTCTTCGGATCGGGACAGAATCCTGAAAATTATTCGGGAAATATTATCGGGAATCCCGGATATTTTACGGGAATTCCGAATATTTTCGGGAATCTCGCACACCCCTGCAGAAATCCCGAAAAAATTCACGGGAAACCCGAACACCACCGGGAATCCCGAATATTCTCCGGAAAAACTCAGGATTTTTGGGATCCAGTCCCGACATGATACGAGGCTTCCCATCCCGTTCCCGGCACCGGGATTCGGGAATTCCCGTCCCGTCCCACACACCTCTAGTATTTACATAACAAGATACGTGTGCGATTTTCACAACTTAGAACGCTCAGCCAAACCGAAAAGGGCTCGATGTGTGACCAACCTTGTTGTTTACGCTCTCGGAACTTAACCTTTCCGTTTTTATTCAGAATATGTATCGTAGAATCATATAAAGGGTTAAGTTCCGAGAGCGCGTTTCGTAAACAACAAGGTTGGTCACACATCGAACCCTTTTCGGTTTGGCTGAGCGTTCTAAGTTGTGGAGATCGCACACGTCTTGTTACGTAAATACTAGAGGTGTGCGGGACGGGACGGGAATTCCCGAAAATGTCCGGGAATCCCGAAAATGTTCGGGAAACGTACAGGACAGCAGATAAATACGGATCGCAAAGAACACGCGGATCATTACCTGCTTTGTTGACCTCATAGCGCACCATATCTCATCACAGATTACAAGCGCGCCTACTTGTCAGTAAGGTAGAGAATGACATTAATATAGTTACAAAATGTTGTCAGTAAGGTAGGGACTGGCATTGAAATGGTAAAAATTTTTAACTAATTTTATTATGTTTTGTTTTTTTGTTTTGTTATTGGTTTCCAGGCATTTTAACTAACTCGGTAGTTTTTGTCACGTCCAGAATAACTATGGAAATTGCTGCAGCGGCATATATTTATTTGCATTTCGCGTTAGTCGAAAAGGATAAGCGCCGAAAGCCAAGAAGATGGTGGCAAACCAATTTGTATACTGAAAGAAGTAGGGAAAATTCAGAAAGTTTAGTGAGTCAATTAAAGTTTCAAAGTGTGAGCGGACATTATAAAAACTTTACACGAATGACACCTTCGGATTTTGAGGTTTTACTTAATAAAATTGGTGAAAGAATAGAAAGAAAGAATACTAAGTTAAGAAAAGCTATATCTGCTCAGGATAGATTAGCAGTAACCCTGCGGTTCCTAGCAACAGGAGATTCATATAGTAGCCTGCAATATCTATTTAAAATTTCAAAACAGTCAATAAGCAGCATCATTCCAGAAGTTTGCCAGGCACTCGTAGATGCTTTAAAGGAATATATCAAGGTAAGTACAACAATTATTTTTATTTTTAATCACAAGCAAAATGTAGAACACATATAATAAACTCATAGAACACATAAAAATAAATAATAACATAGAAACAACATAAAAATAAATATAATGAACGTTATAATAAATATGATACGTGTTAAATTTGAGAATAGGAGTGTAATAAGATGGTTATAATTCGTGATTAGACAGAGAAAAGGATGGTGAAGGATACTCTATAGGAAAGAGTTGCTGACTCGAATGAGTTTCTGAAGAATGTTCTGTATAAAGTTGATGGGAGGGAGTGTGTGTGGATGGTTGTGAATGTGTATGAATGTTGTACCAGCCTCTGTCGGCTTTAAATAACACCTTCATCAGTTCTTCTTGTACTGTGCTGCTGACATGAGGACTGTATCGTTGTAATTTAGACGCTACCAATTTTCCGAATATGTCGTGTTCAGTTTCATCAAGTCGTCCCGAATGCATTGTTTGTAAAATGTTAAATGCTTTATCCATCCTTTCCCCATTGACTCGTTTCTTGTTCTTAGGAGGAGGTGGAGGTCTCGAGGACGGCGGTGTTTCGGGTTCATTTTCTGCCGTATCCGGTGAATCTACGATATCTACCGGCGGCGCTTCTCTTTCTTCACGAGTATCGCAATTGTCATTCTCCTGTAACTAAAAATTATTTAAATAAAAATAAATTTTTTAAAAATACCACGTTTTAAAACGGACTAAAAAGTATAAAATAATTTTTTCTAGCCCCATGCAGATTCCTAACCCCCCGTACAGACAGTCTTGAAGATTTGTGATTGTGAATTTTTAATTTTTAATTTTTAATTTTTAATAGCTATGAAAATACTTGTAAGATTTAAAACGAAAGACGTGGGACGCAAGATAATACATAGTAAGGATTGTAAAGAGTAGTTGCCTTTGAGAAAACTCGCTCAACAGTTCAAATTGTTAGTGATTTAGATGAACTATTCATGCATCAGTTACCTATTGCATGCGCCCCACGTTTTTCGTTTTAAATCACACTGAGCTCCTTCGGTGCGGAGCGGGTCAGTGGAGTGAGGATGAGTCAGAGTGGGAACGCGTAGTGGAGTAGGGAGCGCTGTCGCGCGGAGTGGGGATCGCTGGCCGCGATAACGTAGGTTTCGCGGGGGGGGGGGGGGGTGAACAGGTAAATATTTAATTGTTATTTCTCCGAAACGGATAGACTTTAAAAAATTTTTTTTTTTTGAATAATGCATTGTCATCCAGTTCTGAGCCATGTAACCGATTTCAAGTCTCTAGCTCATCAGGAAGTTAGTTTAAAATCAATTGCAAAATTCGCCACCGAACAAACAGACAAACAGACAAACAAGAAAGCGAGCTAATAAAAACGTGGTAAAATAAACCATACCTATTATTGAACACATACTACATAGGGTCGCCTAATACAGAAGAGACAGTATATGTTATGAATGTTCAGGTATAATAGTGTCTATTTATTGTTTACAGATCCCTAAAACCGCAATGGAATGGACTGAAGTTTCAAAGTAATTTGAAAGACAATGGATTTCCCGCATTGTCTAGGTGCCCTAGACGGGAAACACGTGGTAATTCAGAAACCAATGTTGAGTGGGTCTGAATTTATAAACTACAAATCCACGTTCAGCATAGTACTTTTTGCCTTAGTGGATGCTGATTATAACTTATTGTTTGTTGATGCTGGTTACCAGGGAAGAATTTCGGATGGAGGTGTCTTTAAAGACACCATATTATATAAAAAAATGGATCAGGCAGATTTAAACTTCCCTCAACCAATTGCTTCAAGGACAAGGCAAAAAGCAATTCCATTTTTTTATTGGTGATGAGGTCTTTGCACTATGTGAAAATTTGATGAAACCATTTTCAGGCTATTTTCCTAGACGGTCTTTGCAGAGAATTTGCAATTATCGCAACTGTCGAGCTCGTAGGGTAGTTTTTCGAGTTATGCGAAAACCGATGCTACTTGAACCCGAAAAAGCGCAGCTGACTGTATTCACAGTAGCGTACCTACACAATTTTTTACGAAGAGATAGAAATTCTCGACAATTTTACACACCACCAGGAACCTTTGATCGAGAGACGGAACAAGGAAATTTAATAGAAGGGAACTGGAGGACAATTGTTGACGAAAATGCAGCTTCATTCCTTCCTCTCGGAAACACTCCACGTAGATCAACTCACACAGCTCAAGAAGTTCGATTGGAATTAGCAGAATTTTTTATAACCGAAGAAGGTCGAGTTGAATGGCAAAATGAATATGCATAAAATTGTATTTTACAAAATCCGGAGGTGTCATTCGTGTGAAATTTTTATAATGTCCGTTCACACTTTGAAACTTTAGCTGACTCAGTAAACTTTCTGCATTTTCTCTACTTCTTTCAGTATACAAAGTTTGCCATCATCTTATTATTTTTTCTTTTGAAATATATCCTATACTCTTAAACTTGTTATAAAATATATGTTTTCATAAAAATAAAAAAACACGTCAGCGTGTTCCGCAGGTGATACACGTGGCACGGAACATGTTAAAACTTACTGTATTCAATCTTGGCCTGGGTTCATCTTTGTCCTGCATGAACAGCATTGCTTGAAATGCAAACCAGGAACTCTGGTATACCTCATCTCTTCCTATAACACAAACTTTAGTTAAGTAAGAATAAAATGGATTGGATAACTCTGAATAATGTTATTTTTTTTTGCTTAAAAACCTACCTGATCCTGTTGGTTGACTTTTCGTAATCCTTGCATTTTCCCTTCTGAAGGATGATAACAACGATGACATTTTTTTGCATTCATCGCAATCTACATTTATTGCACGGCCGATCTCCTCCCACGCATCTTGTTTTTTTTTGTTTGTTGAAATGTTGGTAGCAACTAAACTTCTTCTGGTAGCAACTAATTAACTCAAAACATTTCTCGTCGCTCCACTCCATGATTTATGAATGTATGATACGCGTTGAAACGTGAAATGTGAATAGTGAAATAACAAAAATAAATGCTTAGCGATTTTTTCAACAACGGTATGGAAGCGTCGCGTAGGAACTCTCGCTTGATAAACGACGTGTCGTTCAGCTGGGCCATTACAGTTGTTTTAAACAAATACAATAAAAGATAAAAAATCGCTAATGAAAGATCAATCTAGCGAGGGTATATCCCTATTTGCATTATTCAGCAGCATGTAGCGGAGCCGCGAGAAGTGTTGGGCTGCGCAACGATGCTGCTACTGTCAACAGACATACATTTTCTTAAATATCGAGAGATATAGGGTTATTATAGAAAAAGTTGGAGGCAACCCTGCTAAAAACCCCAGAATTCTCGAATCCCGATGCCGGGAACGGGATAGGCAGCCTCGTATCATGTCGGGATGGGATCACAAAAATTCTGAGTATTTCCCGAGAATATTCGGGATTCCCGGTGGTGTTCGGGTTTCCCGTGAATTTTTTCGGGATTTCTGCAGGGGTGTGCGAGATTCCCGAAAATGTTCAGAATTCCCGTAAAATATCCGGGAAAAAATGCAATGCTTTCATAGCAAGGGCCTCTTTAATAATTTGAGACAAATTATGAAGTAGAAATGTAATTTTTCCAGATAATTTAAATCACCGATGTCTTCGTTTATAAATGTCTGTCTATTTCTTGACATTTATTATGAATATTTAGGACATGCTATCTATCCTGCAAACAGATTTGTAAGTGCCACCCGTTTGCGTTCGTGCGCGCCGAAATGTGCGCGGCGGCGTTTGTGGCACCGTTCGTCGAAATGTTCGTCGAAATGTTCGTCGAAATGCGCGCCGAAATGCGCACCGAAATGCGCGCCGAAATGCGCGCCGAAATGCGCGCGGCGACGTTCCCAGAGCTGATGGATCGACCGTTCGCACGAATGCGCGCCGAAATGCACGCAGAAATATGCGCTGCGACGTTCGTGGCACCATTCGTCGAAATGTTCGTCGAAATGTTCGTCGAAATGCGCGCCGAAATGCGCGCCGAAATGTCATAATATCTCACAAATTCAAGTCATTTAATCTTGAATCTGATGCTTCGTACAGACTTGAACATTACAACTCAATAAACTGCCAACATTTTCTATATTTATTTGTGTAGTATACGCCGCTGCAGCTCCCATAGTTGTTCCGCAAGGAAGTCTGGAAATAGCACAAATCCGTTCCGATCGCCGTTCGTCGAAATGTTTGTCGAAATGTTCGTCGAAATGTTCGTCGAAATGCGCGGTTTGCGGCGCGGTTCGCGGCGCAGTTCGTCGAAATGTTCTAGTCTGTACGAGGCCTTAGGCCTTAGGCCTCGTACAGATTATAAGACGCTTGAACCGCGTAGGACAGTTGACCCGCGTGCGAAGCTTATTTGTCCTGCAACGCGTTGAACGCCGCCGCGCGATCCCCGATCTCTCTGCTCTCGACCGCTGAACTACGAGCATGTGCGCGACCGGCAGTCTCTATACAGTGGGTGTACAAAGTATTCTTACACCTTTTAAAAACTAATAACTTTTTTATAATTTTACCGAACGACCTGATTTTTTATAATCAATTAGAAGCATTAGTTTACAAACTGATATGAAAAAAAGATTTTCCAAAAATTACAATTTACAAGGTTGCAGGTAAAAATAAAAAAGGCATTTTTTAAAACTTTTTTATTTGGGCCCTCAATGAAAATTTAAAACATATGTTTTCTAGATCCATGTTCCTTATACACATGTTGAAAATTTCATCGAAATCGATTGACGCAGGAAAAAACAACACGCGTCGAAAGATGTACGATTCTGTGAATTTTAAGCAGAAAGTGTGTATGTTAATCGATTTCAATGAAATTTTCAACATGTGTATGACTAACATAGATCTACAAAACAAACATTTTAAATTTTTATTAAGGACCCAAATAAAAAAGTTTTAAAAAATGCCTTTTTTATTTTTGCATTTAACCGTGTAAATTATAATTTTGGAAAATCTTTTTTGTATATCATTTCGGACCCATACTTCTAATTGATTATAAAAAATCAGGTTGTTTGGTACAATTTTAAAAATGTTATTAGTTTTTAAAAAGTGTACGAATACTTTGTACACCCACTGTATATATATATATATATATATATATTGTCACGTCGTCTAGGATTCTCTGATCGCCAGAAGGGCGAAAGTCCTAGAGACACCGGGTATTTATAAGCCGGAAGGCCGGGCCGCGTTCGGCCGCACGAAACGCGGTCCACCCGGGACAAAAATTGTACGCAGGCTCGTCGTTTCTCGAGATCTTCGTTAATCTATTCGGTCGCCAGGCACGGAAGGTGCCACGCTAAGCTTCGTAAGACGAGCACTTCGAGAAACGCTATTACGAGCCCGCGACAATCGATACTCTACCGAGATTTTCCGCGAACGGGCACAGGGGACTACGCGGGGCGGACACGAGGCGTTCCCCGCGGCGGGAAGGTTTCTCACACAATAATCACTCTCGGAATTCCGGCTAACAATGCTTTTTATTCGGACGACGTTACACCCTCACTACCGGCAGCGACCGGCAGCGTTTTGAGTTTAGCCCGCGCGTGACAGGTGATCGGCGACGAGACATCGTCGCACGCGCGATTTGTCCTTCCAGGACCTTCCTAGAGACGCGTCGAATCCGGCAGCAAGGCGATGTAGACGTTGGCGTACGCAATGCCCGCGTTCTACGCCCGAATTCCGATGGAAAACGCGTTACATTTGACTTCTCGTCGGCGGAACAAGTCGCGGAAATATGACGGAGGACGTGGCGGCGACGCACCGTGCAACGAGTCGAGGTTCGAGCGAAATCTACAACGACGCACGGATCCTCGCAAATGAAAAATAGTGTCTAGCACCCGCAAAATATTCTTCCCCGCGCGTTCGTTGCCCGACGGATTCTCATCGTTCGCGAATCTATTACCCCGCGAATACCGGCAGCATCGAAGCCGCGTCGGTGTTTCTGTGACGCGATCGCGGACACGACACGTTTACCGAGCCAACGCGAGAAGGATCACGCTATCGAAATGGAATCTGACGAAAGCTTACCAAGGGCAACGATAGCTGTTTGGTGGTCTCGTCCCTCTATTGTCTGGCAGCTCGATTCGCAACTATACTGACTACAACGGTATGACGCAACAGTTAAGGTTTTGAAAGCGCGACTGTCTCGAATTCAGGGGGAGAAAACTCTTATGTATGACCTTGGACTGCTTCGTACACTCTCGAGGGAATTAGACTAGATGGCACCACGATCACAGCACATCACGTGATTAACCGTGATTGGACATGACTGATGTTTCAATCCCTGGCGCTATTGGGCGCAATTTGGCGCTAATATTTGACTACTACCGTCAAAATCAACTGTCAATTGTTAATAACTGCGTCCCTTGCTGTAATCGGCTGTAGTTGTGGACTGCGAAGACAACGAATTCTATATTAAAAAAGGATTTTTTATAATTTATCATATCATAAATTTGATTAATAAGCTTGACAAAAGAAGTTTGCTCAGTGTTTAATCGATTTTACAAATAATTTTGCAAAATTAAACGACACTCAGGAAACTTATTTTCGAGCTTATTTTTCGAATTTTGTACATAAATTATAAGTTTTTTTAAGTTTGTTTTTAGGATAGTGGACAGTGAGGTGCAAAGGAGTGTAGCAGCAAGAAGAAAAAGTGAAACAAGTGCATAAAAACATAAATTAGTGCAGAAAGACACACAAAGTGCTACATAAATTTCTATATAAACACTATATAAAATACATAAACAATTAGTGCGAACATTTGGACAAAAGAACAAAATGGTGAGAGATTGTTGTGTTCCACAGTGTTCGTCGGGTGTGAATGTCTCAGCGTACTTCTTTCCCAAAGATATCAAACAATCAGAGTCTTGGGCTAATGAAATTCAGTGTCCTGTCATACTTAAACTGACATGCACTAAGAGACGCAAGTACAGAGTGTGTTACAAGCATTTTGAAGAAACCTCCTTCTTGTGCTATGCTCAGCGAAGAAAATTAAAAAATGATGCAGTTTCAACTTTGCATTTTCCAGTGCAAAGTGAGAAGATGGAATACGCATATGAAAATATAGAAGCAGAAGAATGTCCAGCGTCTGCTACACCGCTGAGAAATGAAGACAGTAATCACGAAGAACTGATTACGCCAATGAGTACAAATATGGTTTTCGAAGATACAGCGTGAGATATTCATGGACACAATGAAGCTGGTCCGAGTATATCATCAGGACAGTTACAACAGTGTTCAACCCCACAGAAGAGCCAAAATGTACTGCTGCAGGGCAACATGAAAAAGTGCCAATTGACCCCGAATGCAGCCAGATTGTACAACGTTGCAAAGAAATTAATGAAACGCAACCGTTACGCACACAAGAAGAGAGAAGACTTGAAGGCACGACTGGAACGAGCAACAGCTATATCAGAATCTAATCTGATACGTAGATTTGAAAATCTATCTACCACCCAGAGGATGTTCATCGAGATGCAGTTACGTACATCCAGATCCATGCCACAGGTAAGCAAACATTTTAGATATAGTTAATAACATATCACTTAATTATCCAGCACTTACAGCCAACGAAATTTGCCAACAAAATGATAAATACTGTTATTGTTCACATGGGTCAACATGATGTGATGCAGACAGTAAGAAAGGTAATATTTACAATTGCAATATCTTTTTGCATGCTGTCTTACATGTATGAAGTTGCACGAAGTGCCTGAAAAACTACATATATTCAGAATAAAATTCGAGATGGTATTCCAAAAAGTGTCCGATTTTGCATGGAATGACTCTATAACTAACTGGTTTTGTGTTTGGATATGGCTGTATAATACAGGGTGTCCCAAAATTCGTGAACTTCCCGAAAGGCGGTGGTTCCTGAGATCATTTCAAGCGACAATTTCCTTTGCAAAAATGTTATCCGCGGCTTTGTTTAGGAGTTATTAACGAAAAACATGAACCAATCAGTGCGCGACGTAGACGCGAGTTGGCACAGACGGCCAATCGACAATTGGCGCGCCGGGCCGACTGTGCCAACTCGCGTCTAGGTCGCGCTCTGATTGGTCCGTGTTTTTCTTTAATAACTCCTAAACAAAGCTGCGGATAACATTTTTGCAAAGGAAAATGTCGCTTGGAATGGTCTCAAAAACCACCCCCTTTCGGGAAGTTCACGAATTTTGGGACACCCTGTATATTTGACCTTTATTTATTGTTGCTATGTAATATATGCTGCATTTTCATTGCGTTATTTTATTGTAACTTATTTATAACTTTATGAAATATGTTTTCAGGGAAGGCGCTACACGACGGATGAGAAGATTATGGCCTTAGCACTTCTAAAGCAGTCAGCAAAATCGTACAAGCTACTGAGAAAACTGTGTAATCTACCCAGTGAAACTACACTGAAGAAGATGCTAAGGAAAATTCCAGTCGAGATTGGAATATCACAAGTTGTGATGGGGCATCTCCACCGTCAAGCGGATACCATGAGTGCCCAAGACAAATTATGTACATTGATGTGGGATGAAATGTCTTTGAAGCCTCATGTGGACTACGATGTTAACAGTGGCAAGATTGTAGGGTTCGAAGACTGGGGCACAAAAAGAACATCAAGATTTGCCGATCATGCCCTTGTCTTCATGTTAAGAGGAGTGGGTGAAAAATGCCCATTTCCTACAACTATTGCGATGGACAAACAAAAACACCACAATTAATACAGTGCATCAAGAACATAGTGAAAGCACTGAAGAAAACTGGTCTACAAGTTGTTGCCACTGTATGCGACCAAAGATCATCAAATGTTGCTGCCATCAAGACATTACAGGCAGACACACGGGCGAAAAAATTGAAACAGGGAGAAGAGCACCGTATGTATACATTTTATTAACTTTTCTGTATAATTTGAAAAATATAACATTAAGACTCAATGCAATCATTTTGTACTTATAGGTGACGTAATTGAAATAGATGGTACTGAATTGATACCATTTTATGATCCGCCGCATTTAATTAAAGGAGTCCGGAATAACTTACTAAATAAGGATCTGGAAATAAATGTGACGCCAGGAAGAAAAGAATGCGAAAGGCAATTCGCATCATGGAGGACAATTGAGCAGGCATACAATATGGGAGTCGAGCTCCAGTTTCGGTTTCATACAGAGTTGAGACAAAGTTCAAAAGAATAGTCGATTTAAATAAGAGTTTTTCTTTGTTAACAGTGATTAGTTAAGATCCAGTAGCCGCTTTTTTCCTAAAAATTGAAAAGTGATTAGCTAGGGATAAAAAAAATAGTAGTAATTAGAAAGATTAGACTAGATTAGAATAGATTAGATTAGATTAGATTTAAAAATTTAGAGTAAAGATTAGGGTAGGTTCGACTCAACTGTAGGTAGATTTAGAGCTAGAATTAGTGTGGATGACAGAGAAGGGCAATTAGAGTTGGAATAAGTCAAAAAATCGTGTGTCCGGGAACAGTTCACGGACAGAACATAGTGGTTTAGCATACGGAGAAATACGGAGAAATCCGGAGACTTTTGAAACATTCGTTTCATAAGTCCACGGACTGATTCATTTCAAGTAGAAACAACCCTTCTTCAAGGTTAGCCAGTCGCCTGAGAGGCTACTAAATAGCGAGAAATAATTTTTTCCGTTTTTGTGAGAGTCCGAGAATTTTGGAAACTAACTGTTCGTTTCACAAGTTTCCGGACTTCGTCCGATTTTGAAATAATTAGAGAGCAGTGTTGAGAGGGGGAAAATAAACGTTTTTGGTTAGGGGAAATTTTCCGATTTTCCATCCAATAAGCCCAAAATAGGACGTTTAAAACATAAGTGATACTGTCAACATGGTTAAACGGAATTGCGAGCGAGCGGATTAAATATAAAAAAAAAAGCGTATTCGTAAAGGCACTCACGCGAGGGTGCTAATAAAAATAGAGCGGAATAAGATATTTAGCATAGGTAGATTTAGGCATTTTAGTTTATTAGTTTACTAATTAATTGTATTAGTTTTTGTGGTTTAAGAGTGTAAATTTATGTACAACAAAAAAGTTTTTTGTAGAATCATAAGGACTCCGTGAAGGAGAATTAATAAAGAAGGAAATGTCTTAAAGAGGAAAAGAGGCATACAATATGGACCTCGCTGGCTACGTGGTACGCCCCATGATGAAGAAGCTGACGAATGAACATGTCGTACCTCAGAGGATAAAGAAAATGAAAGTGAAGTACGCATCACAAGTGTTCAGCGAAACAGTGGCGTCACATATAGGATTCCTTAGCCGCCACCAATGTAAGTAAAAGTTATATTTCACTATATGGATAATATGGACGTTCTGTTATGCTAGAATAACTAATAAAATATTAATTACTATAGGCGTTGTAGAAACAGACCATGGCGCATTGAAGATTCAGAAGGAGGAAGGCCTTGCGACAGCGGAAGTGCTTAACTTCTTCAACAAGCTGTTCGACTCCGTCAATGGATACAACGCAGCCTCAGAAGTTCCACTGAGGATAGTCGTATCAGAAGCCAGTGGACATCAAGAATTTTGGTCCGACGCAATGAAGAGTTTGAACTGTATGCGGTATGTTTGTAACAGACCTGTACAGCGGGCTCAGTACAGCTCTGTTACGAACGCGAAGACTCGCGTATCACCGAAACGCGCCGAACAATCCCGACCGAATCCGAACCCGTACCGCGCGATTTCACGCCTCGTAACCAGGCGCGACACATGGTCACACATCTTCCCGCGTTTTCGCGCCTCGAAACAGGCGCTGATCACGCACACCGCAACCCACGTACCCCGCAATTACCACCGAATTTGCCTATAAAAGGCAGCACGGAAGAAGACTCGCTCTCTTTCCGCGTCCAGCAGGCGAGCCGCCTAGACGGACCACTGGTAAGCGCCTTACCTTGACGAGCCGTCAATCTCCCGACCCCGACCGTTCCCGCTACCCGAGCAACGCGCCGTTGTGTCCGCACCTTCCACCGTAACAGCTTCGTGCCGAAGTTCCCGTCGCCGTTCCCACGAGCCGTCGGAATACCTTCTGCAGCGCGCCGCTTGCATCCTCGCTCGTTCAACGAGCCGTCGAGCGAATCCTTCGTACAGCTTCGTGCCGAAGTTCCCGTCGCCGTTCCCACGAGCCGTCGGAACACCTTTTCCAACGTGCCGTTGTATCCTCGCCCGTTCAGCGCGCCGTTGAGCGAATCCTGCACCGTTCCTCTGACCCGGACCGTCCCCGATAAACCTGACCGCGAGCCGCCGGTTCCGATGTATCCGTAGAGTCGACGAGCCGTCGCGGAAAGAACGCCCGCGTACCTCGACGAGCCGTTGCCCGCCGCCGACCCCTGGATCCGCGAACCGCGAACCCGTACGCGCACCCGCGAATACCGCGATCAGCATCTTCGCGATCCGCGGCCTAGTGAGATGTGAAAAGTTACGCCGTGTGTACGAGTTTTATTTCCTACCTCGCCCGAACCACCGTTTCCCGACCGCTCCCCTCGCCGCGAACCCTGGCTCGGCGAGCCATTCGGCACGAGGGTGAACACACCGTTGTGACGAGAAACCGGACTCGTTACATGTTCATCCAATTACAAAAGTGCCAGTGTCTGGAGCACTATGCCTGAAGAATTGGATGAAGACTATCTCCTCATTTAAAATTTTATGGAGTTTTTTGAAGACGCAGGTATTTGAAAATTTGAAGACATGATACGTCAATCAAGATCCCTTGGAAAATTTGTTTGGATGTATGCGATCTGTTGGATATCAGAACGTAAATCCCACTCTGTACGGCTTCCAGATGACATATAAGATTATACTCATCAACAACATTACGTCCAGCCGAAGTGTTGGCTTCAATTGCGAAGATGTATGCAATGGACACTTCCTGTTTACTCTTAGGAAACTACTGACAGAAGAAGTAGAAGAAGAGACTGAGGTGTCCGAGGTAGTGATGGAAGAAACGAGTGCTGCGCCTCAAAATTCTGAAGATATAGCACAAGAAGACTATGAAGAAATTAATAACAGTGCTATTTTTTAAAAAATATTATCTGTTAGCCCACACAAAGAATTTGAGTTGTGCAGAGCATCATTTCGCATATTCAACGAAGATGCATCAATACAGAATGTATTTTAAAAAATTGATATTATGCTGCGCAAAACCATGCCTCGTGTATATTTCAGAAGTAAACTCCAAGAATACATGGAGAACATGTTGCATGAAGAAATCAACTTTCCATTTATTGTATGTACGCAGCATGCACAATAATTACAGAAAAGAATATTGACTGTGAAAGTTTCACACTATATTGGCAAGTGGTGCACCACAGTTAACAATATTCTATGTGGGGAGGACGTTAGAAGACGACGAGACGCAGTGCTTCAGCAAGCATTGTTGAAAAACAATAAACTTGGAAAATCCGTACGGAAGAAGACTAATAACTGAGAAATACTTCAAGAAAGACTTCTACAAAACTTAAGGAGACGTCAAGGAAGTTCAGTTTTTTCAGTGTTATTAGTCTTTTATTTTAATTATAATATTGTACCATTTTTATATTTGTATATGTGTATTATATTTTTTTTTATTAAAGACGACCGAACTGATCGACGGCACTGCGGGTCACCGGTTACACCGCGCCCCGCCGATCCTGCGTAATTCTTAGGTGGATCGAGTAGCTTGGGGCTCAGGTGGATCGAGTAGCTTGGGCTCGCGGAAGACGCGGGAACGGAGGAACTGTGTGCGAGCAGATCAGTTGGTAATTAACCGAAATTAGGAAATGTGTTTTAATACGTGAACTCCTAACGTTTCTTCGATCCTTTCATCCTACTCCTACTTAATATTATTATGTATTATTATATTATTATATATTTATGTATTTATATATATTTATATATTTATGTATTTATAAATTATGTATTTACAGTACATTTAAATAAAAAATTATTAAATTTAACTGTTTCGGATTAGAAGGGGTAAAACGAGTAAATTCACGTAGAACTAACTTTATTTCCCCAACTGGGGTTCGTTCAAAAAATGTCAACGAACTATGTACAACAGAGAGGTGTAACAAACCACAACACAAGCTCGTTTTGGTTTAAAACTAGTAATAAAGAGATATCGATAATAACAAGTGTTTTATCTTGGTATATTGCTAGAGTTCTTCACTGGGTAGCGTCCGTGAAGTCAACACTAACGAATCGAATTACTCGCGAAAAACCGGTCAAAGACGACGCGCGACGTTTCTTGTCAGCAAGGTACGCAACGATTGATGAACGTTGAGATCGGTGTCGAACAGCTGGCAGTTTACCGTCACCGTCGAACTAGTGATTGGCAGATAGATAGAGCGATCCGCCAATAGGAATCCCCCTTTTGGGGTCGATAATCGATCTCAATCGACGCTCGACGGCGCTGGTCTAAACTACTGCTAGCTATTTATCGACTCTCGATCTCGCTGTTACGGGCGGGTCCGCCAATAGCAGGGCGGCGCAGTAAATCCCAAACATTAACTATGTTTACAAATTATTAACTTCCCGATTCATAGGAAAGTTACTGTAATTACCCCGAAAATCGAAAATCGATTTTTTAGCAGATCTTCACGTTTCATGGTCATTGGAGTCATTTTAGACTATTTTTATCAAAATGTTTGTATGTGTGTGTGTGTGCGTATGTCCGTTTGTATGGTATCAAATTTTTCGTTAACGTTTTCAGAAAAAGTAACAACGCGATCAGGATGATGCAATCGATGTGCCCCGCTGTAACTTAGAGCTGATTAGATTTTGGTCCATTTTGGTCAAGTAGTTTTTTAGATTTTTAGTTTTTTTCGAAAAGAGTTGATTCTACAATGCAATTTATAAGGGAGGACGAAAATTTTCCACCAAAGAACCAAACGCAATTACATAAAAAATTTTTTTCTTAATTTTTTTTGTAGATTAAAAAAAATTTTTTTTTTAACTGATGCTAATGTTACCGCCTGGAATAATCGAAAGTTATTCCAATGCAAGAGTGGGTTAATCATCTCTACTCCCAAGAATACATTTTGGGAGAATATCGATGAAAGTACAAAAAAAAACGATGTTAGCGATGTTGGCGAAGGAGTAACGAATCGGGAAGTTCTTTGTGTGACTCTTGGAGAGTCACACACTGTTCAGGATTAGAAGGAGGAGAACAAACTTCTCGTAGAACGTCACTTTATTTCCCCTTCTGGGTTCGTTCAAAAATAGTCAGCAACTTTGTACACAAAAAAAACACAAGAGAGATGTATCCCGACAAAACACACGTTGGTTCGCGAGATGTATAAAATAAAGAACTTTAAATTGCACAGATGCGTATTTAATTTAATAGAGAGAGTGTAAAGTGGATTTAGTGAATCCCGCAGATAGATGGAATCGTTTCCTACTCGCGAAAACCGGTCAAGAGACGCGCGACGTTATCGTTAGAAGGATCTAGAACGATTGACGGCCGTTGCGATCGGAGTCGATCAGCTGGCAGTTTACCGTCACCGTCGAACTAGTGATTGGGTCGATAGATCAAGCGATCTGCCAATAATAATCCCCTTTTTGGGGTTGATAATCGATCCCAATCGACGTTCGACGGTGCGGGTCTACGCTACCGCGAGCTGCTTATCGACTCTCGATCTAGCGGTTACGTGCGTGGCCTCCAACAGTTCGGCGGCGCAGTAAATCGACGCGTGCGCGCTGCAGACGCGTTCAGCCAATCCCAAACAAACACCAAATAAAAAACATTAATAGCAGTAGGCCCTACTAGCCATGCGTATCACTAACCCTCTCGCAAGAGCAGTCCTACCCGCGAGCTCGCGAAGCGAGCGAGCAAAAACAACCCTACTCGCGAGCGAGCGAAGCGAGCGAGCAACAATAGCCCTCTAGTTATATCCTTGTATGTGCTCCGAAGAGCAGTTTAAAGTAAGCGGTATACAGCGGTATAGTAGGTATATGTGTATGTGTTGTCACGTTAACCTTTTTCCGACGGCCGGTTTGACCCTCGGAAGCCGGTTAACTTCGGGCCTTGCAGGCACTGAGACCAGGCCGCGTGCAGGCCGAGTACACGCGGTCCGCCCGAGACAAAACGAGATTCGAAGATTCGACGGCTTTTCTCTCGAAACGCGAAAAGTTCGGGCGCCAGGCACCTCAAGGATGCCACACGAAACGCGGAATATTCCTCGAGCTCGGAGAAGCCGAGATCGAGAATCGAATCTTCGAAACGCGGATCGAAAGTGACGTCGCGACTAGGCCAGAAGCTTCGGACACGGGGAGACTAGGACAGTCCTCTCGGCAGGACGGATCTCACAGGGAACGTAATGATTCGACGACGATATGGTCTCGAGCTATTTATTGCAGCAGTCGTTATTTTACAAACTCGGCGGCCACGTGGCCGCGACCCGAGAGCCCGCGCTCTTCGTACAAGATTGCGAGAAGATGGTCATTCGCAGCGCGGTTGTCCTATCGTTTTTCCCTCGCGACGATACCGTTGGAAATTCGATCGTCGTTTCGTTCGACAAGAACTTTCGAAACGCGAGGCGCAGATGATCGGCGAATTACGAGACTGCCGCGATGACTTCCGTACGCGAGTCGCTACAACGCGTACGCTAACGATTACGCGATCGCCCGCCGACGGAAACGATAGGATGCGCGGCGACAAAACAGGATTCGAGAATACACGAAACTATCGCAAAGATTACTCTCACGAAACGCGACTCCTCTAGGACACTCTTTCGCACCCAATCTAACAAGAACACTCTCTCGAAAAATGACACGAAAACTCAAAGTATTCCCGAAACGAATACGAGCTAATTACCGAGGACGGAACGGGAAGCGTTCGTCGTCTCGCGACGCAGGTCGAGCCGTCGCGCACCGAAATATCGAAAAGAGAACAGTTTCGACTCACCGTTTCTCGTTTGGAATATTTCCCCCAATAATTTCGGCTCCCGATAGAGCGTAGAGCTCGGAGGCTGAGCGGTCGTCGTCTCAGGTGTTCCTAGAACCTCCACCAGGCACGAACAGTTTCGCGGCGCAATTACTATTCGGTATCGCAACGCGAGTAGAGAAGGCAGTGCGTACGGCAGTTACGAGAGCCAGCGCGACAGTGATCTATCGATTTTCGGCGAGCTAGCGGACCGAACCCGGCTCCCCCCACTCGACCGCTTCTCCGAATTGCCTATGGCGTGTTTCCACGACGCAAACTCTAGGCTCAGGAGCGTTCCCTCTAGCGTCCTAGGGCCCCGGACAGTCACGAAATTGACCAAGGAGCTTATCGCTCTCCTGGTCGGCGGAGGGGCTTCCTCTTCTTGGCTACGAGGGCGCCGACCCCGGGGCAGCTTCTCCCTTGACGGGGCGAGACGGCGTCAGGATCTGAAAGGAGTCGCAGTGGACGTGATGTTGGATTTAGCTGTTGTCTTGGCGTCGCCTCCGGTTTGGTTTGCCGAGTGCCCTCGCACCAAGCTCAAAATCTCGAAATGGCCATTTGCTCTCGGTCGAGCGCTTCCTGGCTGCGGGACGTCTGTTAGGTTCCCGTGACAATTCGGACGATCGGTGGTTCCTCCGGCGCGCCCCATATACGGCCCTGAAACTTGCCGTTCTCGGCGCGCGCGACAGATGTCATTATGTGATCCTCGATAATATCGGAATCTCTTGGAGGAGCGCTCTCGAATCCTGTATTTTCGGTGTGGTGCCTGGTAGAGGGCGGTCCGGTCCTTTATCGCTTTCAAATGCGCTCGAAATGAACGGAGAAGTGACGTCGCAAAATTTGCAACGTCACAGTGTATAGAATAGTATAGCTATATATATAGGTTTTAGTTGAGGGAATTAGAATAGATGGCGGTGCTAAGGTCCATACGTTATACATGGGAGATTTCCCCCCTGCTCGAATTCGAACCAACGAAGAAGTTATCCTCTACGCCAGGAATGGGCACGGGTGGGCCCCTCAAACGCCTGCTTCTCCCACCAACCTCTCTTCCATGCAACGCGCGCTTTCGTCGCGAACGCGCATGTCTCGCGCCTTCGTTGCCCCCACCATACGCATCTTCGTGCCGAACCGCGCACGGGATATAAACAAGTCACCGATGTAAACAAGTAACGGTCAGTAACGGTTGGCGAAAGAACGAAGCATCGAAACATACTAAATATACTACAATGTTTTGTTTTGTGGAAACGTTCACGTTGAAGCGGTGAACAGAGCTACTCTTAGTAGTCTTAGCTTCTATCGCAGCTCCAATGTGGTTGTACCCTTCCCGATATTAATACAAAAAATATATTTATAAAAACGCTCTTCAGAATTGATCACAAATTCAAAGAATCTTCAAAGATTCCAAAACGATCGTATCATCATAAGAGCTGCCTCTAAAAAAGAGATAAATTAAGGATCTAGTTTTAAACATGCGCATATAAGCATTAAATAAGCAATGCGAAACAAAAATAAATAAGCAATATAAAGCAAGCAAATATTAAATGTTTTCATTGCTCGTATCGAATTAATTCGGAAACATCAAGCCCCAATTGAGACATCGCTATACGGAACGCGCTTTCCAAAGAGGTATCTGTTAATCGATTACGAATATTCGATTTAATCTGTTTCATCGTGGAAAAACTAGTTTCGCAAATGTAGTAGTAGTAGTAGTAGTAGTGGTTATTGCCGGGGAGTGGCGGTTCGGCCGCCCCTCGCTTCCTTAGGGCACACCGGTTCTTTCATCACCAGTATCACAATTGGCGCTGCCGGCACTCGGCCCTTTAGCGGGTTGCAATTGTCCTCGTTTTTCAGCCGTCCCCTCTGTTTTATTCGGCCCGGGCCATTTTCAGAGTCGTCGACTTACTAGACGGGTCGGTCATCATTGATGAGCGGGCCATGCTACCTAATTTTTGTGAGTTTTTGAGCTGTTTTACGGCTCGGTGTGAACGTCGGGCCCCTCACCTTCAGACCTGCAGGGTGTCTCGCCTGCCCTTTCAGACTCCCCCACTTCACCATATTTTCATGTCGAATGTGTCAAGTGTTTGTAGCCCGTCCCTATTCTGTTTCCAGATAGTGCAGAAACCTGCCCACACCCTCCCCTAGGGCTAATCCCTCCGCCTGTGCTGTGAGTCTATTGGGAGTACAAATGCAAGGGACCGCGTATTGTTTTTGACCATTGGGATGAAGTTACTGCTACTTCGGATCCAATCCGACTTCATCGAAATCTCGGCTGGGCCGAGATATCAATTTCAATCGGTCTTCACCTGCCGACCTACTTCGCGATGGGGTTGAGAAGGAAGGGTTCACCAACTTCACCGAAATCTGTCTCCTGAGAGATTTTGATATCAGGTTCATCGGGATCTTCCTTCTTGGGTGGGCTTGACACATCCTAGAAAATATGGCTGATTGTTCGGATGTGACCACCATCCTCGGTTCTGGTCGGTGTTCAGCTATTATCTCCGTCCACCCGGCCTTTCCCTTAAAGGTTTCTAATTGATGTGCCGTTTGCGTTTTTGATTCCGTTTTTTGGTAGGGTCCATGCCCAATTTCCTCAGTAGTACCATTTGTTCGCTGACCACCCCCTTCCTTACTCTATCCCCCAAACAGAGGAGATAGAGCCGGCGGGTACCCTTATGAGGCGGGATGGCCAACTTAGGCTCCTAATAGTTTACCGATTCCCTGGATAAAGGGGAAATCGTTGCCATTGGTTGCCCCATGACCCCGACAGTAGGCAGTGAGCCCGTAGCAGGAGAAAAAACCACCTTGGAAATTTATGCCACCCCGGGAATCGAACCCTGGCCTTCCTGCTACGAATCAGACACTCTACCACCTGAGCCACTGACCCGCCTAGCCTTCGCAAATGTAAGTCGATGCAAACATTAAAAACATTTTCAAACCAAAATTTCGCAATTTTGGATATTGGGCAGGTAGCAACAATTTGAAAAAGTCTTCCTATGTTTCTTTCA
The DNA here is from genome assembly GCA_933228785.1 of Lasioglossum pauxillum. Taxonomy (NCBI): domain Eukaryota; kingdom Metazoa; phylum Arthropoda; class Insecta; order Hymenoptera; family Halictidae; genus Lasioglossum; species Lasioglossum pauxillum. Next base: position 22,458,402 of record OW121700.1, read on the forward strand.
TTAAAGAAAACAGGGAATCTGATTGTAGATCACACAATTCAAATTGAAGATCGTGGTCTTGATCTTCTATTGGAACTGCTAATGGATTCGTAAATAATAATATTTTTTTCTCTAAATTTTGAGAGTCTAAAAATCTACTATTGAATTCGTTCAAAATATCTAATATATTCTCTCGAAATGAACAAAAATTTACATCAAGAAATTCTTCCTTAATTTCTTGACACGAAGGAAAATGAGTCAGATCTTCTCTTTCAAATTGTTGTACGAATACTGCTAATTTTCTACGGAAGCTATTTACATGCTAAAACAAATTAGCAATATTCTTCCCTTTCCCTTGCAAAAGCATATTTAGTGAATTGAGATGGCACGTCATATCTGTAAGAAATGCTAATGTACACAGAAATTATTTTTTTCTCTAATTTCTCAATAAATTCAAATGATACGCTACCGCTTCCCGATTTTAAAAATGCAACTAATTCTTTGCGAAGTGCAAAGAATCTTTGTAACGCTGTAGCGGCGCTCAACCAACGAACATCTGTATACATTAGCAAATCAGAGTACGCGGCACCTTCATTCTCTAAAAACAATTTTAGCTTACGATGTGTCAAAGAGCGGTTACCGGCTCTGAGATTACTTTGGTTACAAATTTCATTGCTTCTGAAGCTTTTATAGATTTTGTGCATAATACCTCCTGGTCTATTATGCAATGAAAAACATCGCAATTAATGTCATTTTTCCTCAAAAACCCAACTAATCCTTTGTCTTGTCCCCGCATTGATGGTGCTCCATCCGTTACAATACAACTACATTTACTAAAATTAGTGTAATTTTCTACTTGCATTTTTAAAGCATTAAATAAATCTATTCCTTTAGTGGTGCTATGAAAAGGGACTAATGCAAGTAGCTCTTCATGCACTGAAAAATTAAACTGCACCATACACACAAAAATTGCTAATTGCGAAACATCGATTACATCCGTGCTTTCATCCAAACAAAGCGAAAAATACGCACAAGTTTGGATTAAAGAATGTTTTTTAAATAATTATCAATCTCTAAGAAACGTCTGGATACCGTGCGGCGAGACAGAGGAACAGTTTTAAATTGTGCAACGGCCGCATCATTGCCAAAAGATTTGGCCATTTCAATAGCACAATTTTTTACGAATTCCCCATCAGAAAAAGATTTTTTCGCGCGACCGATTTCCCAAACAACTCGGTAAGACGCAATTTTGCTCTCGGAGTCGAAACTCTCGATTGACTCATCGTTTTGTCTTATAAATGCCTCTAGTAACTGTTTTCTCTCTACTCTAGAATAACTATTATATTCATCATCATGCTTTGTAAAATAATTACGAGAAAGATTACTACCTTTCTTGTCTTGTAAAACAGATTTACAAATAATGAATTTTGCATTGTTGTCGGCTTGTCTAACAAACAAAAGATCAAGCTCGACATCTAATTTTGAAAAAATGTATTTACCAACAGTTACTTTAGGCATTTTAAGAAGCAATGCAACTAAATACTAAATACAAAATTATAAAAATACGAGACTTTACAAACCAATAGCTACACACGAAAACTAGTTTAAATTAAAAAAAGCACGATACTATGCGTCTGCCCAAAGCACTAGTTACGGGAGAAGTAGTAGCATTTCGCGGCTTCGCGATTGAGGAGATGGGGACATAACAAAATAGAATCAGTTTCCCTTTTTGTCTTTCATGTGCATTTAAATGCGTGCGGCTACGGCGCACGTTGCCTCCTCGCGGCCGCGAAAAACGCCCAACCCTGCTCTACACGCTGACTCGGGAACGCGGAAGCGGAGCTCTATTCCGCTCTATTTCCCCTCGCATACAACCCGACCTATCGCTAGTCGATTTTCGGTCGGTGCCTAGCCCCGCGCGACGGTCCCTGGCGTCCGGCGATTCATTGGTTCTCCGGCAGCGATGTTCGGTCATTGGCCGCTTCCCTCTGAGGTGATCGACGCGAGCTAATCCGGCAACTGGTCAGGTCTCTCCCCGGATGAGGCGACGGCAAAGTAGATGCGATCCTGGCTTGGCATCGCATGCCCTCGTCGGCGCCTCCAGGTTGTTTATCCTGGGTCGCGTTGATCCCTCGCTTCCTTGGTGTGAGAGTTTCGCCGGCGCCGCTCATTTTCTCGTTACTCGGCGGGAGAGGTGAGTGAGGTGAGAGTTTGAGAGTCCCCTCAAAAACATGAGTACTCGCCGATGGGTCTCGCTTGTGCCCAGGGTGAGCGCTCGCCACTGCCCATCTCGCATGTTTCCCTGCCAGAGGATGACCCGGTCTTCCGATACTCCGTACCGGAGGACGTAGGCAAAACTGCCACGTCACAATATATATTAAACGTATAGTTAACCAACGCTAGATATTGTGGTACTTTTCTATTTACCTGATCCCCAAGGAAAATCCCAACAGGTTATGGGCCCAGGGACGACAGGAATTAAATAAATTAACGAGAAGTAAAAGAATAGAACGGAAAAAGTGAGGTTAGGTATAACCTAGTGCCACGTGTCGAGGAAAACAAGCCAAGCAACATGAATATCACAAATACGCACCACATCGAAAAATTAAGAGACGGTAACTATGAATCATAGAAAATTCAAACTAAAAGTATTTTGCGCTATAACGAGCTGTGGGGTTATGTTAGAGTTGGGCAGGAATCAATTATATGAGTAATTAATTACATCTTCAATTACATGTGCAAAAGTGGACTATAATTACAATAAAAAAACGGTGAAATGGTCCAAAACATAAAAGTTAGTGGTTTAAAAGAACAATTACACTGAAGTAATTGTGAGACTCAATTACAATTACTGTAATTGTGTTAAGTAATTGCAATTACTTCCTTCACCATTACTGGTTGAGCCAAAGTAATTGCAATTACCAATTACAATGACATGTAATTGTAATTGTATTTCTGCTGTTTGGGATTGGCTGAACGTGTCGGCAGCGTGAACGCGCCGATTCACTGCGCCGCCCCGCTATTGGCGGACTCGTACGATAACCGCGAGATCGAGAGTCGATAAGCAGCTCGCAGTAGCTTAGACCAGCACCGTCGAACGTCTGTTACAATCGATTATCGACCCCAAAAGGGGGATTCCTATTGGCTGATCGATCTATCGATCTGCCAATCAATAGTTCGACGGTGACGGTAAACTGCCAGCTGTTCGACTCCGATCTCAACGTTAATCAGTCGTTCTCACTCTTGCTCACGATAAACGTCGCGTGTCGTCTTGACCGGTTTTCGCGAGTAAGACAATTCGATTCAACATCGCTAAGTAGCTTACGAAAGTCGCGCGTCGTGGGACCAGTCTTTCTAAGCGAATTAGTTCCAAACTCAGTTCTCAGCAACGCAGCTAGGAAAAATCACTGTTGCAAGAATAAACGTTGTTCAATTCTTTATTCTGCTCTAGCCAAAACATATAATTTTGACTAGAAGACTGTACATAGTTTTTTTGTATAAAGTTTTAGTGACTACCCGCAAGACGGGAATAAAGTGTGCTCGTTCCTCATCGAAGAGTATTCTATCCCGTCCAATCCTAAACATTTGGTCCTTCGAGCCGGAGTCAGTGCTGCAGTTTCACTGAAAATTCAAACTAGAAGTTATTCGACCGTTCAGTGCTTCTATCTCGTGCTACGAACAATGGATGACCTTGTCGATGATCAACGGATTTTTGCTCATCGAATCTCTCGTTGTTTGGTTCCCATCAAAAAGAGAGAAAGGGCTAATATCTCTCTGGGATATCTTCAAGCTTGTCGCGATGTCTTCGATCAGTACTGGGATGATTACTGCAGGGGCGATTCGGACATCAGAACCGCGGCTGAAACAGATGCCCATTTGAAAGAGAACCCTTATCTCAAGGACGATGAGTTCGGCAAGACCCGCAGGAATTACCTCGAGCAGGTCGAATTTTTACTCGACATGATCGCCGAACGCAAGGCTGCGGCGACCGTTACGATGTCGCAGACTTCAAATTCAACGGTCGTCGACGATAACTCCGCAAGGTCAAGCGCTGCGTTGGCAACATCGTCGCTTCCAACGTTCGAGGGTCACGACAAGGACTGGCCAGCCTTTCGCGACTTGTTTACGTCGCTTGTAGCAAGTCACCCATCTCTGTCTTCACTTGAGCGTCTTCATCAATTGAAGAATTGTTTACACGGCGACGTCGTCACCATCTCTAAGAGCGTTGAAGTGAACTCAACCGGTTTCCAAGTGGTTTGGGAGAAGCTGAACAATCTCTATTACAATCGCAGGCTTTGGGCACAAGCTCAATCCAAACCACTGATCGACAGGATGCACCAGCCTCTATTCGGACATCCTGATGTTCAAAACTGGCAGCTGATCGGATGGAGACCTGAGCACAAAATAGAAATCTGGGATTACGAGCTGAGCACTGTCACTCGTAGTCTAGCTTGTGCACCGTACCTCGCAACCAGAAGTCATCTCACCAAGGTGGAGGAGCCTCGTTACCCACTGGACTCGCACATCAGTAGAGTCAGCTACGTGACTGAGCATCTTCCCGGAGCGGACACACATCCTGAGGCGGGACCGAGACCGCAGGAACTCCAAGAGCTCCGCATGGCGGGCGGGATTCCACGTCGCCAGTGTTCATCCAGCTGCAGGAGTCTTCCGGACAATCCTTCCATCTACTTCTTCAGCAACAACGGGCTCTCTTCCTCGGACTGCTGCCCCATCACCTCTTCATCATCTCATTTGTATTCTGGGTTCCCCGAGCCGGCTGCGCTCGGCGGAACATATCTACTTTTTGTATCCCCTCTGGCTAAGTTGTGGGTCGAAGGTGCCCACAACCGATACCTGCACGGGGGGACAAAACTTTCTGTTTCAACGCTATCACAGGATCGCGGGACCCTCAGCGGTCTTACATCGGAGTGCTGGATCCACAAGATGGGCGTGTTTCAACGTGGCTCGTGGGAATTCAACTTCTGGACTCTTCTTGATGGTTACTCCACCTCCGAGCTGAAGGTAGTCGGCGTATGGAACTCTCCCATGCACTGCGTCGTCTGCAATCACGGGCTCTCTTCCTCTGACGTCTGTCAGATGACTGTTTCAGCACCTCGCTGGAACACTGGGTTCCCCGAGCCCGCTGCGCTCGACGGAACATCTCTGCTTCATGTATCCCCTCAGACTAAGTTGTGGGTCGACGCTGCCCACAACCGATGCCTGCACGGGGGAACACAAACTCCTCTTGCTACGCTATGTCAAGATCTCTGGCTCCTCAGCGGTCTTCTATCGGAGTGCTGGATCCGCATGACTGGCGGGTTTCCACGTTGCGCGTGGGCCTCCAACCCCAGGAGTTTTCTGGATAGTTACTCCACCTCCGAGCTGAAAGGAATCGGCGGAGGGGACTCGCTCGTCCTTCATTGCTTCTTCGGCATCATCTGGCTCTCTCTTTCCGACCGCTGTCAGAACATCGCTGCAACCTCGCTCCTGAACACTGGGTTCTCCGAGCTCGCTACGCTCGGCGGAACATTTCTGCTTTACGTACCCCCTCTGGTCAAGTTGTGGGTCGAAGCTGCCCACAACCAATGCCTGCATGGGACACAACTGCCTCTGGCCACGCTACGCCAGAAGTGCAGGATCCTTCGCGGTCGTCAGTCGGTAAATTATTGTATCGAGTGTAGCACCGTTTGTTTATTCAGGAAAGGGCAAACAGTGCAACCTAAAATTGGAAAATCTCCAGTTAGCTCTAATTGTGTCTACTATTTCAGATCTGGAGGCTATTCTGATGCAACTCCGCACCCTCGATCCAGGCAGGATCGTGGTCAGCGGAACTCCAGGGAAGGCAAATCGAATCTCACTTTCTCTCCACACCTTGGAGAAATCTGGAAGGCTGCTGTCCAATCAGCTACGTACCACCTACGCAGGATCATCGGAGAGCAGCTACGGTCCTTCGAGGAGCTGACCACGCTCCTGACTGGTATCGAAGCTTGCCGTCTCTTTAAAATCTTACTTACTTTGACAGACGACCCTGAGGATCCTGCAGCCCTGACGCCGGGGCACCTCTCAATCGGAGAACCTCTCACCGCTAATTCCGGGCCCAGTCTCGAGGAGCCGCCAGTATCCTGGCTATCTCGCTGGCCTCTGGCTCTCGTCACGACTTTGCGCATCTGGACGCCATTTCTTCGACCGGTGCCCAAACTGATCGCTCGGTTGTCGCCAGAGGACGAGGAGAAGGATAGTGGAGGAACTCCTGAGGCTGGGCTCGCACTCGGTTCTCCCGCTCCGCATCTAAAGGCGTAATTTAGGTTAATCGATTTCTGGGTGGATCACCTACACGATCCACGATACATATGTCGTTTAAACTCATCTAACACAATTTCATGCCCTTACCTCTGTATCTCTGCTACCTCTAATCTGCTTTCTCACCGCTATTTCAGAGCCCAGCCTCGCGGAGCCGCCAGTATCCTGGTTATCACGCTAACATCTGGTTCTCGTCGCAACCTTGTTCATCTTTACGTCGCCATTACTTCGTCCGGTTCTCAAATTGATTCCTCGAGTGACACCGGAAGACGAGGAGAAGGATACTGGAGGAACTCCCGAGGCTGGACTCACACTCTGTTCTTCCGATCCGTAACTAGAAGCAATTCTAGGTTAATCTGGTTCTTGTCGTATCACCTACATGATTCACCTCTTCTAAATCATCCAACGAAGCGTACATCCACTCACCTCATTACCACTTCGTTCATCTAACTTGTAATATCGACGATCATAACTTCATCTCATGATCACTGTTTCACGCTGTTCACCTATTACTCGTAGTTCGTCTAGTTACTACGCAGCAAGTGTTGAGTCATTCAGCTTTTCCTTGCATCCCGCTCGTCATCGCTCACCTGATTGGCTATTTGCTCTTCAATTTCGTCAATGACTGACGAAGCGGGCGGAATGTTTGGGATTGGCTGAACGTGTCGGCAGCGTGAACGCGCCGATTCACTGCGCCGCCCCGCTATTGGCGGACTCGTACGATAACCGCGAGAGCGAGAGTCGATAAGCAGCTCGCAGTATCTTAGACCAGCACCGTCGAACGTCTGTTACGATCGATTATCGACCCCAAAAGAGGGATTCCTATTGGCTGATCGATCTATCGATCTGCCAATCAATAGTTCGACGATGACGGTAAACTGCCAGCTATTCGACTCCGATCTCAACGTTAATCAGTCGTTCTCACTCTTGCTCACGATAAACGTCGCACGTCGTCTTGACCGGTTTTCGCGAGTAAGACAATTCGATTCAACATCGCTAAGTAGCTTACGAAAGTCGCGCGTCGTGGGACCAGTCTTTCTAAGCGAATTAGTTCCAAACTCAGTTCTCAGCAACGCAGCTGGGAAAAATCACTGTTGCAAGAACAAACGTTGTTCAATTCTTTATTCTGCTCTAGCCAAAACATACAGTTTTGGCTAGAAGACTGTACGTAGTTTTTTTGTATAAAGTTTTAGTGACTACCCGCAAGACGGGAATAAAGTGTGCTCGTTCCTCATCGAAGAGTATTCTATCCCGTCCAATCCTAAACACTGCAATTCCCAAGTAATTTTAATGCAATTACAAGTAATTGTAATTGTTAGTTGCAATTACAAGGAATTGTAACTGGTAGTTGCAATTCCTTTCCAACAGACGACGCTCGCACGTGAACACTCACACACCGCTAGGGTACTCTCACACACCGCTAGGGTACTCTCACACACCGCTAGACCATGTATACGTACTCGAGGATTGCAAGGGTCCGGGATTCCACTACTGATTTCTCAATAATGCAAAGTCGGGGTTTTTTAGTAGTCCAAATCGCTAGATGAAAGATCAATCTAGGGTGCTGTTTGCTTCAAAAGTCCTTCTTGTACGTTTCCGAGCAATGGTTTTGCAATATTTGGCTGCATGTCGTCCGTCAGATGACGCTGCAATCACGCCGGCATAGTAGCCTCTCCGACTGGCAGCATGCAGCCGAATCTTGCAAAACCATTGCTCGGAAACGTAAAAGAAGGGCTTTTGAGGCAAACAGTGGCCTAGATTGATCTTTTATCTAGATATTTTGACTACTAAAAAAACCCGTCTTTGTGTTATCGAGAAATCAGTAGTGGAATCCCGGACTCTTGCAATCCTCGAGTACGTATGCATGGTCTAGCGGTGTGTGAGAGTACCCTAGCGGTGTGTGAGTGTTCACGTGCGAGCGTCGTCTGTTGGAAAGGAATTGCAACTACCAGTTACAATTCCTTGTAATTGCAACTAACAATTACAATTACTTGTAATTGCATTAAAATTACTTGGGAATTGCAGAAATACAATTACAATTACATGTCATTGTAATTGGTAGTAGTAGTAGTATTCATTTATTTCAGCCTCGCGGCCAAGAAATTGGTCTTGGATTACAAATCTCTAACAAGGAGAGGGCGCGGTCGACGAGTCACGGATTTTCCTGAAACTTGCAGTATTTGAAGACGTCGTCTCCATATGTAATTTCGCAAAGCGGTAGCGCGCAATACTCAAGATTTTTCGAGAAAATTGCATTTGAAAATCGCTTTACTCGGTTATAAAGAGTTTGCGTCAATGAGTGAACATGAAGATAAGTGGCCGAGGGCGTAGAGTGAAATACTAGTAATCTGTAGGTTGCTGGTTCGAATCCCTGCTGTCGTTATATCTTTTTTTTCTTGAAATTGATATCTATCTCAATTTTAATAAACCTAAAATCTATTATTTAAAAGTTATTTTTATTTTTCAAGTAGAAAATACATGTTTTTTTTATTTGTGAGAAATGGGGAAATAAAATAAGTCAAACATAAAAAAAATAATACGAAATGTTACTTTATAATACAATTTACTGTATTATTGGACATGCTCTTTATTCATTACATGGTAGTGTATGTGTGTGACACGAGCCAGGGTAATATTGATCGTAAAAACATGGAAAACAATAATTTTGGCGGCATCTAGCACACACTATAAACGCCGCGTTCGTACAAGTACACGCTTTTTTGAGGATTTCTATCGGAAAACATACTTCGTTCACATTCATAAATATTTCTCTAGTATCAGAGAGTTTGGACGCAAACCACGCATACTGTAACATTTTTAAAACTAGAGGGCAATTGTTGCTCGCTCGCTTCGCTCGCTCGCGAGTAGGGATGTTATTGCTCGCTCGCTTCGCGAGCTCGCGGGTAGGGCTGCTCTTGCGAGAGGGTTAGTGATTCGCATGGCTACTGATATTAATGTTTTTTATTTGGCGTGTGACTCTCCAAGAGTCACACAAAGAACTTCCCGATTCGTTACTCCTTCGCCAACATCGCTAACATCGTTTTTTTTTTGTAATTTCATCGATAATCTCCCAAAATGTATTCTTGGGAGTAGAGATGATAAATTCACTGTTGCATTGCAATAACTTTCGATTATTCCAAGCGGTAACATTAGCATCAGTTAAAAAAAAATTTTTTTTTAATCTAAAAAAAATTTTTTTTAAATCTAACAAAAATTAAGAAAAAAATTTTTTATGTAATTGCGTTTGGTTCTTTGGTGGAAAATTTTCGTCCTCCCTTATAAATTGCATTGAAGAATCAACTCTTTTCGAAAAAAAGTAAAAATCTAAAAAACTACTTGACCAATATGGACCAAAATCTAATCAGCTCTAAGTTACAGCGGGGCACACCGATTGCATCATTCATCATCCTGATCGCGTTGTTACTTTTTCTGAAAACGTTAACGAAAAATTTGATTACATAGAAACGGCCATACGCACACACACACACACACACACACACACACACACACACACACACATACGAACATTTTGCTGAAAATAGTCTAAAATGACTGCAATGACCATGAAACGTGAAGATTTGCTAAAAAATCGATTTTCGATTTTCGGGGTAATTACAATAACTTCCCTATAAAATCGGGAAGTTAAATATCGGAGAAGACAGCTGATGGTGAACAATAGATTGGATTTTTATGCAATCCTCTCTCGAATTTATTTCACGTTTCTGTTGAATTAAATGTGAACAGTTTTGTAGACGCTTTATAAAATTTTTAACTTGTCTATAAAAGTAGACATCGCATGGCTGGACCAAAGGAGTGCATTTCGGTGGTATCACTTTCAGGGTGCACGTTGGCATACCCTCGTCATCTTGGAATACCTCGTCGTACATTCCCGGATTAGTTTGTCCTCCCCAAGGATCCAGTAAAAGTAGGAACTTCTCTTTGTGTACATACGGCCTTAAACAATTGTCCAAAAAATCTTTGTACAACGCAGTTGTGAGTTTTCCCGATTTGGAACATGTGACAACGACGTTTTTGTATTTGGCCGAATACTCCTCTACCAACTTGCGAACCCTCGGTCCAAATGTTCCTGATACCTCTTGCAGGCATACAAAAACAGTCGGTAATAATTTTCCCGACAAAGTGACAGCGTACTGGGCTGTATAAGAATGGGTCACCTTATTGGTGACCTTATCAGCTGTCTTCTCCGATATTTTTAAAAATGTTACAGTATGCGTGGTTTGCGTCCAAACTCTCTGATACTAGAGAAATATTTATGAATGTGAACGAAGTATGTTTTCCGATAGAAATCCTCAAAAAAGCGTGTACTTGTACGAACGCGGCGTTTATAGTGTGTGCTAGATGCCGCCAAAATTATTGTTTTCCATGTTTTTACGATCAATATTACCCTGGCTCGTGTCACACACATACACTACCATGTAATGAATAAAGAGCATGTCCAATAATACAGTAAATTGTATTATAAAGTAACATTTCGTATTATTTTTTTTATGTTTGACTTATTTTATTTCCCCATTTCTCACAAATAAAAAAAACATGTATTTTCTACTTGAAAAATAAAAATAACTTTTAAATAATAGATTTTAGGTTTATTAAAATTGAGATAGATATCAATTTCAAGAAAAAAAAGATATAACGACAGCAGGGATTCGAACCAGCAACCTACAGATTACTAGTATTTCACTCTACGCCCTCGGCCACTTATCTTCATGTTCACTCATTGACGCAAACTCTTTATAACCGAGTAAAGCGATTTTCAAATGCAATTTTCTCGAAAAATCTTGAGTATTGCGCGCTACCGCTTTGCGAAATTACATATGGAGACGACGTCTTCAAATACTGCAAGTTTCAGGAAAATCCGTGACTCGTCGACCGCGCCCTCTCCTTGTAAGTCATTCATCCCTCTATTCATCCATCCATCCGTTCCTCCACTCATCCATCCATATCCCGTGTCACATCAAATGTCTTATTGTTTATAGTTTATGTTGATCTATCTAACTGTCCCCCTGCTAATTTTACCTCTCTCTCTCTCCTTTTGGTTATTTCTTTCCTTTTTTTCTCTATACTCCTAAGCCATTCTGCTGTTTCTCCCACTCTTTTCTCCTGTACTATCTTTTCTATACTTCTGTTAATTCTTTTCGCCCCTTCACAGTCTTCTGCCAGGTGTTTTAGTTTCCCCAGGCGTCTCTCACATATCCCGCACATTCTCTCTTCCTCCTTTCTCCAGTATTTCATTCCCTTCTTCCATATTTCCACATCTTGCTCTCACCATTAGGCTCTGATTATCTCCTTCTCCTTTCTCCTCTAGATACTTTGGTGCCCTAGCTTCATATATATATTTATATCTATCACAGAACATAGATGCCATTATTTTATTATATTGCCACTGTCCCTGCAATTGTCCAACCTTCTCCTTCAGGGTCTCGATAATTACTATAGTTTCTTTTCCTTCCCTTCTTTCTTTTTCTATTCCCGCTTGGCTGTATCTCTTGTCATTTAGGTACTCCGTCCTCTCTTTACTATTTCTTGTTATCTCCCCCCTCTTTTCTCTTTCCCTCAGGCATTCTTTCAGCAGAACTCTTCCTTCCGATCCCTCCACACTTACCTCGAATTTTAACGCTTTCTCTGCTGCTCTGATTCGTATCTTCTCTCTCATGGTTTCTCCTAGTACCATGTAATCTGGTGTTGTTCTGTCCAGTTTCAGGCACCATTTGATGTATTTTGTTTGTATCCTCTCCAGTTCCTCCCTTTCCTTCCACCCAAATATTTCTGCCCCATACATCATTATCCCTCCTAATAGAACGTCAAACAGAATCATTCTTTTCCTAATGTTTGGGATCAGACGGGACAAGAAACGCACTGAATTTAAACGAGTACACTTTATTTCACGTCTGGAGATTCGTCACAACAAAAAAGCTTTATACAGAACTATTTACACGTATCAGGTCAAACTGGACGTTTGGCGAGATCCAAATAAAGAAATACAATGAGTAATTGTTATTGAGGAGTAATTATTCAAAGCAGCGTTGCTGAGAATTTAGCGGAATTGAATTCTAATTAACAAGAGAAAACCGGTGCAACGACGCGTGACGTTTTCGTAGCGATGCTAATTAGCGATTGATTCGTGATCGATGAGCAGAGCGAATTTCTCCCTCCGTCGGAACGATGACTTGCGATCACGAACAGCTAGACCAATAGAAGGCTGTTAGACAAGTCGATCATCGATCCGACGGTGACAGCCTATAGTGCGGAGCGCTGCGGATCGATAATCGATCAGAAGGCGACAGCCTACAGCGAGGCACGCCGCTGATCGATCATAGCAACCAATAACCGGGCTGCGTGTTGAATCGTTCGTCACGATCACGCGACACACGCAGCCAATCCCAACCACCTAAATTCATCCCTAAACAATCTTTCACCTATGCCCCACACTTGTCCTAATACCATATTTGCTAGTTTCGCTCTTTCTTTGACATGCCCCGTTATGTCCCCATTCCTCTACAATTTTACCCCCAGATATTTAAATTCTTGCACTTCCTCAATTTCTTCTTCTCCCCACTTCCACTCCCTCTTCTTCTTGCTCCCCCTACCTTTACCAAACACCATCATCTTTGACTTTTGTGCATTTAATACCAGCTTTTTCCTTCCCAGGTATGTCTTCAGCCTTTTTAGCATCATCTTCATATCTTCTTCTTTCTCCGCAATCATTACCACGTCATCCGCATACCCTAGTGTCCAGAATTTCTCCTTCCCCACTCTTGTTCCACCTACCTACACTTTTCCCATCTCTGAATCCAGGTCTGATAGGAAGATTGAGAATAAAGCGGAACTTAGCACACACCCCTGTCTGACGCCTTTCTCCGTCCAGAATTCCTTCGATATTGTCCCTCTCACCCTGACTACATTTATCAAATCTTCGTATATTTCCTTTACTCTCTCAATTAGCCCATTCCTTACTCCTCTTCTTTTCATCCCTTCCCACAGCTCCAGTCTATCCACGCTGTCAAACCCCGCCTTTAAGTCCATGAAGCAAGCATACATTTTCCCTCCCTTTTTCCGTATTTCCCTCTCTACCACATGTTGCAGAATGACCACATTGTCCATAGTTCTCCTCTTTTTCCGGAACCCTGCTTGTGTCTCACTTAGCGCACCCTACTCTTCGATGTCATCTATTATCCTCCGGTTTAGCACACCCGCGTATATTTTATATGCCAATGTCTAGCAGTGTAATCCCTCTATAATTATTCACTTCCTCTATATTGCCTTTCTTGTGGATCGGTGTTATCATCCCTTTCCTCCATTCTTTTAGAAATCCCTCCCCATTCCAGACTTTCTTGACTGGTTGCAATAGGTTCTCTCTCACCATTCCTACGCTACATCTCCATGCCTCCCCTGGGATTCCATCTTCTCCCGCTGCTTCCTTCACCTTTAATTTCTTTGTCTGTTCTATAATTTGTTCATCTGTCACCTCCTTCTCCGTCTGTTCTGGACTGTCCTCTTTTCTTTTTTCCATCCTAATCGGTTCCTTTAATCCCCCAAGTAGTTTTGTAAAATATTCTCTCCATTCCTTTATTGTGATTTTAGTGCCTATGCTTTTCTTCTTTCTTCTTTCTTTATTTATAAATTGCCACAGCTCTGTTTGTGTCTTAGCCTGTTTTATTTCCTTCATAGTCTTTTCCCTCTTCTCATTCATTTTCTTTCAGTTGCTCTTTCAGTTCCTTCAACTCTTTCTTTCTCTCTATATATTCTGTCCTAGCTATGTATCCCTTTTTCCATTTCTTATATGCTTCCTTTACTTTCCTCTTCATCCTTTTGCATTCCCTGTCCCACCATTCAGTGTGTCCTATCTTCTTCTCCTTCTATTTAACTATCTTTTTTATCATACTTTGACTGGTGTTCGTTTTAAGGGCTGTCCATGATTCCTGTACTCCTTGCACTATGCCCTCATACTCTTCGCAGTTCTCTCTGAACTTCTCAATATTTTCCATATCCCATAATACCAGCTCTTTCTCCACTTCCTCTTCTCCATCTTGGCTCCTCTCTTCACGTTCTCCAGCCCATTCCACCTTGAGTGGCAGATGATCTGACTCCGTTCTCGCTTCAATCTTAAAATTGCTAACTTTGTCTCCTCCGGTACTGTTGACTAGCACGTAGTCAATTACTGTTGCACCTCTCCCTCCCACATATGTGTATTCTCCCTCCTCATCCCCTTCCACATTGCTATTCAGGATAAGCCATCCCCTGTCTTCTGTCATTCGGATCAGCCTTCTTCCTTCCACATTTATTTTCTTATCCTTGGACTTCCTTCTATACTGCTCTTCTTCCTCCTCCCCACTCCATCTACTTCCCTCTTCTCCTATCCTAGCGTTCCAGTCTCCACCTATTATTGTTATTCCTTCATTCTCTTGTATCAAGTTTTGTACCTTCCCCTCCATTTCCACCATACTTCCCCCTCTGTACACTGTCCATATATTCCATATCTCACCTTCTACACTCATCTATCGTCTTACTATTCCCTCTACCTCTTCCCTTTCCTCCCCAATTGCCCATTTTTCCCGTACACCTGTCACTATTCCTCCTATTGCTCTTCCTTTCTTCGCCCTTTATTCTGCTGTCTGACATTGCCATATAAATCCTTTCGGTAGCTTGTCCTTTATCTTGTTCTATTTCTTCTCGTCCACCCACGTTTCCACTAGCCCTACGAAATCTTGTAATTTTATAAACCTCCAGAATTCTCTGTCCTTGCCCAACAATCCTGCCACATTCCAGAACACTATGCTGCCGCCCTCTTTTTTATTCCTCTCCTCGGTATTTGTCTTCGGCCGCGAGCTTACTCTAAAAATTTGTTACCCCCCCCCCCCTGATTTGTCTCCTCTGTTCCCCATCTTACCCATTTCCCGTTGATCCTTATCTTTTGGTAGCCTATTTTTACCTCTTTCCCATTGTTCCTTTCCCTATTAGCGACTTGACTCAACTCTTGTTGTACTTTTCTTTCCCTCCAAGTTAAGTCATGGTCTATATACAGGGTGGCCCACATAACTCTGAACAGCTCAATATCTCCGTTACTTTTCGTTGTACAAAAAAACTTCGTAGGACAAAGTTACACTGTTTGAAGGGCCACATATAATGGTGTAAGGAAAAAAAATTTTCAAGGTCATTTTTATGAGATTTCAAGGTTATCGATGTTTTTTTAAATGGAATGAGGTATTTTTTAATACATCAATCGATGCAGCTGGATATTCTTCATAAAAAAGTACTAACCTATGTATGTCGAAAAGTTAGTAGTTCAGGAGATATTTCAATTTAAATAACTCCAAAATACCATTACTGTCGTACTAATGCGTTACACAAGTAAGTAAACACTAACGCCTTAGTACGACAGTAATGGTATTTTGGAGTTATTTAAATTGAAATATCTCCTGAACTACTAACTTTTCGACATACATAGGTTAGTACTTTTTTATAAAGAATGTCCAGCTGCATCGATTGATGTATTAAAAATACCTCATTCCATTTAAAAAAACATCGATAACCTTGAAATCTCATAAAAATGACCTTGAAATTTTTTTCCTTTACACCGTTATATGTGGTCCTTCAAACAGTGTAACTTTGTCCTACGAAGTTTTTTTGTACAACGAAAAGTAACGGAGATATTGAGCTGTTCAGAGTTATGTGGGCCACCCTGTATATCTTTGTTCCTCTCAGGTTCCCTTTCCTCTTCATAATTTCTACTTTTTTCTCCCAACTGCTTATCCTTGCGATTAGCGTGCCTTTCTTCTCATCGGCCACTCTCCTTACCCACTCAGTCTCGCACTGTTTCCCTAACTCCTTCTCTCAGAAGCTTTCGACTTCTTCCTTTGTATTTTCCTTTTCTTTTGTAGTCTTTAGGCCCCTTATTATAATATTATTCCTCCTCTGCCTTTTTTCTTGTACTTCCAGCAGAGTTTCCAGTTTCCTGATCCCCTCCCCCATCTTTTCCCCCCCTTCGACGTTTCCTCCTGCTTCTCTCTGGCCTTGTAATTTTTCCACTTTATCCTCTAGTGTCCTTATTCTGTCCGCCAGCTCCTCCCTTTCCTTCCTCCATTCCTCATTTTTCCTTCTCATTTCTTCTCTCATTCTTCTCACCTCTGTCCATATGTTTCTTAACATATCCCAGATATCATTTCCATTTCCATTCTCTTCCCCATTTAGACTTTCCCCTTCCCTTACTTCTTTCCTACACCTACCTTGTTCTGCCGTATTTACCCTCTCTGTTTGTTTTTTCTCACCCGCTTTCCAAAAGCTCTCCAATCCCAGCTTCCCTGCTGTCCCTTTTTCTCTGCCAGTTCTTGTTGCCTTTACCTCCTCTATCCTCCCTTCCTTACCGGCCGTCTGTCCTACCTTCCTTACCGGCCTTCCTTTCTCGCTCATGCTTTTTTTGTTATAACCTCTTATTTTGCCCTTACTATTCTACGTCTCTTACCGCTTTATTTTCTCCTACTATTTCGTGCCTTTATTACCACACACTTCTACCCTCCTCTACTTTGGTCCATCCGCCTCTTTTCCCTACTATGTTCCTTGGAACTCACCGTTTTTTCCGATTCTCACTCCCGCACGTCACTCACGCATCCACACAAAAACACGCCATCTATCCAAGTCCTAATTGTAATTGGTAATTTCAATTACTTTGGCTCAACCAGTTATTGTAATTGCGGACCACAATTACAATTACAGTGATTCGTCAAGTAATTGCAATTACCAATTACAATTACATGTAGTTGTAATTGTATTTCTGCAATTCCAAATTACAGTAATTGGTAAGTAATTGTAAATGTAATTGAAATTACATTTTGCCCAACTCTGCCCAGTGGACACTCAAAGATAAAAAAGCTCTTGATCTAATTATACTAAGTTTACATAAAAGTTCCAGTTCAATCACATTAAACGGACAGAGACCTCATTAGCCGCATGGGAAGCACTGAGAAATATGTACGAATCAAAGGGACCCATGCGACAGTGCGTTCTGTTCAAGCAATTGTACAGAATGAAAAAAGAAAAAAGTCAAAGCATGTCACAGTATGTAGACGAATTTATTCGCAAAGTAGAACAACTGTCAGAAGCAGTAGCGGTTTCACATGGAAGTTCTAAAGTGACAACATTTATATTTTTACAGTAGCGGTATATTGTTATAAGTATTGTTCATGATTTTTTCAGATTTTTTGGTTTGGTGCGCCGTTGTTAAAAAAAATAAAATCCGATTTTTTCGACGTTTTTTCCACGAAGAACTAAGCTAACATTAAAATTGTTACGTTTTATTTATTCTGTAAGTCTATCGGGCTCTTATAAACCTTGAGCATTGTACAGAAGTAATTAAAAAATGAAATCAATTTAACTAATATTTCTACAGTATAAATATTACATCTAGAAATATCAATCACGTTTCCAACAGGTCAGTTGGCTCAGCGCGTTAATCGTTCGACTGTGGACTGGCCTATACTAGGTTCGCGCCCGTCGTAGGTCTATCTTTTTTATTTCATTAATGCTCTTCTTTTTTTATTTCTGACTTCACACTAGTCAAGGATATTTTTGTAGAATTCTTTTAAAAGCAATATTGAAATGTTTAAAAAGTATTGTAACGAAATCTCTATTTCACTAAATAAATGAATACACTTTCAATAACTGTAACACGCTATTTTCTGGAGGAAGGCAACTATCTTTGGCTATATCGCCTTTATCGCCTTTGACGTCTCGTTCGTCCGCTTTCTCTCCAGTCTGTCTCCCGACTCTCATTCGTTCCAGCGTCGTTGTCCTCACAACGCTGTAACCAACCTGAATAGACCTGTAACAGTATTTTAATGTAAAATACGACCAAAATAGTAGTTGTGTCTAACAGAATCGTAATGCGAGTTTACAAAGATAAAAATTAATGAAACATCGAAAGTTTGTCATTCTAAATATGCTTTTATAGATTCGTTAGTTGACTTTGACAAGTATCGAAACATCTGCTTTCACTGTGAAATATTTAATTAGCAACCCTGAGTGGTACATACACAACAATTGCTGTTCCGCATAAAAGACGAGGTACCAAAAGCAAATGCCACCAAAGAAGTAAACAACAATAGAGCTATTTCTACAACTTGAATATCTTTCTTTTCTCTATAACAAAGTATTTAAAACTCGAAGACACGTATACATACAATTATTGCTGAAAATGTCGAGCACTGCCAGAAGTTCCATGACTGCTACTTGTTTTAAACAATTTTGTTTATTAATTGTATTAAATATAGATCTCTCAAACTTTGTTGTAATTTATATTTGTGAAAAAAGTATTAAATCTTTCCAAAAATCGTTATCCTTAAGTAACGAGAAATGTTGCCACATGAACGCGTGGGGCAAAACTAACTAAAAAAAAGAATTAATCAAGTAAAAAAAATGTATACGTATGCCGTGCGCGAACCTAGTATACGCCGGTCCACAGTCGAACGCTTAACGCGCTGAGCCAACTGAGCTGTTGGAAACGTGATTGATATTTCTAGATGTAATTGTCGCGGAGGCTTCGGCGTGGTCTTGCCGGAGAACACATTACAATAATAAACAGGGAAAACTATAACTTTATTAATTCAACAACAAGGAAGTATAATCGTTAATGCGTGCTTCTGTCTCAATTGCTCAAGAGGATCTGATCGTCTCTCTTCTTCTTATCAACAACCTCGTTGTTCGGATACCGCAATATCGATCTGACAAACGACTTCACTCGATCTCTGCGATATTAACTCAGGGGAAGGCAACTTCATCTCGTAACATAATGTTTATACTGTAGAAATATTAGTTAAATTGATTTCATTTTTTAATTACTTCTGTACAATGCTCAAGGTTTATAAGAGCCCGATAGAATTACAGAATAAATAAAACGTAACAATTTTAATGTTAGCTTAGTTCTTCGTGGAAAAAACGTCGAAAAAATCGGATTTTATTTTTTTTAACAACGGCGCACCAAACCAAAAAATCTGAAAAAATTCATGAACAATACTTATAACAATATACCGCTACTGTAAAAATATAAATGTTGTCACTCTAGAAATCCCATGTGAAATCTGCATTTTTTCGATTTTTTTGAGGTTTTTGATTTTTTACAAGCAGGATTTTCACTTTAAAAATCTGAAACCAATTGCAAAGTATGTATTTGGGTTCTTGACATGTGTCAGATTTTTCTCAGAATTTCTAAACGTCATTAACTTGGGAAAATAGGCCAAAAACTGATTTTTCGATTTTACCCCATAACTACCCTCCCGATCGAGATACAGGGTTGAAATTTTGCACAGTATGTTTTTTCTTGGTGCTCTATCGAATGGCACATCATTAATAAAACTCGGTTCAAGGGCATTTTTGACTATCTTACCCGGCTATACCCTTTTGCACAGTATGTTTCTTCTTGGTGCTTTATCGAATGGCATATCGTCGATAAAATTCGGTTCAAGGGCATTTTTTACTATCTTATCCGGCTATACCCTTTCATGCGACACACATGAGATGTGAAACGCTCCAGTAACTACAAACAGCTGTTAGGTTTGAATTGTTTGTTGTTTCGGGTCAATAAAATTGCTGAATATTCTTTAGACATTACACCTTCCACGTAGTGAAAAAACATTTTCCATTTGTTTATGTCCAACAAGTAGTTCAATACACTGCCCCGTGCGAATGTTAGCGGGACAGATGTGGGCTAAGATATGAAAACCGCTACCGCCCACTACTACGCGATTGTAGGGGGTGGCAAGGCGCCATCTCGTATGGGTCCGAACTAGTGACATTGTATTGATGCGAGCCTGAGGAGAAGGTTCCCAGGCAGGACGTGTTTAAGTACGAACGCGCGGCCGATTGGATCAGAGTGGAGGAGACAGACCTCGTTTCACACGCACTTTCGGCTGTCGTCGAAATATTGGCTACAGCGACCACACATACTACGTAGCGTGCAACGTCAAAGTCAAAACATTGGGGCTACAGGCGCGGAGCTTTGGTGTGGATAGGCAGACTTAGCGATAGGCTCGCTTTGTTTATGTGCCGTTCCCGGGGCTGTTCTCTATGGAGAGGTTTACACAGTTCATTACTATTGAGCTGGAAGTCGGCACTTTCTCGGGCAACACGTGATGACTGTAAAATAATTTGTCGGCGCCCCGACTTCTTCGGGGGAAAATGTAAAAATGCTACATACAGTGACTCCCACTAATATTCGGACGCTCTAATAAAGACGCTAACTTTTTTAATATTCTACCGAAAGGTAAGGGACATACGGCCAGGACAACGAAGTGCACAGCCGGTGGTAGATAGTAATAAGGCCTAAGGGATGCGCGGTCAAGTTGACGATCCAGAATTTCACTTTCACTTTCGAATCGATAAATAATTCGTATGTTTATTTCACACAGATGCCTTGAAATGTTTCCACACTCACGATCACTATTCACATTTGTCAACACACATAGTTATGCACTAATAATAATTGCCATATCCCTTGTACTGCTGCACAAATCACAACAATCAGGTAATGCAATCACTAGACTGGGGATTTCATGCATTTGTAGCAAACATGAGTAGGTGCATTTTAGACAGTAGAGAGATTAAAATAATTTCAAAACACCAATGTGTAGGAGACTGCCGGCGGATTATGAGAGACTCTGGCGGCGTTGTCTTTTGAAACCTGATCGGTTCCTGGAGACGGCGAGGAGGTTGACGAAAGACCTTATCGCCTAAAGGCGGCATGTGACGAGTGGCCGGCTCCTGCCGATGCAGCGAGCTTCGGGGGCATTCTTTGTGCGATCGTAGCCAGCATCAGACGTGTTTGATAGAATAAAGAAGTTGGTTCCTACCACCGGTGTTTTCCTTAGCATCATTTATTTTCCTACAAATTCAGAAGTGGGATGTGATCCTGGAATACGCGACGATTTGAGTGCAAAAAGTCTACTAGGATACAAGTAGCATTATTCTGAGTGACATTATTCTGAGTGACATTATTCTGGGTGACATTATTCTGAGTGATACCATTCTGAGTGACATTATTCTGAGTGACATTATTCTGAGTGACATTATCTTCAGTCATGTCTAAAGGAACGAAGAAAAGTCAGGGCGAATTTCTACTTAACGACCTGAAAGAGACCCTACGGCAGTATGGTATGACGACGACGGGAAACAAAGCCGAATTGTTGCAGCGGCTCGACGATAGATTCCCAGATCGGTCATGGGTAAGGAATTGTGCAGGACTTCCTGGAGGAGAAGAGGACGACGAAACAACGGAGGGATTCCCGTCCGGCGAGGGGGATGTTATATCGCACGGGGAGAATTCTGTACGCATAAATACGGCAACTATGTCAAACGTAAGGACCGAAACTACACTCGAGGATCGGCTAATGCGTATGGAGCTTGAGATTGCTCGCCGGGAGAGAGATGTGATGGTGCGAGAGATGGAGATACTACGACGAGAGAATAGCTTGTTACGAAGCTCTCCTGGATCAAGTCGGGGCTCTGAATCAAGAAGTTTGAGTGTAAGTGTGAAAACGATCAGTGAGCTTCTGGGCGAATTCGATGGGAGTGATCGATATTTTGAAAATTGGAAGAGGCAGTTTAAGTTGCTAGTCCGGACCTACGAATTAGATGAAAATTTGTCGAAAATATTAATTGGAACCAAATTAAAAGGGAAAGCATTGACCTGGTTTCATTCAAAGCCGGAACATCTGGAACTTGGAACAGATCAATTACTTGATCAGATGGAAATTATGTTTGGTCAGCGGGAAACTAAACTGGAGGCGCGCAGGAAGTTCGAGAAAAGAGAGTGGAAGGTGGACGAAAACTTTAGTGAATATTTTCACGATAAACTCATTCTGGGTAATCGTGTTCCCGTCGACGCAGATGAAGTCGTTGACAGCTTAATAGATGGAATTCCAAATGATAGTTTACGCAACCAAGCGCGTATGTGTAGTTTCGTGTCGCCGCCGGCAATGTTAAAAGCTTTTAATAATATTAAGCTGCCTTCTAAATTGAAGCTGGGTTTACCAGCCGTGCCACCGAAGGTCTCGAAACCTCCACCACAAGTATCGGCGACCCGGGGGTCAGAGGAGAGAGGTCTGCAAGTACGCTGCTATAACTGCAATCGGATGGGCCATCGTTCTTTGGAATGTAATCAGCCAAGAAGAGAGAAGGGTTCGTGTTTCGGTTGCGGAGAAATGGGACACCTATTGTATGCATGCCCCAAAAGGACGGCCTCGCAGATCGCCTGTGTACAACCACCACCGAAACAGGAGGATGAATTTCAGCGAGACATTGTTTATATAATGGACGAAAAAAAAGTTAAGTTAGAGACGCTGTTAGATACTGGGAGCCCGGTAAGTTTTGTTAAAAAGTCATGCGTTCCGGGCAACTATGCCAGTATTAAAAACTGCGTATTTAACCGTTTTGTAGGAATAAATGGATCGCCGCTAAACCCGATTGGAATGGTGCATACCACAGTTAAGTTTAGTAATACCTTATGCGAAAATGTATCACTTCTAGTAGTTCCAGACAATACCATGGCAGCGTCCGTAGTTTTAGGCCGCGATGCGCTAAAGTTGCTGGGAATATCACTTTCGATTCCCGAGACCGAAGATTTTGCACGTGAAATTATGACTATTTCGTTACATCCCGAAGTTGATAGCATTGCGGAGACATTAGATATAAATCCGGAAACAAACCATGATGTACGTGTGAAATTCGAAAAGAAGTTTATAGAGGAATACATAAAACCGCCTCGTCCTGTTTTACCTCAAGTCAATGCAGAGTTGAAATTGATTTTAAATGAAAACAAGCCGTTTCACACTACACCGCGTAGAATTTCGTATGCGGAAAAAGAACAGTTACGACAAAAATTGGACGAACTTTTGGATAAGGGAATTATAAGACAGAGTAATTCGGAATACGCGTCGCCTATAGTTCTGGTAAAGAAAAAAAACGGTGAGCTTCGAATGTGTGTGGATTTTCGAGTCCTTAATAAAGCTCTTGCACGTGACAACTATCCAATGCCGTTGATCGAGGACCAGTTGGATGCCTTAGAGGGAAAAAGATATTTTAGTTTATTAGATTTAAAGGACGGGTTCCACCACGTTCGTGTATCGGAGGACTCAATAAAATATACCTCATTCGTCACGCCGTTGGGTCAATTCGAATATTTGAACATGCCTTTTGGTCTTAAAACTGCCCCATCTCGATTCCAAAGGTTTGTCAACGAAGTTTTTGTAGATTTGATCAATTCGGGTGATGTTGTGGTGTACATGGATGATATACTTATAGCAACCAAAGATATAGATCAGCACTTACAAATTTTGAAACGCGTTTTTAAGTTGTTGGTGGATAATAAATTAGAGTTACGGTTGGACAAGTGTAAGTTTTTGTATACTGAGGTTGAATACTTGGGATATGTCGTGTCCGAGAGAGGTGTAAGCCCTCCGAAAAGCGGAGTGAACGCTGTAGAGAATTTTCCAGTTCCGCGAAATGTGAGAGATGTTAGGAGCTTCATGGGGTTGTGCAGCTATTTTCGAAAATTCATAGAAGGATTTGCTTTTATCGCTAGACCGTTATACGATTTGCTAAAAAAAGATTCAAAATTTAAATTCGGAAGGGAAGAGCTAGAATCCTTTAACCGGCTGAAAACGGAATTAATGAAGGCCCCTGTGTTGGCAATTTATAGTCCCAAGGATGAAACGGAACTACATTGCGACGCTAGTTCGATTGGATTTGGAGTCATTCTTATGCAGAAGAAAAATGATTCAAAATTTCACCCGGTATTTTATTTTTCAAAGCGAACCACCGAGGTGGAAAGTAAATATCACAGTTTTGAACTTGAAGTATTAGCCATAATTTATGCATTGAAAAGATTCCGAATATATCTAAGCGGTATAAAGTTCAAGATTGTGACTGACTGTGACTCGCTTCGGTTGACGTTGGAAAAAAAGGATATAAATCCACGCATTGCTAGATGGGCTTTGGAGCTTCAAAATTATGATTACGTGTTGGAGCATAGGGCGGGCAGGCGTATGGGACATGCAGATGCTTTGAGCAGATCCACTAACATTCTTGTATTGGAGGGGAATTCATTTGAAACAAGTTTAGCGTTAGTGCAGAATAGGGATCCCGGAATTATTAAGATACGAGAAAAATTAGAGTCGAAGGAAGACGAACTCTTCGAGATGCGTAATGGGTTAGTCTATAGAAAACAAGGTGGAAACTTGTTGTTTTATGTGCCCGAGAATATGGAAAAGAATGTTATTTATAAACACCATGATGAAATGGGACACTTGGGGATGGATAAGACTAGTAATACTATATTGCAAAATTATTGGTTTCCCGGGTTAAGGCAAAAAGTGGGCGAGCATATAAAGAACTGTTTAAAATGTATTTCATATTCACCAATGGCGGGGAAGGTTGAAGGGTCATTACACAATATACCTAAGGGAAGAGTTCCGTTTGCTACACTACACATAGATCATTTGGGTCCAGTTGATAAAAGAATTACTGGGAAAAGGTATGTTTTTCTGGTAATTGACGCGTTTACTAAACACATAAAGTTGTATGCGACTAAATCTACTAATGCTAAGGAGGCAATTTCCTGTCTAGAGGCATATTTCTCTTATTATAGCAGACCCGAGTTGATTATTTCGGATAGGGGTAGTGCGTTTACATCTAAAGACTTTGAAGATTTTTTGTCGTCTAACAATATTAGACATGCAAAGATAGCTACCGCATCGCCGCAAGCGAATGGTCAGGTAGAGAGAATGAATAGAGTGTTTATCCCTGCAGTCGCGAAGTTAAATGAAAGTCGTGCGGGAAGACAATGGTATGATGTGTTAGAGGAGGTAGAGTATGCGTTAAATAATACTGTCAGCAAAGCTACGGGCGAAACACCGTGCAAACTACTGTTTGGAATTAACCAAAGAGGAAAGGTCCCAGATGCAATTAGGAGTTATATTGAAAGAGAAACGGGCAGAGATGTCATAGATTTGGAAACCTGCCGACGCAAAGCTGAAGAAATCAACGCCAAACTTCAGAACTACAATAAGCTACAATATGATAAGAAACATAAGTCACCCCATGAATATGAAGTCGGAGATCAGGTTATGTTACGAAATTTTGAATGTACATCCGGAGCACCCCAGAAATTAATTCCGAAATTTAAGGGGCCCTACGAGGTCACTAGAAAATTAAGAAACGACCGGTACGTGGTAGCTGACATAGAGGGCTTCCAGCATAGTCAGAGACCGTACGAAGGTACATGGGCGTCGGCAAACATGCGACCGTGGTATTCCGGCGGCTAAGTAAGCCTAGTGGTTAGGAAAGAGTATATGTATATATATATAGTTATGTGTGTTAACATGTGTAAAATCTGTCTGTTTGTAGTTACGAGTGTATGCGAGCGTAGCACGTAAGACTAAAAAAAAAAAAAAAAATATAGATATAAGCAAATAGTAAATGAGATAATAAAAATAAGAGCCCGAGGGCGGGCTCAGGGGTCAGGAGTGGCCGAGATTGTAGGAGACTGCCGGCGGATTATGAGAGACTCTGGCGGCGTTGTCTTTTGAAACCTGATCGGTTCCTGGAGACGGCGAGGAGGTTGACGAAAGACCTTATCGCCTAAAGGCGGCATGTGGCGAGTGGCCGGCTGCTGCCGATGCAGCGAGCTTCGGGGGCATTCTTTGTGCGATCGTAGCCAGCATCAGACGTGTTTGATAGAATAAAGAAGTTGGTTCCTACCACCGGTGTTTTCCTTAGCATCATTTATTTTCCTACAAATGTATTATTTTCAAGTTCTTAAAATGATCACAGTAAGAATCAAATATCTGTCTGGCTCCTGTCCTTTGTAATACCGGTAGCCAACTTCCATTTTGCATAAAGATCCGCAGTCTAGTGATCAGTTTAAATATCACTATCAAAAACACAGCTAATAGCAACCGTTAGCTTTGAATTGACAAGTCTTTGGAGATTTTCTCTCTACCGCGGCTCGAACGACACTGATTTTCCGCAAGATTTTTCTGCAGAATTTAGGAAGGGCATTATAAGTGTCGAAATTCGAAATGCACGGTGTAGCACGTTCACGAAAAGGACGGGACGGTCAGACGAAAACCAGGATGCGAGAAGGACCGCCGTAAGATTTATGGCAAACACATGTTTAGTTTTTCCTGCAGATTGGTACGTAAAGTCGATGGGTAACCGTTCGAAAACGCCGTCTACAATTCTTTTAGAAAGTTTCTTAAGGAAGGTATATGACAATAGGGATGCTACGCTGACCTGACATTTTTACCTCTTGCTGGGTAAATGGACCTATGACGTTTTCGAAATCTTGTAGAAAATCAGTGTCGTTCGAGCCGCGGTAGAGAGAACATCTCCAAAGACTTGTCAATTCAAAGCTAACGGTTGCTATTAGCTGTGTTTTGGATAGTGATATTTAAGTTGGCTACCGCTATTACAAAGGACAGGAGCCAGACAGATATTTGATTCTTACTGTGATCATTTTAAGAACTAGAAAATAATACATTGGTGTTTTGTAATTATGTTAATCTCTCTACTGTCTTAAAATGCACCTACTCATGTTTGCTACAAATGCATGAAATCCGCAGTCTAGTGATTGCATTACCTGATTGTTGTGATTTGTGCAGCAGTACAAGGGATATGGCAATTATTATTAGTGCATAACTATGTGTGTTGACAAATGTGAACAGATGACCTCTACACTATTAATAACGTTGTTAACAACGTTGCAATAGTTTTGATACTATTAGTTGATACTATTAGTAAACTTCAATATTTAAAACTTCGAAAAAATGTGGTTTAAAACAAAAAACAAGGTCGCTTTGATGGTTTAAAAATTAAGTTGTATTTTTTATTTGATATTGTTTCAGCTGGTGTTAAGACGAATTCAACGATATATAATAGTATGACCTTCACACTATTAATAACGTCGCAATAGTTTTGGCGCACTAAACTGGCCAAATACCCCACTGTGCGGCGGGGCGAGCCAGGGCGCGCTCTGATTGGTCCGTGTTTTTCGTTAATAACTCCTAAACAAAGCCGCGGCTGACATTGTTGCAAAGGAAAATGTCGCTTGAAATGATCTGAGGAATAACCCTCTTTCGGGATTTTCACGAATTTTAGGACACCTTGTATATGTTTAGTATATCTATGATAGTTGTACACATACTGAACATTTCTTAACATTTGAAATCAATTAACATACACATGAGCTAGAAGCGGTTAAAAGTTGTGAAAATCGAAGTTCTACAACGACTTTTGATGAGTTTCTGCTTAAAATCCACAGAATCGTACATCTCTCGATGCGTGTTGTTTTCTTCAGCATGAGTAGAACTAACAGATCTACAAAACATATATGTTAAATTTTCATTAAGGGCCCAAATAAAAAAGTTTTAAAAAATGCCTTTGTTATTTTTGCATATAACCTTGTAAATTATATGTTTTGGAACATCGTTTTAGCATATCATTTGGTAAACTAATGCTACTAATTCATTACAAAAAATCAGGCCGTTTGGTACAATTGTAAAAAAAATTATTCTGTTTTAAAGGACGTACGAATAATTTTATTGGTCACTGTAGTTCAGTTGATTCATGACCAGAACAAAAAGAAAAGAAAAATTAGCAAAATACGAAAAAACGAATGGGTCAACTTGAAAATGTAGAAATCAAAATTTGACTACCCTGTTTACATTGCCAGCTGATACTCGATCCACCGTCGCCTCGGAATCTGCATGGAGCGGGGGGTAGTACCGTTCCTCATCCACTCAACGACGACGAATCAGTACAGATGATTCATGACTAGAACAAAAAGAAAAGAAAAATTAGCGAAATACGAAAAAAAGAATGGGTCAACTAGAAAATGTAGAAATCAAAATTTGACTACCCTGTTTACATTGCCAGCTGATACTCGATCCACCGTCGCCTCGGTATCTGCATAGTGCGGGGGGTAGTGCCGTTCCTCATCCACTCGACGACGAATCAGTGCAGATGATTCATAGCTGTAACAGATCTAACAGGACAATAAATAAATGCGAAAATATAGGTTTGCGCGTGTCAGTAGATTTCCCCATCACCCAGAGATACTACTGTCGATGCGTTTTTTTTGTCAGTGGTATCCCCTGTAGGCCTATTCTACTGTGAATTACATCTTTACTATAATAATTAAATTTTTTGTTCAATCTCTGACGGAATCAGTGATTCTGCACACTTATTTTCATATATGCAGCTCGACGTCGGTCAATTAGATCTTTTCTGTAATATTTAAATTTTTTAAAAATCGCTGATGGAATCAGTGATTCTGCACACTTATTTTCAAGTGTACAGCTCGACGTCGGTTAGTACAGTTGATCTTTTATCTGTAATTACAATGTTTTTATGTTACAATACAATTATCATTTTTACGTTTTCATATACCTAACATTTACTTTTAAAACAACTCTTTCCTCAAATACTTCCGCGGATGTCCTACTTCTTTTTGGACAATTTGTCATTGTCGCATAAGAAAATAATCTCTCCACAGGTGCGGAGGATGGAACTGGTGTATTATACTTACGGAAAATTTTTTTCATGTAGACATACTTCTCCAAAACTGGCTAATCTCTGCGTTGGTCTTCGAAAAAATGTAGAATTTCCAGTGAAGCTTAGGAAGAATAATCTGCGACTTCTTCCGTCCCAGTGCTTTCTCCAAAATCAAAAAAGTCATCGGGCGATGTTGATTGGGTTACTGTTGCTGTAATTGCATTGTTGTTCTTCCTCATTTCTTCTATTACTGCACTCTTCAAAGTTTTGATTAAAACGTCCTTCTGCGTGTCGTCTACACATAGAAACCACCGATTTTTAAAACTTGGGTGGCTTAAGGCGGCCACTGCCGCACATTTTGATTCATCGGATGCAAACGTGAATATGTGATGGAATCGTTTCTCCAGACTTGTTAATAAGATTCACTAATTGTATCACAAATTCTCCACTGGTTTGCAGCTAACATACGTAGCTTCCTTCTCAAGGTAAATAAGCACGGTACGAGTGTTCCATAAAATATATTTTTGTCGCCTTGTAATATGTCGATCGCTTATGCGATAGGTCCTGTGCATTTCAGACGCTCTTCAATATATGAAATGTCTTTTTCTTTCAATATCAACGCGCGCGGCAGCGCGCGCACCAAGTTCCCCTCCCGCCACCTCTAAGCTGCCGAGTAGTTATTCTCGTACGAGAGTTTTGCGCTTTTTAGCCATATTGCCACCGCTACTGCCGCTCTCCCCGGTAACCGAGGTCAACCAAAATTTTTATTTGAGCTAGATACAATATCAACTAACTCTCATGTAAAAAGCAACTTTCTACCTAGCCTGGAACCTGAGATAAAAATACCCCAAAAACGCATAATTCTTGGAATATATATAGGAGGATGATGATGATGATCATGTTAATTCTAACCCACTTCCAGACAAGCTAGAAACTTGACATTTTGGAATCATGTGTGTTTTATATCCAAACCAACAGGAAAAATCGAAAAACCCGATAAATATTTTTTTTTGGAAAAAAATCAAAAGACTGCATACGTCATGTGGTTGAGCGTACCCTACATGATTTTCATTTAAGCCTTTTGAAAATTTCGTTATTTTTGCGGTAGGACGCACCGTTCCCGAGATACAACTGTTACGTCCCAGGCCGTAGGTAGTCCGACAGAATGAAGGGGGTGGGGCTGGGTCGTAACCGTATAATTGTTTAACGATCTTCGATCCACGTGGCGCGTACGTCCACGTCTGATCAGGGCCGAACCGGTGTCGGTTGAGAAAGGGGGGGTGGGGAGGGAATGAAAGAGAACCGAGACGGACGTCGTCCGTCGTGAACGCCGCGTAGGAGTAACGCACAATGCAGTGGTCGTGACAGCTCCCAGCTATCGAGGTGTCACTATGGGGGTGTGTGGTGCAGTTCGTCCGAACGCGTGGGTCTGTTCGATTCGGGACTGGAAATAGATCGAAGGGAATTCGTGTTCTCTCAGTACCGAGCACCCTCTGGGCTCAGACGTACACGATGAAACACTGATTCAGGGTTGGAGAATGCGGTATAGGGAATATGAAGAATATGAGGAATTGATCGGCGAACCGGTCGATTCGAACAACCCGATAACGCACCACACACACACACACACACACACGTTCGCGATCACCTCAACTGGTCACTGAGAACTGCACTTTAATAGTACCACCGCAGAGTGAGAATTCTACGGGTGACGTAACGGTCGTAGCGCGGATCCTCGAGACAGATTTCTTCCAACGGAGGAAGGCTCGGAACGACGCGGAGCGGTATCAGCTTCCACGGGGGAGGAGGCACGGAATCGGACCGTCCTGTGACCGATATGTTCCTCGTTCACCTTGGCGCGTCGCGGGGATGTTCCGATCCTCCGACTGTCCACTATTCGTACCGTACGAGAAAAGGGGATGTCTCGGATAATCCTGGGACGTTTGGGGTTTTTAAAGTTCTTAGTCCTAAATTGCATGGAACTGAAGGGCCTTTCTGACTACATAAACGTGAAGTGGCCTCCCTTCCCCTTTAACGGGGGAGGGGAGGTACCTTTGTAATTTTAAATGGAACCCCCTATAAAATGTTACATATTTAGATTCTACCGGAAAAAACAAGTCAATTTTGTCTGAAACGTTTTTTTGTCAGATACTTCCATGATGAGATATAACAGTTTGAAGTTTCGAGTTGTAGGTACTTGAAGCGCTCGGAAATAGCGTTATGGAATTGTACATACGCGCTTGAGTCCTTTGCTTATTCATGAAGAAACACAAACAATAATATTTACAATTCTTGAGTTTGACTCACTTATCTATGAAAACGTTTTCAGTTTAGAGCTGTTATTCAAGCAGTAACATTGTGATTATGGCTACTTTTAACACAGAAGTGAATACGTTATTAACGTTAGGTGAATGCCAAAAAAATTATCGGCGTGCAGCAGTGATGTTTTTTGAACGTTATGGTATCAAAAAATGTCATGCAACATTTCATAATTTAGAAAAGCGGCTTCGCGAGCATGGTGAATTGTGTAAAAAAACTCGCAATAAACCTAAAGCTGTCACTAATGAAAATAATAGTGCCAGTATTCTTGCTGCAATTACATTAAATCCTCATATTAGTCAACGTACACTTGCACAAACATCACATATTAGTCGTTCATCAATTCAACGAATTTTGAAACGGCAAAAGTATCATCCATATCACATGGTTTTATCACAAGAGCTTTCGATAGCAGATTACGATCACCGCGTAAGATTTTGTGAGTGGCTGCAGGGTGTTGTGGAAAATGACTTTTTGTGCAAAATACTTTTTTCCGATGAGGCCACTTTTATGAATTCAGGGCATGTAAATACACATAATCTGCATTATTGGGCCGTGGAAAACCCAAATTGGATGCGATGTGTTCCCTTTCAACATCGATGGTCTTTAAATGTTTGGTGTGGCCTAATAGGAGATTTTGTGATTGGACCTTATTTTTTTCAAGAAACTGTAACATCTGCAAGTTATTGTGTCTGCTCAATAAATCATATGCCTGCGTTTTTGGAAGATGTGCCACTGCACGTTAGAAGAGAAATGTGGTTCCAACAAGACGACGCTCCTCCACATTTTGCAATCATCACCAGGCAATTTTTGAACGAAAAATTTCCTTGATCCCCCGATTTAACACCATCAGATTTTTTCTTATGGGGATATGTAAAGGACAAAGTTATGTTTGAACCACCGACGACAAAAGTGGATATGAAACAAAGAATACGTGATTCTCGCGCTTCAGTGACTCCCGAAATGTTAAAAAATGTTAGAACAACTTTGATGTTTCGAGTAAATAAATGTTTACAAGCCCGTGGTGGACATTTTGAACATTTAATTTAAAGTACATTTTATTTTTTCACAAATAAGCAAAGGACTCAAGCGCGTATGTACAATTCCATAACGCTATTTCCGAGCGCTTCAAGTACCTACAACTCGAAACTTCAAACTGTTATATCTCATCATGGAAGTATCTGACAAAAAAACGTTTCAGACAAAATTGACTTGTTTTTTCCGGTAGAATCTAAATATGTAACATTTTATAGGGGGTTCCATTTAAAATTACAAAGGTACCTCCCCTCCCCCGTTAAAGGGGAAGGGAGGCCACTTCACGTTTATGTAGTCAGAAAGGCCCTTCAGTTCCATGCAATTTAAAACTAAGAACTTTAAAATCGATGGCATAGTTTTCGAGATATTGAGCTGTTCAGAGTTATGTGGGCCACCCTGTATATGTATATACGGCGAGAATCTGTTCGTTCGAGAAATACTAACTCAATACGTCGGTGCGACGTTACACCTTACCCCTTGGGGGCGCGAATTTTTCCGGCGACAACATACGAGATACACGGATGCTGCTGACGGCTTGTTGAGTATGAGGTGGGGGGTGAGGTCAGCTGGGAAGTGTCAGCTCAGACGTCGGACGACGTTACATAGCCATTTTTTTATTTTTTTTATTTTTTTTTTATTTTTTTTCGAAAATCGAAAAAAAAAATTTTCTTAAAACACTTAAATTATAAAGTGATCCAGCGAGAATTCTAACTTTGCCATTTGAAGAGGCAACAAGTTCAAACTCGACATTTCATTTCAAGGCTGTTCACTTACTTCTAGTGACTTCTAGTCTCACCTACTAGTGCCAGCGCCGACGCCAAGTTCCCTAGGTTGTAAAGTTTGAATTAGGTAAGTGCAACAATCAATGGCCTCTGGGAATTGGTCTTTCCCGATATCACAGCCCTTATAGGCAAGAGGAACTTGGTCCATCTATCATATCACGACTTTGATAGGCGAGAAGAACTTGGTCCATCCTTCATATCACTGAAGTGGATGGGCCGGGGAACTTGGTCAACCTTTACACGAAGTGTTTTGGTTTGGATATTTATCAGACTCAAAGCTCTTCCAATTTCAACCAATTTTGGCTTTAGCTCTACTATCTGTTGTAGAGCATCGTACAGCGAGTTCCACCTAGTGTTCCCCGGTCTTTTCAGCATGTGGCCGGTTACGTTTCTGAATATTTCTGAGTACTTTGGTCGATTGCACACTTTCCACAACATATTGCACTTTTGCATAATCTCCGTATGCAGTACCGCCACGTGTTCCGTCCTCTTGATCGTTTGCGCCAGGTCGCTCGTGACGCACAAATGCAACGTATGCACAGCACATCGAATGCGTCATGGTAACACATTATCTGTAAGTCTGTCCATTCCTTCTTGTTCTTCTGTTTCGTGTTCTGTTTCTTCTTCTTCTTTTTCTTTTTCCATTTCTTCTTCATCTTCTTCTTCTACTTCCATTCTTGTTTCTTCTCCTTCCTCGGCTTCACCGGTGACTGATCCAATTTCTTCTATACAATTTGGTGGCACACCAAACGTATTGAATGCTTTCACGAAGTTGCTGGCGTTGTCGGTGACAGTCGCCTCAATCTAGATCTAGCATCTAGATCAAACTCACGATGCATACAGTGCAGCAAGTGCTTCAGTCGATCGTATGAATGCGTCCCGCAAAATCTCCGATATCCTAAAGCTGCAGATTTCCTGTCGTAATTTTCTGTTATCCAATGGGCAGTTACGCCCAGAAAACTGCGGTGTTTGCCACTCCAAATATCCGCTGTTGTACACACATATGGAATACTGACCAAGTCTGTTTTGATTTTGTCCACTGTTTCAACATAAAGTTTGTTGATTCGGCGACCTATTGTCCGTCGACTTATCGGTTTCAATCTCTTGGCCATATCTAGCTCTTCAAGTATTTTTCTAAAGTGCACACCCTCAACAATTAGGTTGGGGATCATTGCATCGATGATGAATTGTGCCACGTTCATTTCGAATTTATCTTGCGGATTCGCACCACGATTGACTGCATTTCTCTGTCTGGCTTGTGACACATCATCTAGATATTCTAGATATTCCATATGGTGTTTCCTCTTAAAATGTGAGAGGAAATTGGAGGTCGAACTCCATTGACCTTTGATTTCCTGCTCAGGACTGCATAAATTGCATCGTGCAGTCGCGATAGATCCATCACATTTTGCGGGTAGTACGCTGTAAAATCTTCCCCTCAAAACAGCAGGAAGTACAGCAGGTATCGCTGAGGATTGCTGAGCACCTCCTTCTTCACTCACGAATGAGTTGCTTCCCACGGCGAACGAACTTAAACTTGAACTCATGATTGAACTCACTACACTGATAATGTTTTTTCCGCGAACGCGAGAGATTTGATCACGCGTGAATTGTGATGGAGATTGCTGCCTGCCGAAATATTCTTTGGGCAACTGGTTCAAGGGATTGGATGGATAGGAGGAATTGCGTTTCGTCCGAGACCTGTTAGAGGACTCATCAGTAAGGCTAGCTAACAGGTCTTGCCTTAGACGCGCGCGGATCTGTGATGTCGATCCGTACTGTTTACTCGTCTTGGCTAAAAAGCGCAAGAAGTCAGTGTACTTCGCTTGTATTGGGAAAATACAAGAAGTGTGGCACTGAATTGAGCACTGAACTTGAGAACACGCTATTCGACTGCTTGGGTGAAATCGATGATAACATCTATTCGGAAGCTTGAGACGAACTGGTTGCGGACTCGTTCCGAGTGCTCAATTGGCCTGAGGAAATGGGTGTCTCTTAAGGAAAAGAAGGCGGCCCTTGGAGTCAAGAATAATGTGCATTGCTATACACGCGGAGTCGTGAAGACCATCCGTATTGGTCACTCGTCTTGGCGAAGAGCGCAAGAAATCAGAAGGTTCCCTGATTGGTTTAGCCTTGGTCGGCGTTGCCAATCAGGACACTCGCGATTGTTTAAGATTCTCGAGTTAGATTTAAAGGAGAGTTAATCCGCGCGCGGAGTGGGGCGATACCTGACTCAGGTGTTGAGGGTCGTTGTTGACTTGAAACCGTACTTAATCCGCGAGGGTGTACCCTTGGACATATTGTCTGGCTGGTCAAAGGTAAGCCATAAAGGGGGATCGTTAATGGAGAGTCTTTTTAGCCTTATGCAGAAATGTACAAAAACGAAATTACCTGATGGGCCTACATTTGGAATGGTAAATACCGGTAATGGGTTTTGCCTTCGGGAAGGTCTTTTTATGTTAAACTTCACGAAAATCCGTTGCCGTGATCTGATCGTAAAACGAGGGTTCGTTGGAATTTTTAGTGTAATGGTTATTCGCGACAAAAACCTTTCCGTTCAACGGGACACGAAGATGTGACAAAGAAATGAAAAGACTTATTATCTTGACTGCTATTTCGTTCGCTCAGGTATAAGAGTCTTGCGAGGAACACTGTTCTTGCGACGGAACAGATAATATCCACAATAATATCCACAATGTGTCACGGAACGCAGAACACTTCTTTAACTCATACTAAATATATTTAGTACTTTTGCACTCTACTATCTATGTGAATGATTGCATAAGCAAAGTAACCACGACGGTTAAAAAGAAATATTTTTAAATAAAAGAAAAAAAATGGTGACTATATAATTGATAAAAACTACGTTTAAAAATTTAACAATCGAGTACGAACTTATGCAATCATTTGGTATTTAATAAAAAATTATAATCTCTAAACAAGCTCTCTTAAGAACTGATTCACAGTTTTCTTCTCGAAGCGGCTCAACGCAGCAAGAAAACAAATGCCAAACTCGAAAAGAGAACGTTGAAAACAAACGCTACACGATAACAAATGCAAAACGCGACACGAGAGCAACGTTCGAAAGAACGAGCGTAACGGCCACAGCCAGAAATCCCTATTTCACATGTATCAAAAATTTAAGATCAAATAAAATATAGTAATTAGTAGGGGTGTGCGAGATCCCGGTCGAGACGGAAATTTCTCGCGGGATCGGTACGGAATCCCGAGTCTTTCGGAATCCCGAAAATTCTCAGGAATCTCGTATATTTTCGGGAATCCCGGATATTTTACGGGAATCTTGCACACCCTTAGTAATTGGAGTAAAAATAATGATATTAGGCGTAATCACGCGGCAAGGAACTAGAGAATTGGTAATATGAACTGTGAAACGCTAAATATAAAGATAACTATAAACTACAATCTAGAAATAAGTAGAACGAATGTAATAACAATATTATAACTAAATAAACGTACTATACACGTGGTAACAAGATAAAAGAAATAAACGTAATATGCACATGGTAACAGAATAATGAAATAAACGAGATAAATGTAATAGCGAAATAAGGCAAGTAAAATAAAATAAATGAAATAAATATGATAACTCAAGGAAATAAATGCAATAGAAATATAGGAGGTATCCCAAAACTCCTGAATTTCCCGGTGTAAAGGATGCGGTCTTGTTCGACCAGAGAATGATTAATGGAAATTTGATATGAAAGGAAAAGTGAGATAGGAACGATGAATGTGTGAAATGAGCGAGGGAATGAACGAATGGGTGAATGTAACGGATGAATTTGAATCGGATGAGTAAAGGAAATTGAAAAGGAGAAGTATTTGGATTTTACAATAAATTAACTGTATTTCTGCACTTGTGTAATTACAACGTTGTCGGTGAAATGATGTACGAAAGAACAGTGAAATAAAAATGAATTAAACTGAGAAGTCTGAGAATTTGAAGGCGCGTGTTGATTACTGCGAACAGATGATTATGATTGCAAGAGAGAGTGATCGGCTGTTCCTCTCTCTATTTTATTGGCTGGATCCTTCTGGAATATTCGTCACGCGTCATGCTTCCGGGTGAGCCTTCGAGAGGATTCCAGAAGGATCGAGAATGGGCTTTGACCAATTACGTGGTCGATAGCGTGCCCACGCAATTTCCGTACACCGCTGATTGGTCGACCACTTGGCGGGATCGCGACGCTCACTTGGCGGGATCGTAGCGGCGTTTGGCGGGAGCGAGCAGTGTCGCGAAGCCATCATGGCGGTCGCACGCGCCAATCTCAAACACCCGGAAATGAGAGGTTCCTGAATTCATTTGAAGCGACATTTTCCTCTGCAAAAATTGCGTCCGCCGCTTTGTTTAGGAGTTATTAACGAGAAACACGGACCAATCAGAGCGCAATCTAGACGCGAGTTGCCATAGTCGGCCCGACGCACAGTGGTCTAAACGGGCGATTTAGCTGGACAAAAATATTCTAGCATTATTTTAAGACTTAAAGCCGTAGTTAAGTAGGACATTGGATTCGTCTTGACATCAGCTACAACAATATGTAATAAAAAATACTTAGTGGCGTTTAAAAAATTAACATAAACATATTTTTTTATTAAAAAAGAAATTTTGTGAAATTTTTTTATTGGGATTTACAGATGACTGAGTATTGATTAACTTTTGTTGGAAACATTTTCTTGCCAGATTATCCGAAATGTTCAAAACATCGTGGTGAC
This sequence comes from Lasioglossum pauxillum, assembly GCA_933228785.1. Classification (NCBI taxonomy): domain Eukaryota; kingdom Metazoa; phylum Arthropoda; class Insecta; order Hymenoptera; family Halictidae; genus Lasioglossum; species Lasioglossum pauxillum. The sequence goes on from OW121700.1 coordinate 22,496,105, forward strand.
AATTGGGCATTTGCGTCGAAAAGCTGACAGAACTACTTTTGCATCATTCTTTTATTATACTACTATCGCCTGTTGTCTCTTAATTGGTCGGCGTCTTTACTTGAACTCACCTACTAATTGGTCAACGTCTTTACTCGAACTCACCCCCTTAGGTATGGGGGAGATTCGAAGTGATCGCGCTGTCCCTCATTAAACAACTTACGGAAAAGTAGGATTGAAATAAACGGACAATATAAATTAAAATTAATTTAACGTTATAAAATATATTTATCTTATAGAATTAACAAAGACCGTAGGTCTGATGACATTATTTTTGCAGCAGTCGGTCGTGGTGACCTCAGGTTAGAAATAAGAGGGTCTGAAGATATCAATAAATTGTGTAGGAGATCTTCGTTGGTGGCCCATCGAGATATTTTCCGAGTATGGTACTCGCACAATGATCGCAATTCTTTATGCCTTGCTTCCTGGTCATCTTCTGACAAATTTCCAATGGGTAGTATGCTGCTTTCTATCACATCAGCACCATGTACAAGCACTTTGTGAACAGTTACCGGCATATAATACCATGGGTATAAATTCATAAAGAGTTTGGCCGTGTCCTGGGCATATTGACGGAAAGCTGATGGGTTAACGCTTTCACCAGATGAAAGTGCCTACAGAATAACCGCAAAGCGAGTTACAAGTTTTTCATCTATGCCGGTAATTTTGGAAGAGGTCGATGGATCTGCAAAGAAACGTCTGGCAGAAATAATTGTTGCTTTTCGTAATTGGAATTGTTTCTTCTCATCATCATTGCCTTTTATTTGTCATTTCTTGATGTCCAACCGATAGGACACATGTAAAAGGCACTCAAAGAAACGGATGTAGGCGTGTAAAATAGAGAGGCCGAAATTGAACGACTGGCGATCACAAGAGCGTTGTACAACATTGTCTATGTCATTCATTTCTACGGGTAAAGCTCCACATATATAACACTTCTGTGAAGAAGTATTATCCATTAAGGCATTGCATACTTTCATGTCTAACATAGTTCTTAACAGCGAATGACAAACAGCAATGTCTCTGTTGTCACCGAAAGAAACGGCCGTCGGTATTAATTCCGATATTTGCTGTTCAATATAAAAATGCTCCTCTTTAGTGTTGTCAGCATTTTCATGAATGAACTGGAATCTTATGGGACGACACCAACGAGTGGATGACGTACGAGGATTTTTCCATAAATCAATTTTTGTACTGGAATGCTTATGTTCCGCCGTTAATTGTAACGGTACAATGGATGTCAATAAAATATTGGCATCCGAGGCCTCTGTATCACCATCGGTAAACTTTTGCTTATAAAGAGCATGTCCCGAACTGGCATTCAGTCCCCACTTGTACGTCAGATTGAAGGAACAGTTATTATTTTGAAAATCAGCATCTGGTACCTTCAACATAAAACTGTTTTCTCCTGAAAATATTAATCTACTCTGTAGTCGAGTAAACCTTGCAGTTTCACCTCTGCCTTCGTGTCAGTTAGAATGACCGACGATTCGTCAGGGTAACACTTTTGCTTCTCAATTAGAATTTGATTGTAACTGGGATATAAGTAAGCGTTTCTTTCTTTTGCTCCTTGTTGCATAACAATATATTGATGTTTCGACAAGCCTAAAGAAATCATCAAATCTAATGCCTCTTGTGGTGTATACGGTGTGTATGCCTCATTCTGTCGTCGTTGCTTTTTTTAGAGATTCAGGACTCTTTCCTGACGCTTCCTCAATCACTCGGGCTAGAATTCTTTTCGGGCTAGAATAGCTCGAAAGGAATCTATCAGCCATGCGCCAGTTGTTCTGTTTCTTTCATTTTTTCTCTCATTCTTTTTTTTTCATTTTGTTACTAAATTGATACAAAATTGTTGGATTCTTTTTCCAAGAGAATCCTTTGACTGTTGTTGAAATTTGAATGATATTAAATCTCGCGCTCACAATATATCGTGCGAACCTGTCGCGATCGATGCGAGATCGATTCCCCCTTCTACCAACATTCGGTCGCAACTAGCGTGCTCACTCTCTTCTATGAAAGTGCGCTTCACTTCCGTGCGGATTATCGAACAGTGTGTACTTCTATTACGACAAATTGTATAACCTTTTGTACTATAAAGTATTATATTACTATTATCACCATTTATAAACATTTATTAAAGTTTATTTCTCAAGAGGTTATGGGCCCAGATCTGCCAGATCTGACTCAGGAGAGATAATAGTAATAGTCTCAGTGAAGGAAAAGTACGAAGGTTTGCGTAAAGTGAGCCACGTGTTATACATAACCTAAATAGTTACGAACGCATTAAGTGTAGCGTCGCAATAAGGATGTCGGACAAGATCGATGTAACTTCGATCAATAAGTTTGATGGTAAAAACTATCATCAATGGAAATTCCAATTAAGTTGTGCTCTACGAGCAAAAGGTCTTTTCGAAATTACGAAAGGCAAAGAAGTAAAGCCAATGGTAACGGCCACATCGACTCCGGCGGAAGTCACGGCATATAAGAAATGGATAAAGGACGATGCATACGCCATGTTCTTATTAAGCTCAGCAATGGATTTTTCGCAGATAACATTAATTGAAAATTGTGAGACGTCGAAAGGAATCCTGGATAAGCTTGATGCAGTGTACGAGCAGAAAACTGAAACGAGCAAAATCTTGGCGCACGAAAGATTTTCTCAATACAAAATGGAACCGAATGATTCAATCGCACAGCATATCGCGAAGGTCGAAAATCTCGCCAGACAGCTGAAGGAAGCAGGTGAAGAGGTAAGCGACATTGCCATTATAACCAAAATTCTTGGAAGTCTACCTCAAAAATTTAGAAGCTTTCGTCAAGCATGGTTGTCTATGGATGAGTCGAAGCAAACGATAAAGAACCTCGCGTTGCGTTTGATAGACGAAGATAGTAGTTTAACTACGGCTGATGATTCAGACAAAGCTCTTGCTACGTCATCACGTATTAACAAAGTAAACAGTAAATGGGATCAGAAACACAAAATAAAATTCGATAAATCAAAAATAACGTGCTATAATTGCCAAAAGAAAGGTCATTTTGCTAGTGAATGTAAAGGAAAGAAAGTATATAGAAATAAGGAACAGCAAGTTCCACAACAAGGAAATTATTCTGCATTCAATGTATATGAAAATGATAATTCATTGTTAAATCTCGACGATGAAAAGTGGATTCTTGACAGCGGTGCCACATCGCATATGTCACATAGGCGCGAATTCTTTACTAACCTTCAAACACTAAATGATAATTCTGTAGTAGTTCTGGGAAATGGGCAAGAACTAGCTGTGAAAGGTAAAGGTAGCATAAAAATCAATAAACTAGTATATGGAAAATGGTATGACTCAGCAATCACTGAGGTATTATATGTTCCTAACCTAAATAAGAATCTGTTCTCAGAAGGTGTTGTCACTAAGAAAGGTGTGAAAATTGTCAAGGTTAATTCGGAAGCCAGTATTTACGAAAACCAAAAGCTAACTGCTACTGCTGTACGTAATGAAAGTAACTTGTATCAGATGCAAATCAAAACAGTATTATCACATGAAGCAAACGTGGTAACAAAGGATAGTTTGCAGACTTGGCATAAAAGGCTAGGACATGTAAACATTAAATACATTAAAGAGATGGTTTCTAAAAATTTAATCAAGGGTATAGAGCTATCAGACTCTGAACGTTTTTTCTGTGAAGCGTGCGTGTACGGGAAACAGCACAAACTAACATTCGGTCAATCGAAGCACATAAAAGCAAAATGTGGTGAATATATACACAGTGATCTGTATGGACCGATGTCTGTCTCATCTGTCAATGGAGCCAGATATTTTGTACTGTTCAAAGATGATCATTCAGGATACAGAGTTGTTTTCTTTATCAAGCACAAAGACGACACTCTAGAATGTTTCAAGGAATTCGTAAAACTATCGAAAAACAAGACAGGTAATCTTGTGAAGGTCTTACACGTTGACAATGGGCGTGAATATTGTGGAAAAGAATTTAGAAGTTATCTATCAAGTCAAGGAATTGAACTAGAGACAACTGCACCATACACTCCTGAACAAAACGGGAGATCAGAAAGAGACATGAGAACGATAGTCGAAAGTGCACGTTCAATGCTGTATGCAAGGGATGTTCCATTATACCTGTGGGCAGGTATAATGAAGAACTTTTGGATGTGATGCATACATGCATGTACCTAAAGAATTGCGTAACAAACTTGCACCAAAAAGCAAGAAGTTATTGCTTGTTGGATATGATGGGAATTCAACAAACTATCGATTATACGATGTAAAAACAAAGAAAATTAAAGTTTCACGAAATGTTTCATTTAATGAAGGTGCCACGATAACCGAAGAAAAGAAAAATTTTGTAAGAATATTTCATGATGAAGACGACAAAGAAAATACAATCTCGGATGAGAATGAACATCAAAGTAAGAAGGATGATTCTGTAACTAATACAAAGTCCGATGGATATGATTTACGGACTCGAGATTCAATCAAGAAGCCAATAAGATATGAAGCACATCTCGCGGACATAAAGATTCCGGAAAAATTTGAAGAAGCCATGAAAAGCCAAGAAAGAATACAATGGCAAGAAGCAATTCAAGAAGAAATCGATGCATTAGAAACAAATGAGACATGGAATATAACCTTCCTACCAGAAGGAAAACATGCCATAGGCTCGAAATGGGTGTTTAGTATCAAAGCAAATAACAATATAAATATTCCTCGTTTCAAGGCAATATTGTGTGCTAAAGGATATGCACAGAGAAAGGGTGTTGACTACACTGACACTTTCTCACCAACCGCAAGATACGATTCCATAAGGATTCTATTAGCGCTAGCGCTACAACAAGATCTAAAAATAAAGCAGTTTGACGTTAAAACCGCATTCCTCAATGGGGAGTTACACGATGAAGTATACATGTTTCCTCCAGAAGGAATTGAGGCACCTGATGGTATGGTTTGTAAATTGAAAAAATCATTGTATGGCCTCAAGCACGCGTCCCGTCAATGGAACGAACGATTCGATGGTTTCCTAAAGTCAATTGGTTTCCAACAAAGTAACGCGGACAAATGCATTTATCATGGAAAATTGAATGATTCCAGAATATTGCTTGCTTTATATGTAGATGATGGACTACTCATGGGTGAAAATGAAAAAGAAATCGAATCAATAATCTTAAAGCTAAAAACAAATTTTAATATCACGGTTTGTAATAATGTACGTTGTTTTGTAGGAATGGAGATCCTTCGTGATGAAGCAAATGGGTCAATATTTATTCATCAAAAGAATTACATTAATAACATTGTCAAAAGGTTCGATATGCAGGAGGCAAATGGGATTTCTACCCCTGCAGATGTACATTCACACCTATCGATGATGATGGACAATGAAGTACCCTGTAATGTACCATATAGGGAAGCCGTAGGTGGATTGATCTTTGCTGCAATCGTAAGCAGACCAGACATTGCTTTTGCAGTGGGAGTAGTAAGTAGATACTTGGACAAACATGGGTATCCTCACTGGAACGCAGTAAAAAGGATAATCAGATGTCTCAAGAGTACCGAGAACTTCGGAATACTGTACACGAGATCAATGGGTACAGAGAAGGTTAAGGGATATTCCGATTCAGATTTTGCAAATGATGTCGACACAAGGAGGTCCACGACTGGTTACGTATTCAAGTTGAGCGGAGGACCAGTGACCTGGAGCAGCCAGCGTCAACCGACAGTATCACTGTCAACTACCGAGGCGGAGTATATTGCTGCCTCATGCGCAACGAAGGAAGCTATGTGGATTCGTCAATTGTTAGCAGATATTGGCGAAAATACGACAGAATCAACAATGATTCTTGTAGATAACCAAAGCGCCATAAAACTAATTGGTAACGCGGAGTTCCATAAAAGGACAAAACACATTGATATACGATATCACTACGTGAAAGAAAGATGTATGAACGGTGACATCGGTGTGTCCTATATATGTAGTAAGCATCAACTTGCAGATATTATGACCAAAGCAATACCGCGCGATCAATTTGAGGCGTTACGTACCGAGTTAAATATATTAGATTAACAGTTTTGTATAAAGTAAGTTTCTTCGAAAAGGAAAGAAAAAAAAAATGTATGTATGAGTACGGGTAATGAGAGTGAAAAGAAAAGAGTTCTCTCTGGAAAGGAAAGTGTATCCATAGAGCGCTCAATTAGTGGGAGTGTTGAAATTTGAATGATATTAAATCTCGCGCTCACAATATATCGTGCGAACCTGTCGCGATCGATGCGAGATCGATTCCCCCTTCTACCAACATTCGGTCGCAACCAGCGTGCTCACTCTCTCCTATGAAAGTGCGCTTCACTTCCGTGCGGATTATCGAACAGTGTGTACTTCTATTACGACAAATTGTATAACCTTTTGTACTATAAAGTATTATATTACTATTATCACCATTTATAAACATTTATTAAAGTTTATTTCTCAAGAACTGTCTATCCGAATTTTCAAAATTACATGTTTGAGCCACATATTCATAAATTAAATTTCGGACTCCAACACTTCCACACGTAGAAATCATATTTCTGTCTCGGAGAAATTGAAAGATGTCCCTCCTGCTCAGCAAAATATTACCTACAAACAATTAAGATTAGTGTAGAATACTTTGCACAAATGTTCATTGGATCTATCTGAGAATTTTGGGGTATTTCGATTATAAACAGTTTTTATATTAAGAGAGAAGTTAACCCTTCGTCCGAACTGACTCACAGTGCCGTACTTTGGTAGGAATTTGGGACAAAAATAAAAAGATACGTGTGGCGTAGTAATAACTAATATTTCTTTGTTTGGAATTATTTTAAACACACTAATCGAGGTTTTGGAATATTATTTTAGAATTTTTCATTCTTTTAAACTAAATAAATTTCAAAGAAACAATAATAGGCATATTTTATGTATAATGTAAAAATGAAATATAAACATATAGTACATGTTCCGGCAAACCGATACGCATCCGATCCGCAAGTTCGCACAGGATATTTGAATCGTCGCAGTGACCGTTGGCGCCCGCTCGCGTATTTGTTTTGTGTCGCGCTCGCTTGTCTCCTGACCTCGCGCTCGTTACAGCACCGGCCTTCAAAATGACAACGGCCAACACGCTGTTCGATATACAAGTCGTGCTGTGCAGGACCATCGGCGGAGTCCTCACCAATGCACCGACGAAGGGAATGGCCAACCTCACAGAGGCTTGCATACAGACCCGGTTTGAGGCACTATTCCGCACCATGTAAGGCTCTAAGCCCCGTTTCACACTTGAGCGGAACGTCCGCGGTCCGCGCGCGGTGACGCGCGGTCCGCGCATCTATTTATTACATTAGTAGAATATTATTTACAATTAGTTTCCAAAGAAGAAACGGTTTCTTTTCGAGATATTAATGAGGGGGTACTGACTGGTGTACCATGTAAACTAGTGTGAGAGTTTTCATGACTTTTTGGAACTGTGTATTTTGAAACTGTGTATTTTGGAACTATGGATTTTCGAACTGTGAATTTTGATAAGGGGAACTAGTTTGCGGGTAATTGCTGAGTAGAGGAAAATTATGGTACAGATAGGAAACAGGAAAGCTGGAAATAGGAGCCGAACTTTGCAAACTATTTTGATTTTTAATCCGCATTAATAACTGCATAGCTTCTAAACGAAATTGCAACTTTTGGTCTGAATTGAAATTTTTTAGGGTTGGTAACAATGATATTAAAAATGCTTTGTCGTCGTCATTATCGCTATTATTCTCAGTTAATAATTTTAATAGATTATCCTCAAAAGCAGTCATTCTGCCAGCTTTTTTTTGAGGTGTAGGAGCAGCTTCATCGTCTGATCTGTGTCGATCAGATGTCTCTTCCTCTTGTTGTGCATTGTCGTCTTGCAAATCTAGATGTCGTCTTGCAAATCTACATCTATATTTGATTCAGTCTCTCTTTCGTGTGATCGATGAAGGAACTGCATTTGGTCGTAATACGTGTATTTAACGCGTTTTGTAAATCCAGATCCAGACCGTTGAATCTGCTGCATTCTTTTGCTTTTCATATAAGCGTCTTTTGCAGTCTTCCATCGTCTCTGTATTTGATTGACTAAAATAATGGCGAATTTGTAAATTCAGTAACATTTCTTTTGAAAAGTAAGTAGAACAATACTTTTATTTTCAGATATTTTGCTACGGGTAACACATTTACGGATCTACATTATACCTACAGGTTGGGTATATCTACAATATCTAACATCGTTCGACAAGTATGTCAAGTAATTTGGGATACACTAAAAACAGTATTATGTATGGCTTTGCCCATATCAGAAAAATGGCTGGAAATTAGTGAAGGCTTTAAGAATAATGCTAACTTTCCAAATTGTATCGGAGCACTAGATGGAAAACTTATTCGAATGGTTAAGCCCATTAAAAGTGGTTCATTATTCATGAATTATACAAATTATTTTTCTATCTCCCTTCTAGCTATCTGTGATTCAAATTATCGATCTGTTTTTGTCGATGTTGGTGCTTATGGCAAAAATTCGGATTCAAATGTATTTCAACAAAGTGCCTTTTGGAAGAAATTACAGAGGAATGAATTAAATATACCTCAACCTGCACCACTTCCTGGCACTTCCGAACCGTCACTTCCGTATGCTCTAGTGGCTGATGAAGCTTTTGCTTTATCCGAACGTGTTTTGCGGCCGTATGCCAAAAAGAATTTAAATTACAAAAAAAAGATTTTTAATTACAGACTCACTCGGGCATGAAGATATATTGAATGTTCCTTTGAAATTTTAAGCAACAAATGGCGTATTTTTTACCGCCCATTGAATGTAAATCTTAATTTGGCAGTTTCTATTGTAAAAGCTTGTTGTATTTTACATAATTTTGTTAGAGACAGAGACGGTTACAACAGTGAAGACACTTTTACTGTGGTTGGATTTGAAGAATGTGATCATTTAACGCCTTTTAACATGTTATGGAATTCCAACAGAGACAAATTTGCACAATATTTTACAACTATTGGTAAAGTTCCATGGCAAGATTCAAAAATTCATTAGATCTAACTGTATATCTAACCAACCTGTTGTATATCTAACCAAATGTTTTCAATAAATTTGTTAACTCAAAAACTTACCCCATTTTCTCTTACATTCCGAGTCCATAGTGTCATAATGTTCCACTAACGCAGAACAAACTTCATTCCATGAATGGATTTTTAAATCACGATCTTTGTAATCATCGCGTGAAACATCCCATAAATTGGGTCTCGAATGTATTTCTTTTATTACTAATTCAGTATCGATATCCATAGTACTGAGGAGGAACTAGTGAACTACAACACACGTTTATTCAAAAAAGACTGCATGCGACGCGTGGAGTCATTTATTTATAATTCATTTATTTATTGAATGATTTGCCGTCGTCTTGACAATGTATAAACACACAGCTGGCCGTCGAATGTTCTGAACAGCAGAGGAAGAGAGAGGGAGAGAGAAAGAGAAAGAGAGAGAGAGAGAGAGGGGCAGAATTGGGCGTTAACCGATTAAAATTTTAATCAAGATTGATTGGTTAATGTGTTCGATTAAAAAATGATTCAACTGATTCAATCGATTGATGAAGTTAATCGCCATGCGGTCTATCCATAAATTGTAATAAGGAGGGAGATAGAGACATAGAGCGGAGATGGAGAATTGGCAGAAATATATCTCAACAAAAACTAAGTTTAAATTTTTTCAGTATTCATACAGTATACCTTCAAACTAGTGAGTTATTTCAACAAAAAAATGATTTCATTAGTTTTGTTCGCGAAAATCGATTACATCGCAAAATCCTGAGATCGTAGACAAATTTTGGGACCAGATTTGAATTCAACCTGAAAAAGTCTACTGGAAATGTGTAGCATGTAAAAAAATTTTTCCGCGCGTGGTATTGGATAAACCACAATTTTCTTGAAACTGTGCAAGTTTGACGAATTTTTTCAAGGTTAAAAAACGTTCGTACCGTAATCTTTCTATTTTCCCGTATTCTGTAATTTTTCAGCTTTAATTGAAAAAAAGTCATCGCTCTATCTCATTTCTATCAAAAGTTTGTTGATTTTGACACAGAATTATCGATTTGTCCCATATTGTACTGTTTGGGATTGGCGGAACGCGACCTAGTAGCGTAACGCGCTGTCCAATCCCGCACCGCGGATATTGATCGATAATCGATCAGCGGCGAGCCCCACGATAGGCTATCACCGCCTGATCGATTATCGACCCTTCTAACACGCGTCTATTGGCTGAGTGTGAAGAACGCCAGTCGTTATCATTCGGTGTGAGCAAACGAGATCACTGCTGATCAACCGTTTCTCATTCTCGCTTTGACTTCTTCTAACGTCGTGCGTCGTAAGACCGGTTAAGAAAAAAAAGTAGAATCTCATCTCACAGCTACGCTGCTCATTCTCTCGCTTTAAAGTTTAATTCTTTATTGTAATTCTTCGTCTTTGGTTGAACTCGCTGTTCAACCAAAACTTGTACATATTCGCGCAAGTGTTCATATTGACTATTCCGCTGATCGGTGAATAAAGTTGTTCGTCCAAATCGACTTCCAAGTTTTTCCCCAAATCACGAAACATTTTGGTCCTTCGAGCCGGATTCAGTGCTGCAGTTTCACTGAAATTAACAAAGTGAGTTTAACGTGACCGTTACATGTGCTCATCGCGATAACCACATGGCTGACCTTCAGAACAACCAGCGAGTCATCGGGCAATGAATCTCTCGAATCGTTGTTAATCTTAAGAAGCGTGGGAAGGCCAATATCTCGCTAGGATTGCTTCAATCGTGCCTCAGCGCTCTGCAAGAATTGTGGGTGGAATATCGGCATGGAGACGCTGCCTTACAAGCCGCAGCGGAAGCCGATACGAAGCTAAAGGAAATCCCATATTTCAAGGCCGACGAGTATGAAGATGTCCAGTTCACCTTCATTGAGCAAGCTGGAACAATCAGAGATATGATTTCGGAGCTAAAGGGCTCGGCAACCGTTAAGGAAGCTCCTAGTTCAAATCCAACGGGTTCCGAGACGGTTACCCAGAGGTCACGAGCCGTGTTGCCAAAGATGGCTCTTCCAACCTTCGACGGGCAGTACAAGGACTGGCCGTCCTTTCGAGATTTATTTACCTCGCTGATTCGAAATGATCAATCGCTGTCGCCAGTGGAACGACTTCACTACTTGAAAACATGCATGAAGGGCAGCGCCGCTTCCCTTCTTAAAAATATCAAGACTACCTCCGAGAACTTCCAGGTGGCCTGGGAGAAATTGGAAAGCCGATTCGAGAATCGGCGCCTCCTCGTGCAGGCACAAATCAAGCTCCTCACGAAGTTGTCTCCAGTCCGAAGGGAGTCTGCCGCCTCAGAATTACAGCGTCTCTTCGACGAAACTTTCGATGCTGTCGATGCTCTCGCCAACTTGGATCGGCCCATCTCCAACAGTGCAGACTAGATCGTGGAGTTGACTGCGGAGCGACTAGATCGGCAATCGCTTCGAGAGTGGGAGGATTCGCTCAAATTGTCACGGGACTTGCCAACTCTGGAACAATTAAAAACATTTATGATTGGTCGAATCCAAACGTGCGAGGCTTTGGAATCCGCGGCGACCTCGGGGCAAGCCACTGCTCAGAAACCTACTAGCAAGGGATTCAAGGTGCACCAGGTGTCGGCCGCTAACTCCTCCGGCAGGATCTGTAGCCTGGGGACCTAGGGATATTGGGCTCTCTAATGATGACTCTGACTCATTGGAGGGTATGACTACAGTGGTGGTGGTCCATGTCCTAAATCCTCTTGCTCCACCTCCTCGTGGTGGTCCCTGGGACACACTGCGGTGTGTGCTAACGGAGCGAGGGGTGCACGCGGGGCATTACCTCCGCGTGTAACCAAGTGTCACGGGCAGCAAGATGTCTGCCCGTGGCCATGTTTTACGGCACGGGGGGTCTTGCCTTAACCGGCCGGCCCTTTTTCTTTTTTTTTCCAAGGAAACTACCACCGTTACTCAGAACGTCGAGGGGGGCCTTTTCTTCAATTCACCCCTCGGCGAATTTCCCGAGTGTCGCCACTCGTGTTCTTGGCGTTCCATAACTTTGTTCCTGCTGACAAATTAAAACCGAATCTGGCAAGTATAGGTTAAGGTTTAGGTTATAATCTCGGAAAATAAAAGTTATTTCTGGGAGCTTGAGGAGTCCTCTGGTCCTATGTAAAGAGAAAATAAAAATGCGTATTCCTCCATTAGGAGATGGTAAGTATTAATAACTTCTTGTGTGTATGCTCGTATAACTACTATTCGTAATATATAAACTAATTATGTTCTTTCTTTTTTCAGGTATTCTTTCAGGTTTCTTAGTATTTTATACAGGTTTGTATATTAATGTTCATTATTTCATGTTTTATTTATCTTTTTTCTCTTTCTCTAGTTTTCTTTCATATTTCTCTTTCTCATCAATGATTTTGTTAACGAAGGTATTAATTTTGTTCCAGCTGTCTTTATTTTTTAGGATACACTCGGAGAAGGTGTCTACCGTAAAATCATGGTCCAGGTCAATCTGCAGTTGTGTTCTCTGTGATTCCCATTTCTCGCATTTAAAGATTGTGTGTTCTGCGTCGTCTCTATCACCACACCACCAACATTTATCATTGGCGGCTTTTCTAATCTTATACAGGTAGGCTTTAAACACTCCATGACCTGTCAAACATTGCGTAAGTCTGAAATTGAGCGAACCATAATTTCTGTTTTTCCATATAGTTGGATCCGGGATCAATTGTTTGGTCCAAACACCGGTGCTCTGCTGGTGCCAAAACTTGTGCCATTTCCTCCAGGTACGTATTTCGATGTTCTTTTTAATGTCCTCGAGTTGGTCTATTTTCCATTGGCGAAGATCATCGTCGTCTTCTACTTCAATTCTGAATTTCCTCGTTGCTTCATATAGCGGTTTCTGGTTAGCTAGTGTGTACTCGAGGGGCAGGTACCCCGTTATAGCGCAAAGTGTGTACCTTCCGGCCGATCTGTACGCATAGGCTACTCTGCTTAAACCTTTTTTTTATAATAACAATTTCCCGCTTTATAAGGCTATGAACCTCTTCCACACATATGTACACTTTTACTTATACCTAACGAAAATAAGCTAAAAATAACCGCACGCACTCTAAATATATGACACACAAAGAAAAAACCTAATTCACATACCTAAAAACTAAAAACTCTCACACTCTCTCAAAAACAAATCCCACTCTAACTCTATTCCGCTCGTTCCAAAAGTCCGTATAATTTTAACACGGCGAGGTAAGCTGAATCCTTCACGGACTTATGGAACGAACTCGTTCCATAAATTCGTGAAAATTTACTTAAGGTGTTAAAATTGCCGTAAACTACACGCACGCACTATCTATTGCTCTCCCTTGCTCACTGCGCCCCGCACGACGAAGAAAAATTTTATCCGAATTTTATTGAAACGAACTGTGGTTCGTTTCATAAGTTTCCGGATTTTTCGAAATTGCACCAAATTATTTTTCTCAAACTCAACAAACTCTAAGGCGGGCTGACACACCACCAGGACCCTTCAGAGCCCTTAAAAAAGGCAGTCCGGGAACTTATGACCGAAAGTTCGTTTCACAAGTCCTCGGACTTTCTCCTATATCTCAACACGTAAAAGTATCCGGGAACTTATGAAACGAAATCCGTTTCGTAAGTTCTCGGACTCCTCCGAAATACACCCTGTATATAATATCCGGAAACTTATTCACCGCCTAGGGATCACTTTTACACAGATCGATCACTGAATACTAAAAGATCCTCACACTGAACCCTACAAAACTATAAAAATCCTAATCCTAACGCGTTATTAAAATAAATCCTAACAGGATAAACTGAATAACTTCCATTTCACTCTACTACTTTGCCAGATTACCTAAGGACGATTCTCTACCGAGCACCATACTCTAGTACAATCTAAACCGCTCTGATTTAAAACGACCAGGTCTCACCTTGTAAGCGGGTCAACGTTTCCCCACTCTTACAATTTCGAACTAGGCCGTTTCAACATACCGGGCGACGCAAACAAACTACATCACCTTCACTCACTCTCTCTCTCTCACTCTTCGACCTGTACGTGGTCGCCTCCTCGCAGAGTTTCTTTCTATACTTTGTTTTAAACTGTAAATTGTAAACTGTAAACTGTTAACTGTAACTGTAAACCTCTACGAAGAGGCGTCACGTTGACATACAAGGTCTTTTACTTACAATATATACATACATAGTCTTCGGTTCGTTCCGCGAGTTCAAAAACTCCTCACAACGTACCCTTCTGATTGAATTTTTTTTAACTCTTCAGACACTTTCTCAATATTACAGTATATAAGAACTTTCCTATTATTTTGAATTACGTATATCTCCACGAGTAATTTAGCTTGTACTTATCCACTATACAGTTATTCATTTTATATTCGCTATCCTTATTTTATATTTTAATTACACGATTGATAATTAAAAATACAGTTATATTACATCTACTAATTTTCTGTTTCTTTTCTTTTTTCTCTTTCCAGGTATCGCTTACAACCCGGATGGCTTCGAAAAGAGATTCTTTTCCTGATTCAAATCCAGCCACACCGGGGCCCTCATCTTCGGTATTTAAGTTAATCTAATCTAATCTATCTAATTAATTCTATTTATTCTGTTACCGTTAATTCGCTTTTTCTTTTAATTTTTCTTAGGTCACTATGGAATTCCCTCGTGAACGGGTGCGGGCCATGGTTCATCTTTTGTTTTCCTCCGACATCGCTCCGAAGGCTGCTTTACTTCAAATAACGAAAGCCTATGGCAAAATTATTTCACGAACCACCCTGTATCAGCTCTATGCCGAATTTCGCGAAGGACGCACAGCCTTAGAGGATAAACCGCGAAGTGGACGGCCTCGCGAGCACATAATTGATGAGGGTTTCTTACTCTCTCTTATACATCGCGATCCCCAAGTTACCCTAACTACTCTATCACAGCAGCTCGGTGTTAGCCGGGCTACTGTACAGAGACGTCTAAGGGCCTTAGATTATCGGAAGAAACGTACTACCGGGTTCATATTCGTGCCCACCTCCACGCACCGTGATGCGAGGGTAGAATCCTGTGTAGAGCTGATGCTCCGAAATTTAGATTCTCCATTTCTCGATAAGTTAATAGCTTGCGACGAGTTATGGTTGATTTTCGAGGGTCACAGAGGACCTCGCAGCTGGCAACCTAGGAAGCCTCAGAAGGAGCTTACGCCCTCGACACCCCGCCCCACCAGGCTTCGCCTAAAGGTGAGTATATGGTGATGCATGGGTGGAGTACTATTATGTCATTTTTACCCTCCTGGGGTTTTCCTGACCGGGGCTGTGCATGCTTCGCTTTACAGTGACGCTTTAAGAGCTTATTATAATATGAACCCGGGGAGTGCACCTCCTATCCTACTGCAGGATGGTGTCTCACCGCATACGTCCGATGTCGCGCGGGCTCGATACCGGGAGGCAGGGGTGGAAATTTTGCGTCCCCCTCCCATTCGCAGGATCTTTCACACACTGACTATTATTTACTGGCTCACTTCTATCGTCAACGAGCCCGATCTCAAGGAGCCCAGAGCATCCATACCATCCAGGAGCAATTCCTAATCTATCTTCGTGGATTACCCCCTTCCTTTTTTAGTCGCGGTCTACAGGGCTTATCCGAGCGATGGGCGACCTGTATCGCCCTCGAGGGAGGCCAGTTACCTCCCGAATCTTTTTAGTTCTAATACTATAACTCTATTAATGTAATTCTAGTATAACCATCCGTACATCTATCATTTGTTCACTTTATATTATATATATATATATATAATATATATTATATATATTATATATATATATATTATATATATATATGTATATCTCCATATTGTAACAATATATTCTTAAGTTAAACTTTTACAGTTACTTATTAAAGAATTAATACCACTAAAGCTTACGTTGAGTTATTTCACCCTGACCAATTTTACTTTAGATTACTATTTATATGTTTTTTCTTTTTGATTCTAATTCTTTTTTTTTTCTTTTTCAGTATCCTAGGAACCATGGACCACTCCCCTTCGCACGATGGACCGTCTGCATACATCACATTGATCTAATTAATTTTGATAATACTTGTATAACTTATTGTAATACTACCTATCCAAGAAATAAACCCGTTTTATGCGAAATGTCGGTAATATTCGTACTTAAATTCATAACCTATTCGAGCTTACTCTATCTCAATTGTTCCACATTAGGGATTCAATTTTTCAAAATCACATTGTGGCCTCCAGAATGACCTCACAATCGCCAAACCCGGTGACCGCACGCGAGCTTACCCTTGCAAAACCTCTCTCAATTTTCAGCACAAACTGATTTGAACTTTTCTTACAATCTCGAATTTTCATTCGCGCTTCGATCCGCCGTTCGTCTCTAATACCCGTGCCCGGCCTTTCTTCGTTCGAAACGACTAAAACTCGAGATCTCTTTGTCGCATGCCTGTGGCGCGCATAAGACTTTCTCTCCCTCAATATTTACGATATTCTTCGTTCTCTCCTTTAATAATGATTTTATGACGGAGTGTGTCCGACATAAAATCATTAATTTTTTACTCTCCACATTTTGTATTGTTTATTTTTCCGTTTATTTCCTTCTTAGTTTGAACGAAGAAAGACCAAGACCTCCTTGTCTCGAGCATGCGGCGCGCATACGACTATCTTTCTTTCAATTTTATCGAAACTCTTGAATCATTCCTCTATTAATGACTTTATGTCGGAGTGTATCCGACATAAAATTATTTATTTTTAATCCTCTACATTTTGTACTGCTTACATTTTCTTTTTTCTTTATAAAAATTTATTAGCTAAACTAGCTCGAAATTTTATGAACTGACCTCGATGAGCTATCGGGTTTTGCAAGAAACTCGCCGTGTTCACATGGTTTTTACTAACACGCTCCGCGTATGACGAGAAATTAGCAAAAATAACAAACTCAATAATGCACGGAATCTTGCTCCGCCATCTTAATATGTCTGAATCGCCACGTGCTCGCGCCTAACTGCTGGCAACCATTCTCGCATTTACAGCCTTTTCTGACTCAAATTATCTCGCGTCGGTCATGTAGGTAACCCGTATTATGCTTTCTGTTGGTAACAATGTTATACGATTTCTGTAAACTATGCTATCATTAAACTAATTTATTTCCTACTAAATTTTGAAATTTACTTTATCAGAAGAATTTAACGGACTCTTGCGCTCGCTAGAGAGAGTTTACATTAAATTAGCTATCTGGTTAATTGAATAACCACTATCTTACGCTTCCTAATAATAAATTTGTTATAATTCCATTAATTCTATTAGTCACTAAGCATCTACTAATTGAGAGAGTGTGAGAACATTAACTGACCTATTCCTACAGTCTATCTCACCCAAGAACATAGTTGTTTCGCGCAGCTTGACTGATCGCGTAAGGCGCAGCGAGCGCCTCTCAACTCCCACTCCACCATCCACTGCCCACTGTCTCGACGCGTATCTTCACGTACGCGGTGTACTGGAATGAAAAGGATTAGCATGGAATTGTATGGGATAGAAAATCGCGACTACTTATTTTCTGGTTTAAATTTCTATTGATAATATATTTAATTTTAAACAAAATTTATAAAGACATACACATATATATTTACAAACATACATATTTCAAAGATATTTACATTTATATATTATTATAAATTCTAACTTAAAACTATTTACAAACTATTTACACAATTATATCTTAAAACTATTTACAAACTATTTACACAATTATATCTTAAAACTATTTACAAACTATTTACACAATTATATCTTAAAACTATTTACAAATTATTTACAAAATTATATCTTAAATCTATTTACACAATTATATCTTAAAACTATTTACAAACTATTTACAAAATTATATCTTAAAACTATTTACAAACTTACAAACACATTTACAAAATTTACAAACACAATTACTACTCTGCGTCCGAGTTTTCAGAGCCACACACCCAGCCATCCTCCTCCACAATGGCGTCGACTGTCCTATCTATCTGGTAGAATCTCTCCTCTTCCTTTTTAATATGGTCGACATAATTCGCCCAGTTCGCCGGGGACACGTTTTCGACGGCTTCCTGTACCAGTCGGCGGACATCCGGCAACTTGAACGTTGTGTTCCGCTGCCTAATGTACCTTTTCATTTGGGACCAAACGAGTTCTATAGGATTCAGCTCACAGTGGTAAGGGGGAAGCCGCAACACTATAAAGCCTTTTCTTTTTAAATAGTCATCTATGAAATACTTATTGTCCGGGTCCTTGTATTTCTCGGAGATAGTCAATAGTTCGCATTTCATGCGATCCTCAAGCTCAACCCTATCCTCCCCTTACCCACCAGCCACTCCAGGATGTCCGCCTTCTTCCAGGCCTTTGTTGGATAACGCTCTTTCAACACACTGTGATATGGTGCGTTATCCATGACCATTACAGCTCCAGCTGGTAGCGTTTCTGAAATCGTCTCCACCCATTTAAAAAACGTGTCCCCGTTCATTTCTTCGTGATAGTCTGCAGTGCCCTTCTTTGACTCGAAGCATAGTAGGCCTTCAGGCAAAAATCCGTCCTCGGATCCAATATGCCCGATTATTAATCGTTTCCCTTTGCCCGTTGGGACCGGTATACCTGTCGACAGCTGCCTTTGTTGGGCGTCCTTCGAACTGCCGACGGACGTATCCACCCATGCCCTTTCTCCGGAATCCCCGCAATTGTACCAGGTTTCATCCAGGTAGTAGATTTTCCGTCCTTCCTCGCGTAGCTTCCTTAATGTCCTGATATATTGTTGCCTCCAGGCAATAATATTATCTTTTTCGATCATTGCGCTGTTGCGCTTTCGCCGTATATAGCGGAACTCCATCCGCGTCAGCAGCCGATGTAAACTTGCTCGACTGAACGTCGGCAGATCCTCGTCCGTATTAATCGCCAATAGTACCTTGTCTAGGTTTGGCACCTCGCACAGTGGTCCCAAAGCCCGAAAACGCGGACAAAACCTAAAAAATGAACTTTCAGCTAGGTAAGTTTTAATTATGGGGTTGGCTACTCTAAGAGTATGTCTACTTGGAGGTAAACGGTAAAAAGGTCCCATGTTTATACCTGACCAACAGTCGCAGTCCGAACTTCGGTTTCATTAGTCAGTGCCTTCATACTCTTCCAAGTCTCAGTGCGAGTTTTAACTGTACAGTGCGTAAATTGTATTGGAACGTATCGATTTTAATTGTGCATTATGGATGTTGTTTGTGGAGGTAAGTTGCATAGTTTTTAGTGCCAAATGTTTATTATTAACTGATAACTATGTATGCAAAAGTAAGGGTGAAACTGAAGGCATAAATTTTAAAGATTAATGTAAAAGTTGAGTTTCCTTCACCTTCCATCGCTAAAACTTGTTCGAGATTCTAGTTTATACTATTATCTTGCAATCTATAAAAAATTAGCTGCCCCTCTCTGCCCCTGTGGTCTTATCACTGTTTTTTATAATGTAGAGTAGGTATTTTGTGAGCATTCGTTGCATTTCTTCTCGAACTGAGAGATATACACTAAGTTTTTCTGAACAATTTAAATAGTTTTTGAAGGATTATGCTTAGAACGTATGGAGGACACAGATTGCCAGTTTTTTTATAAACAATAATACAATATATCTGAAATTTTTTTATATTTTTCGAAGACAAACGCTGTTTTTACACATAAAGTAACGTTAATGCTTCTTTCTTTGGGAACTATGAAGTGCGAATACCTGCTTTATACAATACAAAGGGTAGAGTTGGCCTTCCCGAGAATTAGTCGTCCCCCTCGTTGACTTCAATATGAAAGAGCGAGCGGGAAGGTAGAGGGGTGGTCAGGTAATCAGGTAATCCCCGACCAAGACGCAAATATGCTTTGCTTTTACTTTCACTCTTAAACAGCATGTTTAACCCACTAATTTTTGACCGTCAAGATGATATATTGTACTTGAGCGAACCTCGAGGAACTGTGAACGTGTCTGTATTAGTGAGAGTGGTGAGTCGGAAATGACCTCGGTACAGCAGTACAGGTCCCAGTACTCGGATGGTTAAAACGTAATATTTATTTCCGACATATTTATTAATTTATTTAAATGTAATATTCAGTTTTGTAATATTTATTTTCTTCCCATTTATTTTCAGGATCTCGTGATAGTGAAATTCAATTCACACGAAAACAAGTTTTTCTCATGATACATCACTCTTTGAATGAGAAAAATAATATTATAATTGATAATTTAAGGAACCAAGTGTTGGAGAAAAATAAATGCTTCATCGAAATAAACGATGAAATGAAACGAGCCCTGGGGAAATTATTCTATGTAATGCGCAATAAGTGGCAAAGTGTTAACAGGACAGAGAGTAGATTTTTTACAAAATTTGCCGATTGGTTCAATGAAAAGGTAGCCTTTCGGATACCTGTAGCTGCTGTCACTAAACCTGCACAGAGAGGCGGTGGCCGTCCTTCTGCAGAGTTTATAACTTGTACTGAACGTACAAAGCGGAGGAAAACGGAAGAGATCCGATCTACTGTCTCGGTACAAGAATTATCGTACGCTACACAAATGAGCCTTCGATCAACTGGAAATTTGGCTCCGTCGAAAGTTCTTCAAACTATTATAAAATGTCCATCAAAAGCTATAGAATACATTGAATCTCCAAATTTCAAAAAGGAGAAATCATTATCCGCCGAAGCTGCAGTAGCATATATTGTTCAAAAACACTTGTCAAAAGGCGATTATTTAGAACTAAGAAGACTAGCTTTGGAAAATAATTCTCATTTATTTCCAAGCTATAAAAATATCTTAAATTGTAAAAAAGAATGCTATCCTCGCACAGCGGATATTATTATTAAGGAACACATTGCGGAAGTCAAATTGCAGGGTCTCTTAGACCATACCACCCGACGTATTTTACTAGTACAAAGTACTGTAATTAATAGCTTGGAGGAGAAAACACTAAAAAATATGATGCTAATTTGCAAATGGGGGTGTGATGGAACCTCTGGGCAAAGTGTCTACAAACAAAAATTTTCAGATTATACAAAATGGGATAGCGATATATTTTTGACAACAATAGTTCCATTACGCTTGTTGTCTGAAGATGGAAATATCATTTGGAAAAACCCAAGGACTTCCTCACCTCGTTTCTGTAGGCCAATTAAAATTCAATTTCTCCACGAAATAACAGAAGGTACAGTCAACGAGGTTGCAGAAATAGAGGAGCAAATAAAACACCTGAAACCACTGGAAACGGTAATAGGAGGAAAAGAAGTTGGAGTAAAATACAACTTAAATTTTACCATAGTCGACGGAAAAGTGTGCAATGCTGTCACACACACTGCTTCTGCGCAACGTTGTTTTCTATGTGGAGCAACGTCGAAACAATTCAACGATTTTGACATGGTTGCACAGAAGGAAGTAAATCAAGATCACATGCGTTTCGGGCTTTCTACGCTACATGCTTGGATACGTTTCTTTGAGTGCTGCCTTTATCTGTCCTATAAATTGGGCATTCGAAAGTGGCAAGCACGCAATCACGAAGATAAAGAAAAGATACAAGAACGGAAACGAATCATTCAAAACGGTCTACGTTGTAAATTAGGATTAATTGTAGATATGCCTAAGCCGGGATTTGGTACTACCAATGATGGCAATACAGCCCGACGATTTTTTGAAGACTACAAGATATCAGCTCATGTAACCGGAGTTGATGAAACGCTGATTAAACGTTTCTATATTATACTGCAGGTAATTTACAGCAGTCTCAGTTCTAATAAAGAGATTTAATGAACATTAATTACATTTTTTCATATTGTATTGCAGGTTATTTCAAGTGGATTTGAAATAGATTCCACAAAATTTTATCAATATGCCATGGACACCGCGAAGCTGTACGTGGACCTGTATCCATGGTATTATATGCCGACCTCTGTGCATAAACTATTAATTCATGGAGCACAGATAATAGAATCATCAAACCTTCCTATTGGTCAAATGTCTGAGGACGCTCAGGAGTCCCTTAATAAATGTATTAAAAAATTTAGAGAAAATTTATCACGGAAATCTTCTCGTCTTAAAACGATGGAGGATATAATGCATCGACTTCTTTTAAATTCCGATCCATATATATCGAGTTTAAGACAATTACCAAAGAAAAAATTACACAGCCTATTTCCAGAAGCAATTGCATTGCTACAGACACCGGAAGTTAATAACAGAATAGAAGAGGCGGAATCAGATGCCGATTCTGAGTAGATATTTAAAATGTTATATTATATTATATGTTATATTATATCGTAATTTATATTATATTGTAATTTATATTATATTATATACTATGTATTAAAAATTAAATTATCTTTTGTTTGAATAAATTTGATTTATAATGACTATGTTTAAAATCTTGATAAACAATTTTTGAGAAGAACAAATAATTTTGTGCCGCCATATTGTATCCGCCATTTTGTTTTTTAAAATTTTAAGTTCAGATTCGTAATCAGCGACCCCAGAAACGCCTTAATACCAATTTTGAAGCAGATCCAATAATTTTTTAATGTATATATCCGCCATATTGGATCCGCCATTTTGTTTTTTTTAATTTTAAGTTCAGATTCGTAATCAGCAAACCCAGAAACACCTTAATACCAATTTTGAAGCAGATCCAATAATTTTTTAATGTATATGTCCGCCATATTGGATCCGCCATTTTGTTTTTTTAAATTTTAAGTTCAGATTCGTAATCAGCGACCCCAAAAACGCCTTAATATCAATTTTGAAGCAGATCCAATAATTTTTTAATACGATTTGAGGTTTTGTCCGCGTTTTCGGGATTTGGGACCACTGTGCCTCGCGCCGAATCCAAAATTCATGAACTTTTCTGCGAATTGCCAATATGCGCGCATCGGAGGTTTTTTCTAAGATATTCATGCAACGCCTCTTCATGTTTGGCGACGCAACAGTGCCTGTTCTCCTATTCTCGGCAATCGTCTTCATTATTGTCGTCTTTCCAATTCCCGTACTCTCCGACAGGGAATTTATCGTTGCCACGTACGTCATGTCGGGGCTTCTCTGCTTGAGTTGTTTGTACAAGTTGATGATCATTTCCTTTTGCCCAGACAAAACGTACTAAAAACAGAAAAAAAATTGAAATAAAGATTTCACAAAATGAGCGATATCGAAGATTCGAAATTCGAAATCTCCGACCCTGAAAGGCAAATAACAGCCCAAATACAGTAACACTTAATAATATTCGGACACTCTTAAAAAGACGATAATATTTTTAATATTGTTCTATCGGTTTTTGAATTTTTTTGGAAAGCTAGAGCAATTAGTTTGCCACAGGATGCGAAAAAAAATTTTGTCAAAAATTGCAATTGATCGGAATTGTAGCAAAAATATTAAAAGTTGTATTTGACAACTTTTTTATGTGGGCCTACATTGAAAATTTAAAAAATACGTTTTATAGACCTGTGTCAATTAAACATATTGTAACAATCCGGTTCTCCCCTACGTACTGCTCCTGGTCCTGGTGACTTGCTCCCGTCGTTGATAGCTCGCCGTCCCAGGATCCGATGTCGACGAGAGAGTAATATCGATGGGGAACTGGACGGGGTACGCGGGTTCAAAAGAAACGTACACAAATAATTCCACTTATTGCTCGCTGCCGGCGAGTTTCGCGAACGCGGCTTTCTGGGTTCCAGCGCGGGCGGAACAATCTCTCGGTGATCCCGATTTGCTCACGGTGTTCCCGGGAACAAATGCGGCGCGGTCGCGGGTACGACGCGCTGTCACTTCGTGACGCGGAATAAAACGGACGGTCTGGAAGGAAGAGAATTCCCTGCCCGAGTCGGGTCGGTTGGACGTCGACGTGGTGGTGCACCGTGCGTCTAAATCCTCTCGGGCGGTTCTACGGCGACGAGTGATGGTACATCATGCTCGTCGACCGTTCTCGCTGGCGGTACGCCTTGGCGAGACGGCTGGTGGTACACCTTGGCCTTTCAGAGTGGCGGTACGCCGTGCTCTTGTTTCTAGACGGGAAAGGACGATTCGGAAGGAAGGAAGGAGGTTCCCTGCCTGAGTCGGGTCGGTTGGACGTCGACGAGGTGGTACACCGTGCGTCTAAGTCCTCTCGGGCGGTTCTACGGCGACGAGCGATGGTACATCGTGCTCGACGGTCGTTCTCGTTGACGGTACGCCTTGACGAGATGGCTGGTGGTACACCGTGGCCCTCAGAGTGGCGGTACGCCGTGCTCTGCTTGGTGGAACGTAGTTCGTCACCGGCGGAATGCTCTCATGGAACAGGAACAAGGTTAGCAGAATGGCGGTACGCCGTGTTCTGCTCGGTGGAACGTAGTTCGTCACCGATGGGAATACTTACAGAAGGATCGTGGCAGGACCGAAGTGTTCTGAGTCACGTCTCAGACAAGAAGACCCTCTGTCGTTGCGTGGCAGCTTTTATAGCCCCTCGATTGGTGGCTCGGGTGATGGTGCGGTGCGGTAATTCGCGACTGTCTCTCACGAGTTTCTCACGCGCGTGGGAAAATTCGGCAACTGATTCCCATCGGTTCTAGTTTCGCGGCTCGGTGATCGTGCGGTGCGGGGTGCGCGTCGGTGATGCGTAGCGGCGCGGTTCGGTCTCAGTCGGCTACGTTCGGTTTTCCTCGGCACGCACTGGCACGCGGTTCTTCTGGTGACAGGCCTGCTCGGTGCAGGTCTGTTACACCCCCTCCTTCTCCGGGATAGCGAGCGCATGGCAGCGAGACTTTTTATTAAACTAATATTGTACTAACAATTACATGACTGTGTCCCTGACTGCTTTGGTATACACGTTGCGGTTGTTTATCACAATGCTATTGCACGGTTCCTGCCATGATGCGGCCGTATTTTATGAGGTACGGACCCCTAACGATGCGCGTTTATCACAATAGGTTCCCCTCAATACCATAATGCTGCTAATGCTAAGTATCGTTTCCCGATACGGGTTGAATACTTCCGGCTTACTGGCTAACCTACTAGCTACTAATAACAAAATCCTTATTTCTATCTTATGTGAGTAACTGCTCTTTCCGACGGCCGCGGGGCGGGACGGGAAGAGAAAACACAAAAAAAAACTACACAATGCTGCGGGCGTTATCTTCTTGTGCCCTGTCGATGTTCTTCCTGTCTCTGCCCTTATGCACAGGACCCATAACCGACAAAAAAGGAAAGAAAAAGAAAAAAGAGAAAAAAAAACCCGGGTCCCCCCGGCTGGAGAGCTATACATCCCCGCGTCCCGGTACGGGGTTACCCTTACGGGTCTATAACCTATTCCTTACGCTAGAAAACGGAGAAGAAGAGAAAAAAACGGAATAATGTCTACTATCCTATAACCTATCCTATCCCGTCCCGGTACGGGGTTTGAGGTCGCGGTACGCGTTCCCTCCTGTCGTGGTGACGTGATGCTTAGCCTACTTCTTAACCTAGCGCGTCCCGGTACGGGGTTTGAGGCCGCGGTACGCGTTACCTCTTATCGTGTCAGTCTTGTTGCTGCTGCTGGTGCTCGTCTCTGGCATCCGCGGAGTCGTCCGGTGCCGTCGATATGTAGTTTCCACCGTTCGTCGTCCAGCTCGGCGAAAAACTGTTTGGTGGCGATGAGTGCTATCGGTACCTCCACTCGTCGTCCGTTTGGCAGCTCGAACCACCGCATCTCGCTATTTGCGTGGCGGCCCTGGTATCGGATAGGCGGGAGTGCCCTCGGTGCTCGGTGCTAGGGTGTCACCGGGTGGCCATTATTCCCTGGCCTTTCCCCCTCGGGAGTTTCCGGGAAGGTGGTTCCTGCCGGCGGCTTGTAGTGCCGGTTTTTCTGCGTGTCCTTCCTGCCGGTGGGACTCGCTGTGTCGGCCTCTAACGATACTGGTGGGGGTAGGGCCCGTCCCCACTCGGTGACTGGCCACTTCTCTGAATTTGGCCGGAAGGGTTGGCGTGGGTGGCGGAGGGGCGGTGTCCGCGGTGCGATGGACAGTCGCTCCAGCTCGCGCCAAATTGGGACCGAGAGGTCCATTGGTCCCAGCGATATCGCCCGGGGGTCAACCCGCGTCCGAATGGTCACTGGTCGGTCGTTGGCCGCCCCGGCCACTGGTTCTTCCTGCGTGGGTGGTGGTACTTCCGTCGGTAATTGTTCCGGCTGTGATGGTGGGGCTAATGCGATCACCCCCGTCGCTGGCGTGTCCTCGGACCAATGTTGCAGAGGTGGCTCTGCTACCGTGCGGCTCTTTTTTGCCGGCCTCCTGCCGGCCTGCTTCACTCTCGGCGGCTCCGGCCACCATGCTGCTGGTTCTGGTGTTGGCGGTGGTATGGCCGGTTCATGGCCCAGCAGGGCCCGGTGCTCATTGATGGTGAGCGGCTGCGTACCTGATCCGGTGGACGTGGTGCTTGCGTCCGAGCTCGTCCGTGGTCGAATCGTCCCTCGAGTCACTTCTGGCCTCCAGGTGACCGGTCGGATGGCCTTCGCCTTCGTCCTCCGGCAGGAGAGGGCCATCGGGTTGGCGACCAGGTGGGCCCGAGTGATGTCGGTGAGCCCGACGTTCGTCACCGTGTTAATTCTCAGTGTTCATCCCGACGTCACGACCGGCCGTGGTCGGGTGGCCTTCCTGTTTGTGATTTCTACTTCCATGGGGGCTGGCAGGCTCTCCTCGTTGGCTGTGTTTCACTGCATTGGGGCATCTGGCGGCGTCGGGGCCGCGTCTGGCTGCATCGGGGCCGCATCTGGCGGCGTCGGGGCTACGCCTGGTAGCGTAGCGATTGCGGCTGGTACCGTTGGTTCCGTGCCCGGTACCGTCGGGGCCGCGTCGGGCAGCTTCGGCGCTGCGTCCGGTAGCGTCGGTGCGGTATTCAGTACCGTTGACGTCGGGTCCGTCAGGGTCAGGAACACCTCTGACCGCGTCGGCGTTGCGTCCAGCAGCGTCGGGGTCGGGTCGGTGTCTGGCAGCGTCAGCGCTGCGTCCGGCATGATTCCTCCTGGTGCCAGGTGCTCCGGAGTGGTTGGTGTGGGTGGGCGGCTCTCGTCATCCACCGTAACGGCGTACAGCGCGTGCAGCTCTGCATAGAAATCGTCGTCCATGGTGTGGCCATTCGGCTGTGGTGCGGCTTCCCTCGGTAGTCCTGCGGAATACGGTGGCCTGTGACAAAAATTAATACTCCCTATTAGTTTTCTCGGTCGGCCACGTCGTCGGGCTATTGGTGCGGAAGTCAATGTGTCTGCCTGCGCCCGGTCTGCCTCCGCAGGGGCAAGTGGTCGCCGACTATCGTTGTTCTCCCCGGCGGTCTCAGGTTCTTGGTTGTGCCCTGCGTCGGGCTTTAGATCCTGCACGTGTATGTGCCGCGTCCAGCGTCGACTCGTATCACGGAGGTCGACAATCATCGGCGACACGATTCGCCCGACCGTATAAGGCCCGCTATATTTCGGCGCGAGTTTCGCGGCGATGCCCGCCCCTTTATCGGAAAGGGTGTGCTCCCTTTTCCACACCGTGTCTCCGACCGCTGGTCTCCAGTTGCGGTGGCGTAGGTTGTAATAGTGCTCCTGCCGCCCGAAAGCTTGGGCCAAATGTAATCTCGCCAGTTCTTGTGCGTCGCGTAGATTCTTCCACCGTTGTTGTGGCGGCGTGGCCGCTTCCTCTGGGGTCGGTTGCCCGGGTATGCGTAGTTCACGACCTTGGTTCAGGTATGCTGGGCTGTAACCCGTGGCTTCGTGCCAGGCTGTATTGATAGCGAATCGTGCTTCATCCAGTTTCTCGTCCCACCGGTCATGATGCTTCCCGGTGTACTGAGCTAGCATGGTTTTTACCACTTTGTTTGCCCTTTCCACCGGGTTGCAGTGCGAGGCGTACGGCGGTGTTTTCCTATGTTCGGTGCCTGCCGCTCGAAGGAGTGAGGTGAATGGCTCGCCTATAAATTGTCGGCCATTGTCCGAAATGATGACCTTCGGTGCTCCTTGACGCAGTATGATATCCTTCTGTATGTCCGCGGCGACGGCGGCACTGGTGGCTTTTCGGAGTGCTACTAGTTCTATCCACTTGGTAAACCTGTCGATCGCTACTAGTAGCCAGATGTGACCTCGGCGCGAGCGCGGGAGTGGTCCTACCAGGTCGACCGATACCGTGTGCCATGGCTGCGTCCCTGGGTTGGCGTGTAGATGTCCGGGTGGGAGTTGCGGCGGTGTCTTGTACTGTTGGCAGCTGGTGCAATTCCGCACGTATCGGGCGACTTCTCGGAACATCCCTGGCCAGTAGAATTTTTGGGCGATCCGGACGATGGTTTTGGCCAGTCCCAGATGCCCCGCTGTGGGGTCGTCGTGGAACTTCTTCAGGATCCCTTCTCGTTCGCTGGTCGGTACGCAAATCTTCCAAGTATTGTCAGGTCCCGGCTCGTTGTAATCTAGCTGGTGTAGTATTCGTCGTTGTAGTTTTCCTTCTTGAATCCGAAAGTCTGGTGCTGCGGCGGGCGTACGTTTCACTTCCTCCCTTTTTCTCTCGTACCACGAGTCCCCTCGCTGTTTCGGTCTGAGCAGATTTACGCCTGGTATTGGTTCGATTCTGGAAAGTGCGTCGGCTACCTGGTTTAGCTTTCCGGGGCGATACTTGACGTCAAAGTCGTGTTGCTGTAATTCGAGGGCCCATCTCGCGAGTCGTCCCGTCGGGTTCTCGATCTGTTGCATCCATCGGAGTGCCTGGTGGTCGGTGACGACTGTGAAGCGATATCCTTCTATATGTGGCTTCATTTTCCGTATACCCCAGACCACAGCGAGGCACTCTTTCTCGGTGGCGCTATAGTTCCGCTCCGGCTTGCTTAGTGCATGGCTGGCGTAGGCGATCACTCGTTCTTCCGCGTTGTCGCCCTGTGTGAGGACAGCCCCTAGGCCGTGGTCGCTGGCGTCCGTCTGGAGGGTGAACGGTTGCGTGAAATCCGGGCACGCGAGTATTGGTGCGGTGATCAGCTTCTTTTTCATCGTTTGGAACGCCCTTTCCTCCTCCTCAGTCCATCGCCATTTCGCGTTTTTCCGGGTGAGTTGCGTGAGAGGCTCCATAATTTCGGCGAATCTGGGTACAAATCTGCGGTACCAGGATGCCATCCCGTGGAAGCGCCTCACTTCCCGGATCGTTCTGGGGGCGGGGAATTGTGCGATTGCGCTTGTTTTTTCCGGGTCGGTCCGGATGCCCTGCTGGTCGACAATATGCCCGAGGTAACGGAGACTGCTGACGCAGAATCGGCATTTGTCCGGGTTCAGGCGGAGTCCGGCAGCGCGGAGGCGTTGAAAAACTTCCCTCAAGTGCCGTTGGTGGTCCTCGAGAGTCTTGCTGGCGATGATGATGTCATCGAGGTATGAGAATGCGAACGGTTCCAGTTCGGGGCCGATTATTTGGTCGAGTAAGCGTTGGAACGTGGCCGGGGCCGAGTGCAGGCCGAATGGCATGACCCGAAATTGAAACAGCCCTCTCCCGGGTACCGTGAAGGCGGTGAGCGGTCGGCTGGTGGTCTCCAGGGGTACTTGCCAGTAGCCGTTCTTCAGGTCCAGTGTTGTCAGAAATTTCGCGCCTCGGAGCTTGTCGAGGGTGGCCTGTATGTGCGGCAACGGGTATGTGTCCTTCTCGGTCCTCTCGTTCAAGCGGCGGAAGTCCACGCAGAATCTAGGCTTGCCGTCCTTTTTCTTCACAACCACGACTGGGGAGCTCCACGGGCTGCTGGAGGGTTCGATCACATTCTCGGTTAGCATTTTATCGACTTCCTCGTTGATTATTGCCTGCATGGCCGGGTTTCGCGGTTGGTATCGTTGTTTGAGGGGTGTATCGTCTAGTACTTTGATCCGGTGCTCGAAGAGGGTGGTGCGTCCCGGGACGGACGCGAACAACTCCATTTCGGTGCCCAGAAACCTCTCGATGTGGTCTCGTTCCGATTCCTTGGGTATGCGTAGGCCTACTTGTTGACATGGTTCGGCCCGGCAGTCAGCGGGCCATGACGCGACGTCGGGCGGTGGTTTGAGTTCCAGCTGGAGCGAGGCGATCGTTTGTATGCCCAGTAATACTGGGGGGCCCATGTTCGGAAGCACCGTGAAATCTTGTAGCCACTCGTATCCCCCCGTACAGAATGGAATCTGCATTATGCCGGCGGGTTGTATTTCGGAGCCGTCAGCCAAGCTGATGTCGTTAGTTGGTGTCGTCGCCTGGAGGCCTTGTTCCAAGGCGCCACTTCGGCGTTGATACAGGAAAGCTGAGAGCCGGTGTCGAGTAACGCATCGATTTCTCGGCCGCAGATCAGTATCGGTAGCAGCGGGCGTGGGGTATATCTTATTGCGGGGGCCGGTAGCTGCCCGTTGGTGGCGGGCCCCGCGGTCCGTTTCCCGGCGGATGGCATTCTCGAGTGAGTTCTCCGTCGCGTTCGCAGCGGGAGCAGAATTTTCGGTATTTATTGCGGCACTTACGTATGTGGCCCCGCTGCTTACACCTCCAACAATATGTGACCGGGAGTAGATATGCTATGGGGGTTCTAATTCAGGAAGTCGATATCCGGTCAGAACAATATAGCGCGATGCTTTTTGGACAGACGCCATTTTTTTGTTTATCTTGTGGTTTTGCGGTTTTCCTTATTTTGTACTTTTCCTTATCTTATAGGTGGTAGTCGATTTCCGGGTAGAATGATATTGCACGATGCTTCTGGCACGTGTCATTTTTTCCTTATCTTGTGGTTGATGGCCTATTTTGTTTCTGGCACGCGTCATTTTTTATTATCTTGTGGTTTTCCTTATATGTATCGTTCCAGATTGAATTTATTTTCATAGGAGGGGTATGATTGTGGAAGAGGTATTTGAAGGCTTATTTTGTTACCATGCGCACGTGCGTTGGAGCGCCATTTAGCTCTCAGGAGCGCATGATAGTATGGGAGATATTTCTTGTTACGTCTCCCGACGTATTGTCGCCCTTCAGGCGCAGTTAGTTATAAGCTCATGTATACCGTTAGCCATAAGTCGCGTATAGCGTTAATTATAATATCATATTATTCCGTTAGACCTAAGTACACTATTATTGTAACACAAACATATTAGATTTAACCTTTGCATATTTTATACTTACCTCCGCTTACCTGAAACACATACCTACATGTTAGCCCAAGTGGCATAATTTTAACGTAAAAGCTATAATTGTTATAACATTATAAAGAAAGCGTATTTTCTAATGTAAGAGCGCGCGAGCGCCCGGAACGCGCGAAGACGCTCGCCACTCCAGGCAACGCGTCAGCGAGCCCCCACTCTCGCGCAGTCGCGCGGCGGCACGCCCCACTTCGGCGTTACCCCCACCACCGCGCCGCGCCAGTCGAGCTCAGCGAGCGCGCTGAGCAGATCGCGGCAGTCGCCTCCCGACATCAGCGGTCACAGGTCTCCCTCCGAGCCTGTCGACATTCATATTCACGTCTAGCTTATAGTCTTGTACTTTATACTTATCTTTTGCATTAAATCTTGTTTTTACCTCTTACACTTTGTTCAGATTCACTTACCTTTATTTTCGCTTCGTAAATTCATTTTATCGTCAACTATCGTCAACGAATCTTCATCGAGCTTCCGCTTTGCATCTTCACTCGACATCGAGTACTTCCATCGAGATTTCGCTCTCGCTACGCTCACAACCAGCAGTTTTCATTGCTAACGCAGAAACAGCAATTATCATTGCTTCCAACGCCCGAACGATCAATCGTTCCAACGACCGAGCCAGGGTTGGCTGCAACGAGGAAGGCTGTGCAACGTACGCTGGAAGCGAGCGTTGTCATATGCAGTTTCAACGGTAGCGGAAATTCATCGTACGCTCTTGCGAGCGTTAACGTATGCAGATTTGGGTTGCTGAAAGTCATCATACGCTTTAGCGAGCGTTAACGTATGCAGACTGGGTTGCCGAGATTCAACGTACGCTGAAAGCGAGCGTTATCGTATGCTGCTCTCATCGAACTGCAGCAACACGCTCAAGGAAGAGCTTTCTCAACGTCAGGAGCAGGTGCCGTGCCGAGCAGCCAAGCCGCCGTGCCGTTCTTTATATCCGCCTTCAGAAGCTACTACGAAGACAATTGCCGTTGCTATTGTACGTCTTCGGTGAGTCTTTTTTATTCTCATTCGTGCGTGAGTGACAGGATCAGAGTTATCGCGATTCCCGAGATAGACGCGGACGCAGCTCGCCGCGTGGTCTTATAGCTGAGATTCCGTTCATACGTTTTATTCCGTGGCGCGGACGGGAAATTTATATATTTTTAACCGGTCGACGTCCCGGGACGTAACAATTTGGTGGCAGCGGTGGGATATCAGCTCAGCGGTCGCGATGACTAGTGGTCCTTCAGACAACACGCGAAATAAGAAGCTAAGCGAGGAGAAGCCGTCTAAAATGACAGCAGACGAGCTACTCGCACACAAAGAGTCCCTTAGGCTAAAAGAAATTCGTATTCGGAACGAAAGCGAGTCAGTAAGGCAGGATCGCGAAACTTTTGACAAAGAAGTCGCCGAAGCCAACGCCGCGATCGCGAAGGAACGTGCTGCGTTAGAAGAACTACGTTCGCAGTTAGCCCGCGATCGTGAGAGTCTAGATAAAATGAAACAGGGTACGAATAGCGTCCGTACTGAAGAAATTCAGATCGAAGACGGTCTAGAAGATTTAGAGACACATACTACGCCGAGACGCGATTTGAATCATCCGACGGAATTATTAATAAATCTTCCAAATACGATGCCGCGCATGAATAATTTCAGTAATGATGGAGAATTTTTGCGCGAGACAATGCGACATATTCAAGATCAAACTGTCGACCGCGAGGATTCGAGAATGGTCATGCGAGCTGCGATAGACTCGATTCCGATATTCGACGGTTCGAATATGCCGATTTTACAATTCACCAGAGCTTGCCAACGCGCGCGAGATTTAATTCCTCCACACGCGGAGAGAACGTTTGTCAAGCTCATTGTTAATAAACTTCGTGGACGCGCGTACATTGCAGTAGAAGACGAGCGGTTAGATTACGTCTCAGATATTTCAAACAGATTAAAGGATGTATTCGGATCGCACCATTCAGTAGAACATTATAGAGGCGAGATGGCCAGCATTTACATGTTCGCGAACGAACACATCCTCCAGTACATTAGTAGAGTAAAAGATCTGCGCATGGCAATTTTAGACTGCCATCGTTCGTCACAAAATAAGGCCGAAACCGACAGACTAACTCGCGACAGTTTTATAGCCGGTCTAATTCCGCGAATCCGTTCCGAAATGCGGTATTTCAGAAACGAATCTCTAAGGACCGTGTTTGACGAGGCAATTAAAAGTTACAAAGAGCTAGAACGCGACAAAGTTCGGTACGAACGTTCAGACAGGCAGGTGCGTTTTTCGGAAACGTTAGACAGCTACAGAATCGAGCGAAATCGTTCCCCGTATAGACCAGAATCGAATTTCAGGCGCGACTCGCCTTATCGTAATGAAATAAATAGCCGTTCTCTATCTCCATACCGACGGGACGATAGCCCGGGTAATTTCGACGAGCGATACGACTCCCCTTACCGTGGGAAGTCCAGTTTGTTTACGAGTTCAGCAGCGAGCCGTGACGCGGAGTCGTACCGAGAACGACCAAACCGAAACACGAGCGCGTCACCCAACCGTTATAGCGATAATGTAAACACGAGCCGCGCGGGCTCGCACGAGCGTCCTCCGCCGTCACACGACATTGAACAACAACGTAGCTTTCCAAATAGAAACAGGACCGATTCCTACAGAAACAACGGCGACAACTATGTTCCCCCTCAGCGTCGCTTCCCGAATAATGACGATTCACGTCCGACCCGCAAATATTGTACATATTGTAAATTCAACGGTCACGACATACATGAATGTCGAAAACGCGAGGCCAACAATGTCAGGTCACAGTCGGGAAACGGGACGCCCCTCCCGTCAACAGCGAACGCTCGACGGGAGGGAACCAGGCCGCAAGCGGTGCAAACTATAGCAAATTTGAAAATCGACCAGGGAAACAGCGAGTAACGAAAATTGCTCTAGACTCGAACACCGCGATCCCGCACATCGTAATGCAAATTCCGGAATTAAATCGGGACTCGACGGTAATGATCGATACCGGCGCTGAACCCAACCTAATTAAAGAATCGTTATTGAAACCGGACGCGGAAATCGATAAAAATAATAAATTACTTATTACGGGCATTACCGATGAAGCAATTCCCACTCTGGGATCAACTATCCTCACGATAGCCAACGCGCCCGTAGAGTTTCACGTCGTGCCGGATTGTTTCGGGGTCTCGTCGGACGGCGTCCTCGGGTCCGCCTTTCTAATAAAAGGGGCCGAGATCTCGTATCAAAATCAAAGCGTGAATTGGATGGGTAGAAAATACCCTTTCTTGGGACGGGAGATCTGTCAGTTCGAGTCGCGAACCTCGGCGTGTGTTGCGATGAACGCCACCGGTCCCGAGATGGGTTACCTGCGCCGACAAGAGATCGCGCCCGGACTCTTGGTGCCCGAATGCATAGCAAAAATCACCGACGGAAAGATATACGTACGCTGCGTCAATATAACTGAATCGGTGATAAGTATTCCTGTACCTGTAGTAGAGTTGGAGGAGGTGGAGGATGTTAGAGGTGTCTCCGAAAAAGAGGCTCAAGCCCTATTTTCGATTACGAATTTTAATGCACAAACGCATCCTCACTCGGAGAGGTGCACAGAAATAATGGACATTATCAAAACGGAACACTTAAGCAAAGAGGAAACGCGTCACGTCCACGACCTCATAAGAGAGAACCATGACCTCTTACCTCCCCGGCGATCGCTTGGGAATGACCGATAAGGTCAAACATGAAATCATTACGACTGACAAAACACCGATTCACGTCAAGCAATACAGGTACCCCCCGATACACCGCGACGAGATTAATAGGCAAATGAAGGAATTATTAGAACAGGACATAGTCGCGCCGTCTACATCACCGTACAATAGTCCATTGTGGATCGTGCCGAAAAAGGCCGACGAACAGGGCAATAAGCGCTGGCGTATGGTCATCGATTTCCGCGCGCTAAACGAGAAGTCGATCCCAGATGCGTACCCGCTCCCTAGTATTCTCGAAATCCTCGATCAGCTCGGTAGCGCCAAGTATTTCAGCGTGTTCGACCTTGCTAACGGGTTCCATCAGATAGGGATGGAACCGAGCGACGCGGCGAAGACAGCGTTTTCAACGCCCTATGGGCACTACGAATTCAAACGAATGCCTTTCGGGCTGAGGAACGCACCGGCTACCTTTCAGAGGTTAATGGACAATGTCCTTACGGGCCTGCAAGGCATAGAGCTATTTGTTTATTTGGACGATATTGTGTTATACGCACGAAGCCTTGCAGAGCATCTTACAAAGTTCAATAAATTGGCTTATCGACTCCGCGAGGCCAACCTCAAGCTGCAGCCGTCCAAATGCGGGTTTGTACATCGGGAGGTAGCTTATTTGGGACATGTCATTGGCGAGGACGGAGTTAAACCGTGTCCTAAAAAGATCATAGCGGTAAAAGATTTTCCCAGACCAAAAACCGCGAAGGGGGTCCGGGAGTTCCTCGGCCTAGCAGGCTATTACCGGCGATTTATACCGAAGTTCTCGCAGATTTCAAAACCGTTAGCAAGTTTATTAAAGAAAGATTGTAAGTTCGCGTGGGGAGCCGAACACGAGGAAGCATTCAACGCGTTGCGCACCATATTAACGACAGAACCCTTACTACAATATCCAGACTTTGCCAAAGAATTTAATATCACTACCGACGCGTCCGGATACGCTATCGGTGGAGTACTTAGTCAGGATGAACCGGGGAGAGACCGCCCTATCGCATACGCCTCGCGCCTCCTCCACGGAGCCGAACTAAATTATTCCACTATTGAAAAGGAGTGCCTAGCAATTATCTACTGCACGCAATACTTCCGACCTTACGTGTACGGCCACAAGTTTAATTTAATTACTGACCATCAACCCTTGGTCTGGATGAACTCGGTCAAGGACCCTACGTCTCGTCTGTTACGCTGGAGGCTGAAACTGGCCGAATTTGACTACCGAATCACTTATAAAACCGGAAAGACGAATCTTAACGCCGACGCTCTATCGCGAAATCCGGTTCCTATACTCGCTATGTCCATGGGTGATAGTTCGGACTCTTCCATAGACTTAAACAACCTTTTCGACGCCGTGTCAAAGAAGAAATCTAGCTCGCAGACCCCATCCACGCGACAACTATCCCCTGCTATCCCGCTACCAAGATCCCCTTCGCCACAACCAGCGACGTCCCGCTCACCCACTCCTATCTCTCCATTTCAAACAGGAATAGATGACGACGACGACAATATTGACGAACAAAATCTTCTCACTACATCAGATTCAGACACTTTATTTAACTCTCTTAATCAACCAGCATCGCAGACACGACGAACGCTCATACACACGCGAGACAAATTGACAATGCGAAATGACAACCTGGTAATTTTCATGACAATGGACGGACAACCCTTAGACACTGGAGCAACCGATCTGTTCAAAACCAATAAAATTCCTCCCTTCTCGTCGCCCATCCTGGGGAGGGCAAAAGTCCTCAACCAAACTAACGGGAAGAGATTGATCATTTTACCTATAAAACCCACTCCCATGCATACAGCCACCCATGAAGATCTGGAAGAGAGCCTGAGGTCCTTATTCGACGTTACCACAGAACTCCAATTGGAAACAATTAGTATTTCCAGGACCACCATAGATGACAATGAATGGCCGGACATTCAGAGAACACTACTAAGATTCTTCTCTGCGACGCAAACGAAAATTTTTATCTGTTCCAATGAAATAATCATACCCCCTCCGGACCAACGAACCGACATAATAATCGAGAATCACTGCTCGACATTCGGCGGTCATAAGGGGATCACAAAGACGTATCGTAGAATCCGCGAGAAGTACTTTTGGCCCACTCTGAAAAGAGACGTCCAGAACTTTGTGAACGCGTGCCGGTCCTGTGAAAAATTAAAGCTAGTAAGGGTAAAAACAAGACAGCCCATGACCATTACCGACACGCCCGGGAAAGCCTTCGATAAGGTATCCATGGACATAGTGGGACCACTCCCGCAATCGCCTAACGGGTTCAACTACATATTGACTATTCAAGATCTCCTGACCAAATATTCTCTCGCTATCCCTCTAGAAACAGCCACAGCCATCAGTACAGCTCACGCGTTTACTCAGGAATTTATCTGTCGATTCGGGGCTCCTAAAGCCATTCTGACGGACCAAGGGTCAAATTTTCTTAGCTCTCTTATGAAAAACATCGCAAAAAAATTTAAAATCACGCAATACAAAACAACTGCTTTTCGACCCCAGTCTAATGGCTCGATAGAGCGGTCTCACCACGTACTGACCGAGTACCTGAAACAGTACACCCAACGCGACAATTGGGATGAATGGCTACCGATGGCTATGTTCTCGTACAATACTAGTGTACACGAGGGCACACTCTTCACGCCGCATGAACTCGTCTTCGGCTACTTAGCGCGAACCCCCTCCGCCAACACTGTCATGAATGACCTAACTAACGAATCCTACAATGGCTATTTGAAGGATCTTCAGACAAAAATCGACGACACCCTGAGTAGAGCGCGAGAAAACCTAAATAACGCGAAACTGCGCTCCAAAGGTTACTACGACCGCAAGGTCAATCAACAAACCTTTTCCGAGGGAGACGAGGTATTCCTGCTAAAGGAACCGCGTAAAAATAAATTTGACGCCGAGTACACAGGGCCATATAAAATAATCAAGTGTTTAGGCGACAGCAACGTCGAAATATCGTTTAAGAAGGGAACCCGCATAGTTCATGTAAATAAACTCAAGCGAGCGAGAACGGCGAGCGCTTACCAGATAAGGCTAACGAGCGTAACGCGAGAAAAGTCAACGCCGATAGGAAAAACGATGCCTCACACCCCTACCCCCACCACTACGGAACACGAGGGAGGTCCATGGGAACCGAACGAGATCAGTTCATCAGAAGACTCCATCCGACCAACACTCCTCAACGAAGTTCGGCACTCTGACACGATGACACATCAGGCAACGGAACTTTTGGAAGCTTTTGTAGACTTCCATTGCTACAAAGGTAGACTGCATATCAATAATAACGGACAGCGATATTGCGAGGCCTGCGGTTCATCTCAAGAAAACGTGACCGTCCTGGAGTTCCACGAGATGCTCACGGACCCACCTGGAGTGTGCAGCAATTGTGCCCAGGCACTATGTACGGAGCAAGCAGTCTCGGACTGCATGGAATGCAGTGGGCATGCAACCACTGTGATTCGTATGCTGTGGGAGTACGAGCAACAAGAAGAAGAGGATAACCTCCGGCCTGAAGTGATTATCGCAAATCAACATAGGATTCGACAGCAGAGAGTTCTCGATCACATATCCGAGATCAGAGATCATTTCTGCTTCCAAGGCAGAATCATTGCTGCGAACGATGGAGCGGAGTTCTGTGAGGGCTGCAACCCCAACACGGAGGGAATGGAGGTGTTCCACATCCATACCATCCAGTCCACGATGCGCCATCAATGCGACAAGTGTGGTAAACCAATTTGCATGGTAAAACCACCGATAGCCTGCACGGGCTGCGTGCGAAATCTGGTAAAGGTGGCGGAATTAATCATGGAGGCCATCTCACTGGAGGAACAGGAAGAACAACCGGACCAACAAATGCCGGCGACTCCTCCTCCCACCCCGGAGGAAATTCAACCCACCAGGGAGTCTACGGGAATCCGAGGAACAAGGGTTCTCCCACTAAGGAGCAAATGGCATAATCCAGAAATCCCGGAAGGACATGGCACACCAGAAACTGCAAGTGAAGTGTCCCCTTCCCTCGAGTGTGTTACCGTGAACAATTCAGAAACGGTGGTGCGCGAGCCAAGTGCAAGTGCCGAGAACAAAGATCGCAAAGGACGATTCGTATCGTATAAGAAACCGAGCGAGCGAAATGAGAGTGAAGAATGAGAACAGTATGAGCATGCAGAGTGTGTAGAAAAATAATTTCCACTTTGCGGAAATTATTTTTCCCCCGGGAAGGGAGATGTTACGTCTCCCGACGTATTGTCGCCCTTCAGGCGCAGTTAGTTATAAGCTCATGTATACCGTTAGCCATAAGTCGCGTATAGCGTTAATTATAATATCATATTATTCCGTTAGACCTAAGTACACTATTATTGTAACACAAACATATTAGATTTAACCTTTGCATATTTTATACTTACCTCCGCTTACCTGAAACACATACCTACATGTTAGCCCAAGTGGCATAATTTTAACGTAAAAGCTATAATTGTTATAACATTATAAAGAAAGCGTATTTTCTAATGTAAGAGCGCGCGAGCGCCCGGAACGCGCGAAGACGCTCGCCACTCCAGGCAACGCGTCAGCGAGCCCCCACTCTCGCGCAGTCGCGCGGCGGCACGCCCCACTTCGGCGTTACCCCCACCACCGCGCCGCGCCAGTCGAGCTCAGCGAGCGCGCTGAGCAGATCGCGGCAGTCGCCTCCCGACATCAGCGGTCACAGGTCTCCCTCCGAGCCTGTCGACATTCATATTCACGTCTAGCTTATAGTCTTGTACTTTATACTTATCTTTTGCATTAAATCTTGTTTTTACCTCTTACACTTTGTTCAGATTCACTTACCTTTATTTTCGCTTCGTAAATTCATTTTATCGTCAACTATCGTCAACGAATCTTCATCGAGCTTCCGCTTTGCATCTTCACTCGACATCGAGTACTTCCATCGAGATTTCGCTCTCGCTACGCTCACAACCAGCAGTTTTCATTGCTAACGCAGAAACAGCAATTATCATTGCTTCCAACGCCCGAACGATCAATCGTTCCAACGACCGAGCCAGGGTTGGCTGCAACGAGGAAGGCTGTGCAACGTACGCTGGAAGCGAGCGTTGTCATATGCAGTTTCAACGGTAGCGGAAATTCATCGTACGCTCTTGCGAGCGTTAACGTATGCAGATTTGGGTTGCTGAAAGTCATCATACGCTTTAGCGAGCGTTAACGTATGCAGACTGGGTTGCCGAGATTCAACGTACGCTGAAAGCGAGCGTTATCGTATGCTGCTCTCATCGAACTGCAGCAACACGCTCAAGGAAGAGCTTTCTCAACGTCAGGAGCAGGTGCCGTGCCGAGCAGCCAAGCCGCCGTGCCGTTCTTTATATCCGCCTTCAGAAGCTACTACGAAGACAATTGCCGTTGCTATTGTACGTCTTCGGTGAGTCTTTTTTATTCTCATTCGTGCGTGAGTGACAGGATCAGAGTTATCGCGATTCCCGAGATAGACGCGGACGCAGCTCGCCGCGTGGTCTTATAGCTGAGATTCCGTTCATACGTTTTATTCCGTGGCGCGGACGGGAAATTTATATATTTTTAACCGGTCGACGTCCCGGGACGTAACAATTTGGTGGCAGCGGTGGGATATCAGCTCAGCGGTCGCGATGACTAGTGGTCCTTCAGACAATACGCGAAATAAGAAGCTAAGCGAGGAGAAGCCGTCTAAAATGACAGCAGACGAGCTACTCGCACACAAAGAGTCCCTTAGGCTAAAAGAAATTCGTATTCGGAACGAAAGCGAGTCAGTAAGGCAGGATCGCGAAACTTTTGACAAAGAAGTCGCCGAAGCCAACGCCGCGATCGCGAAGGAACGTGCTGCGTTAGAAGAACTACGTTCGCAGTTAGCCCGCGATCGTGAGAGTCTAGATAAAATGAAACAGGGTACGAATAGCGTCCGTACTGAAGAAATTCAGATCGAAGACGGTCTAGAAGATTTAGAGACACATACTACGCCGAGACGCGATTTGAATCATCCGACGGAATTATTAATAAATCTTCCAAATACGATGCCGCGCATGAATAATTTCAGTAATGAT
This sequence comes from Lasioglossum pauxillum, assembly GCA_933228785.1. Lineage (NCBI taxonomy): Eukaryota > Metazoa > Arthropoda > Insecta > Hymenoptera > Halictidae > Lasioglossum > Lasioglossum pauxillum. The sequence goes on from OW121700.1 coordinate 22,537,234, forward strand.
GGAGAATTTTTGCGCGAGACAATGCGACATATTCAAGATCAAACTGTCGACCGCGAGGATTCGAGAATGGTCATGCGAGCTGCGATAGACTCGATTCCGATATTCGACGGTTCGAATATGCCGATTTTACAATTCACCAGAGCTTGCCAACGCGCGCGAGATTTAATTCCTCCACACGCGGAGAGAACGTTTGTCAAGCTCATTGTTAATAAACTTCGTGGACGCGCGTACATTGCAGTAGAAGACGAGCGGTTAGATTACGTCTCAGATATTTCAAACAGATTAAAGGATGTATTCGGATCGCACCATTCAGTAGAACATTATAGAGGCGAGATGGCCAGCATTTACATGTTCGCGAACGAACACATCCTCCAGTACATTAGTAGAGTAAAAGATCTGCGCATGGCAATTTTAGACTGCCATCGTTCGTCACAAAATAAGGCCGAAACCGACAGACTAACTCGCGACAGTTTTATAGCCGGTCTAATTCCGCGAATCCGTTCCGAAATGCGGTATTTCAGAAACGAATCTCTAAGGACCGTGTTTGACGAGGCAATTAAAAGTTACAAAGAGCTAGAACGCGACAAAGTTCGGTACGAACGTTCAGACAGGCAGGTGCGTTTTTCGGAAACGTTAGACAGCTACAGAATCGAGCGAAATCGTTCCCCGTATAGACCAGAATCGAATTTCAGGCGCGACTCGCCTTATCGTAATGAAATAAATAGCCGTTCTCTATCTCCATACCGACGGGACGATAGCCCGGGTAATTTCGACGAGCGATACGACTCCCCTTACCGTGGGAAGTCCAGTTTGTTTACGAGTTCAGCAGCGAGCCGTGACGCGGAGTCGTACCGAGAACGACCAAACCGAAACACGAGCGCGTCACCCAACCGTTATAGCGATAATGTAAACACGAGCCGCGCGGGCTCGCACGAGCGTCCTCCGCCGTCACACGACATTGAACAACAACGTAGCTTTCCAAATAGAAACAGGACCGATTCCTACAGAAACAACGGCGACAACTATGTTCCCCCTCAGCGTCGCTTCCCGAATAATGACGATTCACGTCCGACCCGCAAATATTGTACATATTGTAAATTCAACGGTCACGACATACATGAATGTCGAAAACGCGAGGCCAACAATGTCAGGTCACAGTCGGGAAACGGGACGCCCCTCCCGTCAACAGCGAACGCTCGACGGGAGGGAACCAGGCCGCAAGCGGTGCAAACTATAGCAAATTTGAAAATCGACCAGGGAAACAGCGAGTAACGAAAATTGCTCTAGACTCGAACACCGCGATCCCGCACATCGTAATGCAAATTCCGGAATTAAATCGGGACTCGACGGTAATGATCGATACCGGCGCTGAACCCAACCTAATTAAAGAATCGTTATTGAAACCGGACGCGGAAATCGATAAAAATAATAAATTACTTATTACGGGCATTACCGATGAAGCAATTCCCACTCTGGGATCAACTATCCTCACGATAGCCAACGCGCCCGTAGAGTTTCACGTCGTGCCGGATTGTTTCGGGGTCTCGTCGGACGGCGTCCTCGGGTCCGCCTTTCTAATAAAAGGGGCCGAGATCTCGTATCAAAATCAAAGCGTGAATTGGATGGGTAGAAAATACCCTTTCTTGGGACGGGAGATCTGTCAGTTCGAGTCGCGAACCTCGGCGTGTGTTGCGATGAACGCCACCGGTCCCGAGATGGGTTACCTGCGCCGACAAGAGATCGCGCCCGGACTCTTGGTGCCCGAATGCATAGCAAAAATCACCGACGGAAAGATATACGTACGCTGCGTCAATATAACTGAATCGGTGATAAGTATTCCTGTACCTGTAGTAGAGTTGGAGGAGGTGGAGGATGTTAGAGGTGTCTCCGAAAAAGAGGCTCAAGCCCTATTTTCGATTACGAATTTTAATGCACAAACGCATCCTCACTCGGAGAGGTGCACAGAAATAATGGACATTATCAAAACGGAACACTTAAGCAAAGAGGAAACGCGTCACGTCCACGACCTCATAAGAGAGAACCATGACCTCTTACCTCCCCGGCGATCGCTTGGGAATGACCGATAAGGTTAAACATGAAATCATTACGACTGACAAAACACCGATTCACGTCAAGCAATACAGGTACCCCCCGATACACCGCGACGAGATTAATAGGCAAATGAAGGAATTATTAGAACAGGACATAGTCGCGCCGTCTACATCACCGTACAATAGTCCATTGTGGATCGTGCCGAAAAAGGCCGACGAACAGGGCAATAAGCGCTGGCGTATGGTCATCGATTTCCGCGCGCTAAACGAGAAGTCGATCCCAGATGCGTACCCGCTCCCTAGTATTCTCGAAATCCTCGATCAGCTCGGTAGCGCCAAGTATTTCAGCGTGTTCGACCTTGCTAACGGGTTCCATCAGATAGGGATGGAACCGAGCGACGCGGCGAAGACAGCGTTTTCAACGCCCTATGGGCACTACGAATTCAAACGAATGCCTTTCGGGCTGAGGAACGCACCGGCTACCTTTCAGAGGTTAATGGACAATGTCCTTACGGGCCTGCAAGGCATAGAGCTATTTGTTTATTTGGACGATATTGTGTTATACGCACGAAGCCATGCAGAGCATCTTACAAAGTTCAATAAATTGGCTTATCGACTCCGCGAGGCCAACCTCAAGCTGCAGCCGTCCAAATGCGGGTTTGTACATCGGGAGGTAGCTTATTTGGGACATGTCATTGGCGAGGACGGAGTTAAACCGTGTCCTAAAAAGATCATAGCGGTAAAAGATTTTCCCAGACCAAAAACCGCGAAGGGGGTCCGGGAGTTCCTCGGCCTAGCAGGCTATTACCGGCGATTTATACCGAAGTTCTCGCAGATTTCAAAACCGTTAGCAAGTTTATTAAAGAAAGATTGTAAGTTCGCGTGGGGAGCCGAACACGAGGAAGCATTCAACGCGTTGCGCACCATATTAACGACAGAACCCTTACTACAATATCCAGACTTTGCCAAAGAATTTAATATCACTACCGACGCGTCCGGATACGCTATCGGTGGAGTACTTAGTCAGGATGAACCGGGGAGAGACCGCCCTATCGCATACGCCTCGCGCCTCCTCCACGGAGCCGAACTAAATTATTCCACTATTGAAAAGGAGTGCCTAGCAATTATCTACTGCACGCAATACTTCCGACCTTACGTGTACGGCCACAAGTTTAATTTAATTACTGACCATCAACCCTTGGTCTGGATGAACTCGGTCAAGGACCCTACGTCTCGTCTGTTACGCTGGAGGCTGAAACTGGCCGAATTTGACTACCGAATCACTTATAAAACCGGAAAGACGAATCTTAACGCCGACGCTCTATCGCGAAATCCGGTTCCTATACTCGCTATGTCCATGGGTGATAGTTCGGACTCTTCCATAGACTTAAACAACCTTTTCGACGCCGTGTCAAAGAAGAAATCTAGCTCGCAGACCCCATCCACGCGACAACTATCCCCTGCTATCCCGCTACCAAGATCCCCTTCGCCACAACCAGCGACGTCCCGCTCACCCACTCCTATCTCTCCATTTCAAACAGGAATAGATGACGACGACGACAATATTGACGAACAAAATCTTCTCACTACATCAGATTCAGACACTTTATTTAACTCTCTTAATCAACCAGCATCGCAGACACGACGAACGCTCATACACACGCGAGACAAATTGACAATGCGAAATGACAACCTGGTAATTTTCATGACAATGGACGGACAACCCTTAGACACTGGAGCAACCGATCTGTTCAAAACCAATAAAATTCCTCCCTTCTCGTCGCCCATCCTGGGGAGGGCAAAAGTCCTCAACCAAACTAACGGGAAGAGATTGATCATTTTACCTATAAAACCCACTCCCATGCATACAGCCACCCATGAAGATCTGGAAGAGAGCCTGAGGTCCTTATTCGACGTTACCACAGAACTCCAATTGGAAACAATTAGTATTTCCAGGACCACCATAGATGACAATGAATGGCCGGACATTCAGAGAACACTACTAAGATTCTTCTCTGCGACGCAAACGAAAATTTTTATCTGTTCCAATGAAATAATCATACCCCCTCCGGACCAACGAACCGACATAATAATCGAGAATCACTGCTCGACATTCGGCGGTCATAAGGGGATCACAAAGACGTATCGTAGAATCCGCGAGAAGTACTTTTGGCCCACTCTGAAAAGAGACGTCCAGAACTTTGTGAACGCGTGCCGGTCCTGTGAAAAATTAAAGCTAGTAAGGGTAAAAACAAGACAGCCCATGACCATTACCGACACGCCCGGGAAAGCCTTCGATAAGGTATCCATGGACATAGTGGGACCACTCCCGCAATCGCCTAACGGGTTCAACTACATATTGACTATTCAAGATCTCCTGACCAAATATTCTCTCGCTATCCCTCTAGAAACAGCCACAGCCATCAGTACAGCTCACGCGTTTACTCAGGAATTTATCTGTCGATTCGGGGCTCCTAAAGCCATTCTGACGGACCAAGGGTCAAATTTTCTTAGCTCTCTTATGAAAAACATCGCAAAAAAATTTAAAATCACGCAATACAAAACAACTGCTTTTCGACCCCAGTCTAATGGCTCGATAGAGCGGTCTCACCACGTACTGACCGAGTACCTGAAACAGTACACCCAACGCGACAATTGGGATGAATGGCTACCGATGGCTATGTTCTCGTACAATACTAGTGTACACGAGGGCACACTCTTCACGCCGCATGAACTCGTCTTCGGCTACTTAGCGCGAACCCCCTCCGCCAACACTGTCATGAATGACCTAACTAACGAATCCTACAATGGCTATTTGAAGGATCTTCAGACAAAAATCGACGACACCCTGAGTAGAGCGCGAGAAAACCTAAATAACGCGAAACTGCGCTCCAAAGGTTACTACGACCGCAAGGTCAATCAACAAACCTTTTCCGAGGGAGACGAGGTATTCCTGCTAAAGGAACCGCGTAAAAATAAATTTGACGCCGAGTACACAGGGCCATATAAAATAATCAAGTGTTTAGGCGACAGCAACGTCGAAATATCGTTTAAGAAGGGAACCCGCATAGTTCATGTAAATAAACTCAAGCGAGCGAGAACGGCGAGCGCTTACCAGATAAGGCTAACGAGCGTAACGCGAGAAAAGTCAACGCCGATAGGAAAAACGATGCCTCACACCCCTACCCCCACCACTACGGAACACGAGGGAGGTCCATGGGAACCGAACGAGATCAGTTCATCAGAAGACTCCATCCGACCAACACTCCTCAACGAAGTTCGGCACTCTGACACGATGACACATCAGGCAACGGAACTTTTGGAAGCTTTTGTAGACTTCCATTGCTACAAAGGTAGACTGCATATCAATAATAACGGACAGCGATATTGCGAGGCCTGCGGTTCATCTCAAGAAAACGTGACCGTCCTGGAGTTCCACGAGATGCTCACGGACCCACCTGGAGTGTGCAGCAATTGTGCCCAGGCACTATGTACGGAGCAAGCAGTCTCGGACTGCATGGAATGCAGTGGGCATGCAACCACTGTGATTCGTATGCTGTGGGAGTACGAGCAACAAGAAGAAGAGGATAACCTCCGGCCTGAAGTGATTATCGCAAATCAACATAGGATTCGACAGCAGAGAGTTCTCGATCACATATCCGAGATCAGAGATCATTTCTGCTTCCAAGGCAGAATCATTGCTGCGAACGATGGAGCGGAGTTCTGTGAGGGCTGCAACCCCAACACGGAGGGAATGGAGGTGTTCCACATCCATACCATCCAGTCCACGATGCGCCATCAATGCGACAAGTGTGGTAAACCAATTTGCATGGTAAAACCACCGATAGCCTGCACGGGCTGCGTGCGAAATCTGGTAAAGGTGGCGGAATTAATCATGGAGGCCATCTCACTGGAGGAACAGGAAGAACAACCGGACCAACAAATGCCGGCGACTCCTCCTCCCACCCCGGAGGAAATTCAACCCACCAGGGAGTCTACGGGAATCCGAGGAACAAGGGTTCTCCCACTAAGGAGCAAATGGCATAATCCAGAAATCCCGGAAGGACATGGCACACCAGAAACTGCAAGTGAAGTGTCCCCTTCCCTCGAGTGTGTTACCGTGAACAATTCAGAAACGGTGGTGCGCGAGCCAAGTGCAAGTGCCGAGAACAAAGATCGCAAAGGACGATTCGTATCGTATAAGAAACCGAGCGAGCGAAATGAGAGTGAAGAATGAGAACAGTATGAGCATGCAGAGTGTGTAGAAAAATAATTTCCACTTTGCGGAAATTATTTTTCCCCCGGGAAGGGAGATGTTACGTCTCCCGACGTATTGTCGCCCTTCAGGCGCAGTTAGTTATAAGCTCATGTATACCGTTAGCCATAAGTCGCGTATAGCGTTAATTATAATATCATATTATTCCGTTAGACCTAAGTACACTATTATTGTAACACAAACATATTAGATTTAACCTTTGCATATTTTATACTTACCTCCGCTTACCTGAAACACATACCTACATGTTAGCCCAAGTGGCATAATTTTAACGTAAAAGCTATAATTGTTATAACATTATAAAGAAAGCGTATTTTCTAATGTAAGAGCGCGCGAGCGCCCGGAACGCGCGAAGACGCTCGCCACTCCAGGCAACGCGTCAGCGAGCCCCCACTCTCGCGCAGTCGCGCGGCGGCACGCCCCACTTCGGCGTTACCCCCACCACCGCGCCGCGCCAGTCGAGCTCAGCGAGCGCGCTGAGCAGATCGCGGCAGTCGCCTCCCGACATCAGCGGTCACAGGTCTCCCTCCGAGCCTGTCGACATTCATATTCACGTCTAGCTTATAGTCTTGTACTTTATACTTATCTTTTGCATTAAATCTTGTTTTTACCTCTTACACTTTGTTCAGATTCACTTACCTTTATTTTCGCTTCGTAAATTCATTTTATCGTCAACTATCGTCAACGAATCTTCATCGAGCTTCCGCTTTGCATCTTCACTCGACATCGAGTACTTCCATCGAGATTTCGCTCTCGCTACGCTCACAACCAGCAGTTTTCATTGCTAACGCAGAAACAGCAATTATCATTGCTTCCAACGCCCGAACGATCAATCGTTCCAACGACCGAGCCAGGGTTGGCTGCAACGAGGAAGGCTGTGCAACGTACGCTGGAAGCGAGCGTTGTCATATGCAGTTTCAACGGTAGCGGAAATTCATCGTACGCTCTTGCGAGCGTTAACGTATGCAGATTTGGGTTGCTGAAAGTCATCATACGCTTTAGCGAGCGTTAACGTATGCAGACTGGGTTGCCGAGATTCAACGTACGCTGAAAGCGAGCGTTATCGTATGCTGCTCTCATCGAACTGCAGCAACACGCTCAAGGAAGAGCTTTCTCAACGTCAGGAGCAGGTGCCGTGCCGAGCAGCCAAGCCGCCGTGCCGTTCTTTATATCCGCCTTCAGAAGCTACTACGAAGACAATTGCCGTTGCTATTGTACGTCTTCGGTGAGTCTTTTTTATTCTCATTCGTGCGTGAGTGACAGGATCAGAGTTATCGCGATTCCCGAGATAGACGCGGACGCAGCTCGCCGCGTGGTCTTATAGCTGAGATTCCGTTCATACGTTTTATTCCGTGGCGCGGACGGGAAATTTATATATTTTTAACCGGTCGACGTCCCGGGACGTAACATTCTTTCAATTCAGGAAGTTGATATCCGGTCAGAACAATATAGCGCGATGCTTTTTGGACAGACGCCATTTTTTCTTTATCTTGTGGTGGAAGTTGATTTCCGGGTAGAATGATATAGTACGATGCTTTTGACACGCGTCATTTTTCATTATCTTGTGGTTGATGACCTTATTATTTTGTTATGGCGTTGCTACGCCCCACGTGTGTCATTTAGCTCTTAGGAGAGCGTGATAGTATGTGAGGTATTTTTTCCAGGTTTCCTGGGAGAGAAAGAGACGGTTTAATATTTCGGAGAAATAATTGTTCATTTTGCGGTTTTTTTCCTAATCACCCGTTGCATGATCACCTCGATGTATCCTACGGAATCATGTTCGAACACGTTTTACATCCGTTGCGATACATTCTTTGAGATCCAAGGATTTGTTTTATTTTTTTTTTTTACATAATTATAACGCTAAGCATCAATAGATTCTCGAACGATATTTCGACGTTCTACTATGTAAGATTTATTTTCGTGAAAGATCTACAACTGTTCAATCCAGCTGGAACGGCGATGCTTCCGACACGTGTCGTTTTTCTTATCTTGCGGTTTTCCGCCCGTTCCAGATCCGGGCATTTATTTTCATTGGAGAGTACGATTGTAGAAGAGGTTGTTGATGTCCTTTATATTTTATGAATGAAAATAAATACGCTTAGAGTATGATTGTAGAAGAGGCAGGACTTTTAAAGGATTCTCATTCATAAAATATTATTTCTCTTAGGAGTACATGATTGTAGAAGAGTTATTTGCTTTTATTTCTCTTGGAGGGTCTCAATCTTGCGGTTTCCATTATACATCATATAACATTTATTTTTTAGGAGAACATTGTCAAAGATCTTCATATTTTATTTCTCTTTTTGAGAAGAATTTTTTTACGATTGTGAAAGAGGACAGTTGTTTATTTCTTTGTCTCGCGTGAGATTTATCAATCTTATTTATTTCTGTACATTTTATTTTTTAAGAGGTGGTTATTTCTTTACCTCACGCGAGATTTATCGGTCTTGCGCGAGTTTCTATCGCTAGACCACGATTTCCCGTGACTGTTTCCTAACGGTTTTTATGCAAGTTTCTATCTTAGACCACATTTTTCCGGTGCAGGTATCCGACTGTTTCCTTTTTATTTCGTGTAAGTTTCTATCACTAGACCACAATTTCCCGTGACTGTTTCCTAAAAGTGTATTGGATCTTATCTCGCGTTTTCGACTGGTGTTTAAAAGGAGTTGACGTTAACGTCCTAAGCGCATTTAGTGAGAGATTTTTGGAGTGAGTAAATTTCTGTTTGATACAATGATGCCTGTACCAGTGTCTGCACAAGTGCCTGTACCAGTGCCTGCACCAGTGTCTGCACAAGTGTCTGTACCAGTGTCTGCACAAGTGCCTGTAGAGACGTATCATGTGTACGTTGACGAGAGTTTACCTCTGGGTGAGCTAATAGAATTATTGGTAAGTACGCATCGATGTAATAAAAGAAGTCGCTATTATGTTTCGTTTTCTTTATTTTTTACTTTTATCGTACAGAGTTTTAATACGGCGCGAGAACGCAATGCGTTCATCCGTGGATGGCGTGCGGCAATGCGGCTCTATCATGAAGAAATTCAAGCGTGGGACGAGGAGTACGTGCTAGCGATTACGCTACTATTTAAATGGTAAGTATTTTTATTTTTTTACATGATGTATAAATTAAATAACACTTTTTTCTTTTTTTTTCCAGTAATTCGGATGAATAACATTCTTCGTCTTCAGCTTTCTCCATTTTTATTCTATAAAACATTAATAAATATTATCGAGAACGTTTATTTTTTTTTAAACTTTTTTACCTTGAATCCACACACGTCTATACCGCGTTCTGGTATTGTAGCCGGGTTAACACCGACCGGTACGTTGCCACAGTTTGCCCCGTGAACGTATCCGCAGCATCTCGACCAGATACGATGTTCGTTCATGGGAACATCACCTTCTTTCCATCGATGCAGTTCTATACCACATTCGAAACATTTGACAAGATCTTCGCTACACAATGAGAAAAATCCGGCGGCTGCAAGGTCCTCAGGTTTGACGATGTGAGAATAACGCCAGGAATGGAAAGTGCGGAGTCTGTCACTTTCGATACGAAAGTCAGGAAAATCATCTTTGGAATCGGTGGCGATGATGTTAGTCTCGATCATTGTTTAATCACTGGAGAAATATTGGTGAGTTTTTGTATAATTGTTTAGCCATGTCCGAAATGTTTGAACTTCGCGCAGACAGCAATGATGCGGTTTCGTAGAACGTTTCGTCAAACGGTGAAGTCGGCACGGTACATTGTAATTAATTCGATACATGGGATCGCGAACTAATACATCATATTTTGGACAGCCTAAATTTTCTAAATTAATCGAGTTTATTTCTAATTTTCGAAGGATGTCTCTCTCGAAACATCCACCTTTGTACGCTACGACGGGACTCGTATGATCGCTCACAAAATTTCGTATAACATTGATCACATCGTTTTGTTGATATTTTTCATAACCGAAATCGGTAAATGGAATTCCATGAACAAAATTGCTGACGTACCGTGCCGATTTTTTGTCAGCGTCGGATAAACGATGAAAGTTTGTTCCTAAACGAAATTCAGCTAGTTCAAACGCACCGTCGCAAACATTGATAATGGCTAATTCTTTGCAAACAAATTTTTTCTCAACAATGAATCCATCCATGTCAACGATTTGTGTTATTTGAGCCATCTAAATAAAAAAACCAACCAATGATTGATTTCGTCTAAAAAAAAAATATTATACTTACCGTTGAGAGAAGTAGGAAGTTTGCTGATAAGATTGCGGTATACAGGGTGTCCCAAAACTCCTTCAAGTCCGGGAAATGGGAGGTTCCTTAGGTCATTTGAAGCAACATTTTCCTTTGCACCAATGTCAACCGCGGCTTTGTTTAGGAGTTATTAACGAAAAACACTGACCAATCAGAGCGCGCCCTGGGCCGCCGCGCCGCGCCGCGCTCGCATCAGAGCGTTGGTGGTACGCCGTGACATCGCAACGAACAAGAGTATTATGTGAATGCTCTCCGATTTCAATGAGCTTTGGATATGTGGTCAAGGCCATTATTCTGAACAACATTTCTCTTTAGAATTTGTGGCTGTAGGCTTTAGTTTACGAGATTATCGCGAGAAACTTTACTTGTAAACTCATTATGGGTGTTCATGATAACGGACACGGCCTGAAAATGTCTCCGAAACTAAAGCCGACCGTCAACCATTTCAAAGGAAAAAGATATTTAAAACGTCGAGTTTTATAACATTATTTCAAGGTCATTGAAATCGATGAAGACCCGGATCATTCTTACCCGACTTACGGCAACTTTACCCGAACGAGAAAAGAGGCAGAAACTGATTGTTTTAAAAACTCACTTATTCAGCCGTAAATCCATTTGCTGCTTCGAAATGTGTGTCACTGGGTTACTCGGTGACGAACTGCACAGATGTCCTCGGGTATACGGCAGTAACGAAAGGTAAGGGACGTACGGCCAGGTCGACGAACTGCACAGCCGGTGGTAGATAGTAGCGCGGTCAAGTCGACGATCCAGAATTTCATTTTCACTTTCGAATCGATAAATAATTCGTATGTTTATTTCATACAGATGCCTTGAAATTTGTCCACACTCACAATCACTGTTCACATTTGTCTACACGCATAGTTATGCACTAATAATAATTTCCATATCCCTTGCACTGCTGCACAAATCACAACAATCAGGTAATGCAATCACTAGACTGCGGATTTCATGCATTTGTAGCAAACATGAGTAGGTACATTTTAAGACAGTAGGGAGATTAAAATAATTTCAAAACACCTATGTATTATTTTCAACTTCTTAAAGTGATCACAGTAAGAATCAAATATCTGTCTGGCTGCTGTCCCTTGTAATAGCGGCAACCAACTTTCATTTTGCATAAAGATCCGCCGTCTAGTGATTAGTTTAAATATCACTATCAAAACACAGCTAATAGCAACCGTTAGCTTTGAATTGACAAATCTGTGGAGATGTTCTCTCTACCGCGACTCGAACGACACTGATTTTCCGCAAGATTTTTCTAAAGATTTTAGGAAGGGCATTTAGAGTGTCGAAATTCGAAATACACGCTGTAGCACAGTTACGAAAACGACGGGACGGTTAGACGAAAAACAGGATACGAGAAGGACCACTGTAAGATTTATGGCAATCACATGTTTAGTTTCTCCTGCAGATTGATACGCAGGGTCGATGGGTAACCATGACGAAAACGTCGTCTGTCCTTCTTTTAGAAAGCTTCTTAAGAAGGTATAGGACAATAGGGATGCTACGCTGACCTGACATTTTTACCCCTTGCTGGGTGAAAGGACCGATGACGTTTTCGAACGGTTACCCATCGACTCTACGTACCAATCTGCAGGAAAAACTAAACATGTGTTTGCCATAAATTTTACAGCGGTCCTTCTTGCTTCCTGTTTTTCGTCTGACCGTCCCGTCGTTTTCGTAAACGTGCAACAGCGTCCATTTCGAATTTCAACATGCTAAATGCCCTTCCTAAATTCTTTAGAAAAATCTTGCAGAAAATCAGTGTCGTTCGAGCTGCGGTAGAGAGAACATCTCCAAAGATTTGTCAATTCAAAGCTAACGGTTGCTATTAGTTGTGTTTTTGATAGTGATATTTAAACTAATCACTAGACTGCGGATATGGAAATTATTATTAGTGTATAACTATGTGTGTAGACAAATGTGAACAGTGATTGTAAGTGTGGAAAAATTTCAAGGCACCTGTGTGAAATAAACATACGAATTATTTATCGATTCGAAAGTGAAAGTGAAATTCTGGATCGTCGACTTGACCGCGCATCCCTTAGGCCTTATTACTATCTACCACCGGCTGTGCAGTTCGTCGACCTGGCCGTACGTCCCTTACCTTTCGTTACTGCCGTATACCCGAGCACATCTGTGCAGTTTGTCACCGAGTGACCCAGTGACACACATTTCGCAGCAGCAAATGGATTTACGGCTGAATAAGTGAGTTTTTAAAACAATCAGTTTCTGCCTCTTTTCTCGTTCGGGTAAAGTTGCCGTAAGTCGGGTAAGGATGATCCGGGTCTTCATCGATTTCAATGACCTTGAAATAATGTTATAAAACTCGACGTTTTAAATATCTTTTTCCTTTGAAATGGTTGACGGTCGGCTTTAGTTTCGGAGACATTAGCAGGCCGTGTCCGTTATCATGAACACCCATAATGAGTTTACAAGTAAAGTTTCTCGCGATAATCTCGTAAACTAAAGCCTACAGCCACAAATTCTAAAGAGAAATGTTGTTCAGAATAATGGCCTTGACCACATATCCAAAGCTCATTGAAATCGGAGAGCATTCACATAATACTCTTGTTCGTTGCGATGTCACGGCGTACCACCAACGCTCTGATGCGAGCGCGGCGCGGCGCGGCGGCCCAGGGCGCGCTCTGATTGGTCAGTGTTTTTCGTTAATAACTCCTAAACAAAGCCGCGGTTGACATTGGTGCAAAGGAAAATGTTGCTTCAAATGACCTAAGGAACCTCCCATTTCCCGGACTTGAAGGAGTTTTGGGACACCCTGTATAACGTGAAGGAGAAGACGATCACACGTTCGCGGTATAGCACCGTATGACGATCGTGGAGGATAATTTAGAATATATAAGATTATCCCTACCACTCATGTAAGAACTTATCGATGTATTTCTTTAAATAAATATTGTGGAGAAGGATTTTTAATAAAAAGAGATATTTTTTCATTGTTTTATTTGAATATTTTTTATTTGAATATTTTGTATTGATAGTTTAAATAATTTTTCGCACAATGTTAGTCAATGGGTTGTACTCCACGATGCAATCATGTATCATCAAGCAGTATGCGGTTGTCGATGGAGGAACGTCGGTTCGACATTCGAATTCGATTCGTACATCGATCGTGGTGTTTTTCAGCGCCTCGTTTTGTCGGGAACAATCGAGAACGACGACTGGGCCGTATAATAAGAAATCCATGATGTTGAGTAGCGCCTCGCCGTTTCCATAGTATGATTCTTGGAATTTTGCATACATATCGTAGAGCAGCGCGCATTTGCTTTTCGCGAAATCGATATTTAGATCATCGTACGGGTAGGTTTCCGAATTCAAGTAGAGTCGAATATTGGCTAACGAGCAATTATCAAATTTCGTAACCGTTTTCGTTAAATTATTTTTTCGTGCGGTTTGTAAAGCGAATATCACGTATCGTGGTTTTTCCATTTGCGGGGTTGTTTTTATCGCCCATGTGTGCTTAGTAGTGGTCTGAAGTAACGGATACTCGTACAGATCCCACGATCGGAAGCTCATATCGATCGGTTTGTCGTTGTCTAGAATACGTAGCATCGATAGCTTGTGTATTTCATCCAACGTGACGTGTGGCATTCGCCATTGAATTTTGTACAGATCCAGAACGGGTTTCGCATTTTCGGAAGGACTGTACAATGCGTTCGCGTCGGTACGCGAGCGAATCAAAATCAATTCGTGTCGAGCGTTTATCACAACGCGTTTGTAATCTTCGCAGAAGCCTAATAATACGCTCATAGGCACGCAAAAGTTGAAGCTTATCGCTGACGCCCCCGTGGTGGTTTTCCGCAATTGCTCATCGTTCTTATGCGTCCAGCCTGCGTTGGACAGCGCGCTGCTTCTCGTTGCGGTCAGGCTCACATAGTTCTTCAGGGTGGTCGTAATACCGGGATTTCTAGACCGATCGATTTCAACACCGTTCAGTTCATAGCGTATTTCCTCGAACATAAACGAAACGGCGTTGTTGTCGAGCGATACCGTTTCGGTGGAAGCAGGATCGATTTTCCCTGGTAAACTAAGTTTTCCCTCAACGTATAGGAAGCTTCTGCACGGGAGCGTGTACAAGTCTTGCTGCTGGATGGGTATCCTTATCTCATCGTTGTTTCCGAACGTCGTGTTGGCATACGGATTGTACGTGTGTAGCTCGATCTTCGTTATTCGATTGTCGAAGATCGGCGCTTCGGAGATGTTCAAAATGTCGCCAAACATGGTGTGAAAAGTCACTCTTTAACAATAAATCCCAATGATTTCAGATACTTTGCGTTTTCTACGGTCAGTTTCTTACGAATTGACTCGTTCGATTTCTTGCGAATGTTCAATGTATTGAATGCCGTATTGTTATGAATTAGCATTACTGCGTCGCGCGTGTAGTCGTACCGTGATTTCTTCGCCGCGAAAATCAATCAAACGTCCGGCTTGATCCACGATGCGAATCGTTAGATCGTCGATTGCTCGCGCAACGATCGGAAGGTAAATGACTCGCGCGGGCGTTTCCGATAATTTATACCCTGGCGGTACCTTGGGTGCGAACTCGTGTATCGTGTGAACCAGTTTACCGTTGTCGTACGATCCGGTGGTTACGTTACATTCTACTCGAATGATATTCACGTTAATGATATTCACAGGCGCGCTCGATGTATGCCATACGTTCGGTGATAAAACACTGGAAAATCCTAGGATGGACCCCACGTTGCTAGGTTTTGCAAAGTTTATCCGATACTTGCTTATAATTTCGCTTTTCATGGTGTTGTTGTTCGCCCGCAGAACAATCGGATATTCGGACAGCTTTTCATCATTTTTAGCCGGATATCGCGCGCTTATTTCACGTCTCAAGTACGCATTGATCGCTTCCAATTCGTACGAACCGTCGGGGATCACGATCTCCTCGTCTTTGTCGCCAAAGTAGAACCGATTGTTACCGATATTGGCACTGATGTTCGGTATCGTGTAATAAGTTTGCAAATCAAGCAATCCTAGCTCGTATTCACCGCTGTTTAGATTTATAGGTGGAAAGTATTGGGACGACAGCACGCTGCTTCTTCCTGACAGCGTGAACGTGAATGACTTTTGCATTGCGCGGACTCTTTACAACGAAGTTTCTCGGAGAAATGTCGCGCACAGTTGTCCGCACACGCTTTCGTCGTAGTTTTGAAAACGTTTGTGATTATATAAGATTGTCGCGTTCGCACCGAAGTAGCGAATCAGCTCGATCGGTGGACGAAGATTCCCAAAACTGTCAAAGTATTTGACGCGCAAGCCGCGTTTTATGTATGCTACCCAGTGCGTTCCAGGTCCGCAACTATTATCTAAATTGACTATACCTCGCTCGTTTACCCACGCGTGTTGAGGTAAATTGTCTCGCATGAAAACCCCTCGAAAATGCGACAAGTTTTTACACGCGATCATCAATTCGACGTCTGTCGTCGTTTTGTCGTTCTTTTTTTTTTTTCCTTTTCAAACCGTTTCCACTGTACGGTGCGAGACGTATCCCGCGGCCCTCCATAGCGCGATTATGTCGCTCCGCTTCCTGCAATTGTTTCGTTGCAGCTTTCGCGGCGTTTATCGTTTTGATTACACCTGCGGCACCACCTGTCAATGCGCCTATAGCCGATAAAGCGGGCAACAACAGCGGCAGAAAACCACCACGTTTGGCGATTGGGAGAATACGGTTTTTCTTTTTCGCTTTCCCCCTTTTTTTCTTCAGACCCATACCTAATTTCGTTTTAGCTTTCATGGCCGCTAACACGAGAGCCGCGGGCACCTTCTCTCCGAACGCTGCGTCTCCAGACGTTACACGCTGTAGCGCTCGA
The DNA here is from genome assembly GCA_933228785.1 of Lasioglossum pauxillum. Taxonomy (NCBI): domain Eukaryota; kingdom Metazoa; phylum Arthropoda; class Insecta; order Hymenoptera; family Halictidae; genus Lasioglossum; species Lasioglossum pauxillum. The sequence goes on from OW121700.1 coordinate 22,553,676, forward strand.
TCCGCCAAAATGTTGTCGGCCGCGTGACGATTTTCAAGATCCTTGTACCGCGAATACTCTATGTCGTGCTCGCGACAGGCCGCGTCCAACGGATTGATACCTCGCTCGCCACGAGCTAATCTCGCGCGCAGTTTCGTACCAGGTCCACAGAATTGATAACCGGGTATATGCAACTCGAACGGTAACGCGTTTATAGCTCTGTTTAGAAACCCCCTACCTTTCGTTCGCATAAGCTGTTATTCAGCACCCTTTTTTTTTTTTAAAAAAAGATTTGCGTTCAGGGACGCTGGGAACGCGACTGATACCGACGGTGTTCGAACTCTCGTATAAATACCACCCCAGCCACCCATCGAATCAATCGGAACATGCGTTTCGTAAAACAATCTTTGGATATCCGTGTTCCACCGTGTCGCGCGTTCGACGATCGCGACGAGGCGATGCGAAAACACGGATCATTGCTACCGGGTAATGTACGATGCGTGATAAGCGGCCCATCAGGATGTGGTAAAACGAACGTTATGATTAGCCTGTTGGAGAGTGCGAATGGATTACGATTTGCCAATGTCTACGTGTACTCGAAATCGTTGTGCCAACCGAAATATCGATACTTGGGAAAACTGTTCTCGTCCGTGGGGGAGGATGTGGGCTACTTTGCGTTTGCTGACAATGCCGACGTAATCCCCCCCGCGGAGGCACGACCCGATTCGATATTTATCTTCGACGACGTGGCGTGCGACGAACAGGATATTATGAGAGAGTATTTCGCGATGGGTAGACATTCACACGTCGATTGCTTTTACCTGGGACAATCGTACGCTAGAATACCTAAACATTTAATTCGAGACAATGCCAATCTGTTGATTCTGTTCAAACAAGACGTTATGAACTTGCGACACGTTCATCAGGATCATGTAAATACCGATATGTTGTTTGAAACGTTCAGCGCGTTATGCGCGAATTGCTGGCAAAAGAAATACGGATTTCTCGTAATCGATAAAGACAGTCCTGTGAATCGCGGGCGCTACAGACGTGGATTTAACGAGTTTGTCATACTGTAACGAGTACATTTGCTCGGTAAGAGTCGTTGAAGTCGCATCATCGACATGCCGTCGAAGGAGAAGAAGCTGCGAGCTTCGGTCGCGAACGAAATAGCGAAGACCAGTGATACCATACGGAAAAAGTATTTAGCATTGAAAGTTGGGAAAATGGCTACTGAGGAGAAATTGCAGGCGAATTTACGGCCGATCGTCGAACCGTTGAAACAGCTAGTTCGAAATACTGTCGAACCGGACAACAGCGATGATAAGGAATCGCCTCCCTTTTACGAAAAAAGGAAAAAGAGAAGATTCTCGGATAAACGAGAAACACCATCCTCTTTCAAAAAAAGAACGAAGAAAAAAACGATAGAGTCTCGAGAAAAATATTTGACGACGACGAGCCGACGGCGGTACCATCACAGCAGGAGGATACCTTCGAATCGCCGAGCACGGTATCTTTGGAATCTTCTATGCGCAATATCTTTGAAAATCCCGAGGTCGAAGAGCATATCAAACAGCTGTATAAGCGGTTGACGGTAGTCGAAGAAGCGGTCTAGGGAGGGGAAAATGTTTATCAACAAATTTGGTACATCGTTTCGCGAAACGAACAAGCGAAAGTTGGATGTTCCCTTCTATCCATCGTTAAAAAATTATGTACGCGATAACGCCATATGTTTGAGCGACGTTAATTTGTATGATGCGAAAGGCGCTAAGATCGCTCGTGTGGCTAACCCTACCGCAGACCAACATGCGGCGAACAAATCGTATGTTGATGACACTGTAAAATATGGCGATACATTTCTTGAATCACGACTTACAAAATATGTGTCGGACAACGCGCTTTTGTCTTCTACCAGAATTCTAAACAAACGTGGACCAATCAGATACTACGATGCCAAAAGTATACGCATATGCAACATGGCCGAACCCGAGAATAGCGCGGATGCAACCACCAAAGTATACGTGGATACGCTTAACGTCAAGTTCAGGTCAGCGATCGAGGAGAAATTCGCCAAAGATCTGAAAACACTAAAGTCCGAGATCGAGGGGAAATTGAAAGAAACGTTGAAGTCTGAGATCGCGAAGAAATTGGACAAAGATCTGAAAACATTGAAGTCCGAGATCGAGAAGAAACTGAGCAGCGACTTTAAGACGATGATGGCGACCGCAAAGTCCGAGATAGCTGAGAAACTGGGTAAAGACGTGGAGGATGTTGTGGCTTACGCAAAGCCTGAGATCGAGGAGAAACTGGGCAAAGACGTGGAGGAGGTGGTGGCTTACGCAAAGTCTGAGATCGAGGAGAAACTGAATAGAAATCTGAAAACGATAAAGTCGGAGATCGCCGAGAAAGCTGGGGCAAAAGACCTGAAAACGTTGAAGTCTGAGATCGAGGAGAAATTAGCTAAAGATGCGGAAACATTGAAGTCCGACATGGACGAGAAACTGGGACAATACCTCTTAAGCGAAATTTTGGTTCCGCGTTCTACAAACCATTGAGAGAAAAACCGTTGTTGTACCGCTGCTATACCATTGCTGTACCGTTGTTGTACCGTTGCTGTACCGTTGCTGTACCGTTGCTGTACCGTTGCTGTACCGTTGCTGTACCGTTGCTGTCGATAGTTCCCCCACCTATTTTTAGAAATGATGACACTCCCCCCACTTCCCAGCCACCCTCTGAATCGCGAGAATTGTATGGTTCCCCCTACAAACCATTCAGAGAAAAAACCGTTGCTGTCGATAGTCTCGTCACCTATTTTTAGAAATGATGTCATTCCCCACTTCCCCAACCGCCCTCTGAATAAAAAATCATGTTTCGCGAGAATTGCATCATTACGCGTACGATGACAACCTTGAAAGGATTAGCTCGTGAGAAAATTATCCCTCCAGCCAAAAAAAGTTATTTTTCAAGTATGGTGAATTTCCGCTTGATGGATGAGGAAGAGAGTCGAAATGAGTCATCACCCAATCATAAAAAGACAGATGACGGTAGTTCCGACAACGCCGTTCCGTTCAACAAATTGCTGTTGGATCTGTTAAGCTCGATACGCAAACACACCACACCCATAGAGGGCAACAAAGATGTGTACTTCGATGCCCAGGCTCTGACTATAGAAAATGTGAAAACTCCGATTAAAGAAACCGATGCCGCGACAAAGGGGTATGTGGACGATCTTGTCGGCAAGAAAGCGATAACGCTCGACGGCGGTATCGACGAATTTTTCAATGCGAAACACCTACGTATTGGAAATACTGGTATGCCGATCGAAGTCAACGATTCAGCGACAAAACTTTACGTCGATACGTGCATCGATTCGGTGAAAACCACACTAACGAACGATTTCCGCAAGAGCGTCGAAGACATTATACGGAACAAGATCGATAGCGTTGATAAGTTGGACGAAGCGGGTTTGCTGGCGGACATCGAGAAACGCGTGAAACAAAACGAAACGAAGTTGAATGAGTTTGACACGGGTATAATTCGAAATTGCGAGAAAATTCTCCAAGATAAATTTATCGAGCTCGAGAACGGTTTGGTAGAATTAATCAAATTCGACCTGAAAGCGGATGAAAAAATAAACGCTATTGAACAATTAACCGGCAAACTCGACGAAAGACTTTTGGGTGTTGAATATGAAATTCGTAAAAACTGGGAAAGAAAACTCCTAAACCTCAAGAATTCGCTGCTCGGTAAAATCGAAGACGCTGGGGAAACGATAACCGCGAACAAGTTGCAGCAGGATAAGTTGATGCTTCTCGAAACAACCGTGCAGGATATGCAACGAAAATTCGAGACTGGTGGTTACGAGACCGGTGAAGAATTGAATGAGAGATTTGCGGCGTACAGTGACAGCTTGAATAAGAAATTGTTCGAGTTAACGGAGGAGGATGATACGGCGGAGAAATTTGAAGATTATACGAAAAAATTGAACGAGGAATTTGAAGATTATAAGAAAAATTTGGACAGGAAACTCGAAGTATTTTTCGGAGATGAGTAAAGAAAAGGTGAAATTAGTTGAAGAGCTGCATGCCCCGGCGAGACGTTTTTTCCCACGTAGACGAGTGATCGTGCGAGGATTCGATGATCTTTGGCAAGCTGATATCGTCGAAGTTCAGCAATACGCGCGAGATAATCGTGGACATCGATACATTCTTACGATAATCGATGTGTTCAGCAAATACGCGTGGGCGGTTCCTTTGAAGAGTAAAAATGCGAGTGACGTGTGCGAAGCTTTCGCGTCCGCGTTGAAGAAGGATGGTAGAACTCCGAACAACTTGCAGACCGACATGGGGAAGGAATTCTACAACGCGAAATTTCAAGAATATCTGAAAAAACGCAACATACATCATTATTCAACGTACAGCGCCATGAAAGCTTCCGTCGTTGAACGTTTCAATCGCACGTTGAAGAACAACATGTGGAAATTTTTCTCGTTGAGTGGAAAATATCGTTGGATCGATGCGCTTTCAACGCTGATCGAGGACTACAATAATCGAAAACATCGTACCATCCGTATGCGTCCCACAGATGTGAATCGTAAAAATGCGAAGCATCTTCTGTCCACCGTGTACAGCAACGTGAAGATTGCCGGTCCAGCTAAATTCAAGGTGAACGATCGCGTACGCGTCAGCAAATTCAAAACTCTGTTCGACAAAGGATACACACCGAACTGGTCCACGGAAATATTTAAGATCGTCACGGTGAAACGAACGAATCCCGTCACATACCTCTTGTCCGATTCGAAGGGTAATCATATCGCCGGCGGATTTTACGAGCACGAGATACACGCAGCTAAACACCCCGACGTATATTTAATTGAAAAAATATTACGTAGAAAAGGAAATAAAATATATGTGAAATGGTTAGGATTGGATGCGTCACATAATTCATGGGTATCTAAAACTGCTATACTTTAATTATCGATTTCTTTCTACTTTAATCGTTTTTTATGTATGAATTATAAAAATGTAATTTGAAATAAATACAGTAAAAGACCTTTACAATTTTTTAACAAATAATATACAATACTCTTAATCGACTAACGGAGAGAGAGAGAATTCCTCACTGATCAAAAAAATTTGTTGACGACATGTGTTCAATCTTCGGTATATGTTTTAGCATTCTTCTTGAATGGTTAAGTTCGATCAAGAAAATACTGGGGATTTCCAATAGTCGTTTCGTGATTTAGTGCATACCTGCTGAATAGAATGTTGAAAGACTGTATGTAAACCGATCGGATACCATATCTTCTAGCACGACAACATCGGTATCACCTGTCCTACTTTAGATCATCTGTTCATGACTAAAGTTTAATCATGTGATCGCCATGTTGAGCGATATCTACAGACTGTGAATTTGATAAAGTTGCTGAGATTTGAGAATGAACCTCTACATGGCACAATTGAATCATGTGATCAGAGAATTGTTTTGATGACAAAATAATGCGGTGATCACATGAATCAACTCGAGACAAGTAGAGGTTCATGCTCGAATCTCAGCAACTTTTTCAAATCCTCAGTCTGCAGATATCGATCAACATGGTAATCGCGTGATTAAACTCATGTCAAAACAGGTTATCTGAAGTAAGACAGAGGATAACAATGTTGTCATGCTAGAAGATATGGTATCCGATCGTTTTTGCATGCAGTCTTCGAACATTCTATTCAACAGGTATGAACTCAATCATGAAACGACTATTTAAAATCACCAGTAATTTTTTAATCAAACTTAACCATTCACGAATGATGCTAAGACATATACCGAAGATTGCACATATTGATCAAAGCAATCGTCCTCAACAATTGCTTTGACAAAGTTTTGAACATTCGCCATCTTAGCTATATCAACGAACATTATAAATTTGGACGCAATCGTTGAGACACTCTCCATCAGCCACGAATACATATTAAACATGCAAAATTCTAAATCAAATATGTTTCGCATAGTCTTTTCGGTTACATATATAGATACTTTTGAATTCATCAATTTCACTAATGTCATGTCTTTAATATTCACAATTTGTAATGATAAATCGTTGGCAATTTTTTGTGTATCATTCTTCACGTACATATTCAAAATATCCCGCTTTGCGCACAATAGCTCTTTCCACGTGTTCATGGAAATTGGAATTTCGTTGCCTCGGTTATCTCCTATAACCATCTCCACGTAAATATCCACGTCGATGCGTACACCAACTTCCACATATTTAAAATAATTTCCAGCTACGGAATATCTGCGGTTTAAAATGCGTGGGCTACGTGCCGGTTGCTCGAGACATCTGCAACAGATTTTTCAAACGTTTTTTCCAAAATTTCCTACACTTTTTTAGTCTTTTTTACTTGCGTATTTTGATTCTTCATAGGTTGTGACTCCTCGATGTTTGAACGCTCACCGAACGGACGACGATTATGATACATGCTTTTCGTTTTTTTTTTTTTTAAAAAACTGTTCAAACACTCTCTTTCACTATCAAGGACCGTTAACGTTTTTAACGCTTACTGCTGTTCAACTATTTGATACACGCTTTCTCGTTTTTTTAAAAAAACTGTTCAAACACTCTCTTTCACTATCAAGGACCGTTAACGTTTTTAACGCTTACTGCTGTTCAACTATTTGATACACGCTTTCTCGTTTTTTTTTTTAAAAAAAACTGTTCAAACACTCTCTTTCACTATCAAGGACCGTTAACGTTTTTAACGCTTACTGCTGTTCAACTATTTGATCTGAAGTCCAACATCGGAATACATGGCTTTTATAGGAACCGTTAATCTCCCGACACTTCCTTTCTTACAGATAACAGGCGAAAAGAGCTCTAATAATCTCCTAACCACATCCTTACACTGATATGCGAAGAAAAGAACGTCTTACATATCAATTGATACTGTAATGTCCCCAAGGAAGAGTATCGACCAAATTATTATCGATATGTCGTTTATCATCGTGCGGGCTTAACGCCAATTTCATTTCAGACACCGAGTACACCTGATGTTTTAGAGACATTATACGTTTGGTGTTGACGGTCTTTTCCGTATGATTACGAAGACATTCGACGTAGTTATTGAAACTTATATCCCGAGCGGTAACGTTTGTCATGATGCCCTTGATCTTTTTAGTTTCGCGACAGGTGCCGTCATCGTGCACGCGAGTTGCATACATTTTCGATCGAAGTCCTACGAACTCTGTCATAATTTTACCACCGTTCTCATCCTTCATCAACCCCAACTGTTTCTTGTTCGCGAGAGGGACACCGTAAACGTTGTTCGCGTCATAATTGCTTGTATCGTATCGACTGATATCACGTTTCAACGTCTCGTACGCGTCGTCGCAAACGATCTCGTATATCAGACTGTCTGTGTCCGTGTACAAAATCTTACAATTAAAATTCGGTTGCATGTACTCGTAATGAAAGGCGTATAAATGAGATTTTGATATATCCAATACGGACATACCTATGTAGATTGGCTTATAAAATTTAATAAATAGGTTTTTCATCTGAACCGCTACGAAATCCTCCGAAAACACCGTACAGCTGTGAAAATTTGGTCTTGCTATCAGCTGCTCGACCCCGTATCGACCGCACCACCGAGAAAGTAATTTCACGCTTGTGTGATTTCGAACGTTCTCCATTGTTTTTCCAAACACCGCGTTATTCATTAATTTAAACAAATTCTTAGAAAAATCGTTAGTTGCGTTAGCGCGTAATTTCGTATTCAAGTCTATATAGTCGCGCAACCATCGTGATTGTTGAAACTCTAAAATTCGATAAATTTTCTTTAATTTCAGATTATGTTTCAAACTCTGCTGCAGATATCGATAATGCAGAACGTATCGCTCCTTATCGCGAAGCGTTGCCATCAACTTTCTCTGTCGGCAGCCGGGTGCCGTGTCGTGACTCGGACAAAACGGTAGATCCGCGTGAGCGTCGTGAATTTCGCACGGATACTCTAAATCCACTTCTAAAATATATCCTACGGGGCTGTCGATCGGAATGGATTCTACATCAAAATTGTTCACGTCCACCCATCTAAAGTCTTTATACGGTAAAGGTTGCGACATAGCCCATCCATACAAATTATTAACATCGAAATACATTAGATATGATGATGGCTTACTCGAATCGTACGTTGGCAAATACTTGTTATTGGCGCACGCATATCTGTGAGAACATTGACTCAATCCACCGCGTATTCCCCGCTCCACGAATAAAAGCATGTCTACGTCGGTGAACAGCTCCAATCTGATCTGCGTCATTTTCATCATCACATCCCACGCGAAACCGGGGAGCGTGGAATAATGCGCCGGATCAAGTTTATAGTTCTCGAGACAATCGTCTCGGAAATTTTCGAAAACATCCGCCAACAACAGTATGTCCAATTTCAAGTACAAATCGCTGTACTGTCCCAACGACTGTATATCGAAACGTGACCAAACCGTACTCGCGTGAAGATAATCGACATCTGATATCTCGCGGTCGCACAGTTGATTGTAAAATGCTTCGCGCGGTGGCAAACACTGATCGTCCAGTTTATCGTACGACGCTAAATAGTCATATGGAAAAACACCTTTCCTGGTCAACAGATCGAAATCGTCTTCGGAAAGATGTGCAAATTCATCTCGTACGATGCGTAATTTACTTTTACCCAAATATGACGACAGCTTGTCTAGACTCGAGTTCAAGAACTTGAATGAATCGATGAATCGAAATTTTATCAACTTCATGTACTCCCGATGTTTAGCTCCATCATTGACATATTTCGTGAACGAGATGTACTTTTCTTTCGTTAACGGTAGCACGTCTATCTTACCCTGGAACGTGTTTGCCAATTCCTTTATGATGAAATGTGCATCGTAACCGGACAAATTGTGGAAAACCACCGGTATCACGTACGAAAATTGATAGTTCAAGTTACAATTGAAGTGTGCCGGACCGCGATACATGCCCGTGAAATGACAGTGATCGTGCACTCTAACGTCTGACCTGTCGAACGGTTTCTCGCAGATATGACAATGCGTGATCGTGTGAAAATCTAAAAAACTCTGAAAATCTGAAAAAACATTATCACACTCTTTTCAACTTTTTTGAAGAATAAAAAACACAAACTCACCGATCGCAAATATACTTCTGATTCTTATTCTTGCTAAGCTGCGATGAAACCAATCGTGACAAATTTCGTATACACGCGTAATGACCGTGCAACGTTGTGCTACTCTCTAGAAACAGCAAATTTGCATGTCTACCCCGTTTCTTCTCGGTCAGATGAAGCGTGACACACCTCTTGTCCACCCATTCGAACACATTCACGGAAATGTCGTTTTCTCTTTCAAATTTTCGTATGTCTTTGAACGACATGGGTAGTTTAAAACCTTCGGTTCGAAGCACCGTTCGGTAGTGAGGATACGATGATAAACGCGTTGCATTCGCTTCAGCTGGATAAAGACTTGCCACAATCGCCCAAAAAAAACATGCATTGTCATTGTTATTGTTCACGTTCACTACCGCTCTCTTTAACTGCACCGTTCGAGGTATACATGCGGTACCGCAACCGGCTTGTAACGGTTGGTATTTGATACAGCTCACTATCAGATACAGTATCTTCGATAACGCCCACCCGCTGTCACGCTCTTGAAACTCCTCCATGGATGCTAAAATCACCGGTACAACGTCTTTCAGGTACCATCGGCGTAAATCACTCGTTCGAAACAGCACGGAATTTGGAGTACCGAAATTTTTCACCGAAACCTCGTCGCGCACCACAAATTCCGCCTCCAACTTTACGTTCACCTTCAACGATGAATGAGTGTTCAAACATTCCGTAACGCGACTCGTAACCATCCGTTTCGCGTGCTGTAAAAATTTACGCGGATCAATATGCTCGATGTTGATTACGATACCTGTCGATATACGATTTTCAAACGCCGACTCGACATTCTCCCAACGAAGTGTCGAGGCTCTCGCGACCTCGCGATCGTATAAACCTCTGCCAACGTGTGAAATACGATGATTCAACGAAACGTTCAAACTTTTCATGCGACACATAATCGAGATTAAACTAAATCTCGTGCCTGCCGACAATTTGCCCTTCATACATGACAGATAATTGGTACAGCACTGTAGAGACTCGATGTACGAGCGAGTCCATTCGCGATACTCGTCGATAGTTCTAACCAGCATCGACATGCGGATCAAACACTTTAACATATTTTTCAACGTATGAATCATCTTGTCGTATAAAATATTTTTTCAACTTCAATTTCACGTTATTCGGTAAATTTCCAGTTCTCATAAACGTAATTACACCTCGCATACAACGATACGCCGTTCGCCCGTCTCCAGAATGTCCAGTATCACAGATGGAGAATCAACCGCAGGCCATCGTGCCACCACTTGACTAAATCTTTTCGTATAGGTAAAACATACGCGACTCGTTGCATCGTTTCGCATTAGACGTTCTACCAACGCTTTCTCATCGATGGGGAAACGATTGCTCAGATATGAATTTATAACGTGGGCCCAAGCTAAACTTTTCAACGTTGGAACTGTCATGTCTTTTTCCCCATCAATACTTCTTAATCAAATCCGTAAATGTAACACGCGTCTTTTCAGCGGTGAAAAGGGTGGAATCAAATCCGATAAATCGTATTCTCTACGTTGACATTCCCCCACGTACACATAATCGGTTCTACGATATCGAAGCACCGCAATGTTCAAATGTCTTGCTAACTTCCATTCGGGTTTTAGAAACATGAATACATCCAAAATATCGATACGTCCCCTCCGCACTTCGCCCAACAAGTCCAACGGACTAAACGTCGAAACCGCTACGTACGGAACAGCTGCAGATCTTTCACGAAAAATACAGTAAATCTTGCATGGTAGAACGCGAAAATACCGTTCGAGAATCTGCTGATGCACCGAGTTATAATTATGAATACCGAATTCAAATAACTTCGTTACAGCGAACGCTTGCAACGATGGTACGGTAACGGATCGCATGACTTTTACCACGTTTCTTTACTCAGTCTATTTATACGTTCTCTGTGATATTACAACTTTAAAATATCGAGGATGTGGTAAAAGATAAACCAAATCCGTGATCTCAAAAAATGAGTCGCAACGGATGTAAAACGTGTTCGAACATGATTTCATAGGATACATCGAGGTGATCCCGCAACGGATGTAAAATGATTATGAAAAACCACAAAATGATGAAACATGTATTTCTCCTAAGAAAAAACTCTCGCAGGAACGATACATATAAGGAAAACCACAAGATAATAAAAAATGACGCGTGCCAGAAACAAAATAGACCATCAACCACAAGATAAGGAAAAAATGACACGTGCCAGAAGCATCGTGCAATATCATTCTACCCGGAAATCGACTACCACCTATAAGATAAGGAAAAGTACAAAATAAGGAAAACCGCAAAACCACAAGATAAAGAAAAAAAATGGCGTCTGTCCAAAAAGCATCGCGCTATATTGTTCTGACCGGATATCGACTTCCTGAATTAGAACCCCCATAGCATATCTACTACCGGGCTGTAGTTGTCGGTGCCCCCCGTGGCGGGGGGTGCCTCGCCTACCCGGGATATCCGGGCCTCGATTGCGTCGAACGGAGTGATACTTGACGAGTAGCGGTGATCTCGTGACTCCCGGGTTGTTCTGATTTCGGTAGCGTCCATGGGTCGTGCGGTGGTACGCTCCAATTTCGCCTTTCTTTCTGCCGCCATCTCGATACGTTGCACCTGCCGACGGAGGTCGTCCATATCGGTGAGATTGTCGCTGTTGATCATCATAGCGTACTCGGGCAGCATGTTCTCGTAGATTGTCTCGAGGTACTCGTCTTCAGGAATTTGGGCGCGCCTCATCATCGTGAGGAGTGCGTTCATGAATAGATGGAACGGTTCGCTGGGGCGTAGTATTCGTCCCCGAGCCTCACGTTCCTTCTGTAACCGGGTCTGGTGTGGAGTGAAAAAATCCAGAAATTTTTCGGCGAACGTTGCCCACGAGATGATCTGTCCGCCGATGTTCCGGAACCACAGCTGTGCCTCTCCCCGTAAAAGGTCAGGTATTCCTCGGAGTAATTCGTCGTCCGAGAGGCGGTACGTGCTTCGGAGTTCGCTCACACGTTCCAGGAACGAGTACGGGTCTTTCCCGTCGCTGTTGCAGCCGGATTTCCGTAGTTGGGCCACGTCAGGTTTGTCATCTCGTGGCTCACTGCTGGACGTGCCCGGCGGGTCGGGCCCCGGATTTATCTTGGTGGTTGCCATCGGGAATAGTTACTCCGTCTGTTCCTTAATTATTTCGTCCCATCGTTGTCGCAGATCCTTCCTGTCCCCGGAACAGGTAGATTTCGTTTCCGGAGCTCGGCAGTAACTCGTTGCGTGGTGGGCCGCAAAAACTGTTTCCGCATGCCCGGTGCACCATTCGAATTGGTGCGTTGCCGAGTGTAGTACCGCGGTTCGTCGGGAGATGGCGCGCGCGGTACTCCTTCGCGAGCGGTTCACTGGTCTTGACCGTGTATCGATGCCGCTAGATGTCGCACTGCGCTGCCGCACTTTTCACTGCACTAGACAATCACCGGCTAACCTCCAACTGTCTTTTCCTCACGTGTTCAGCTTGCATCACTTAGATCACAGTATCTAGATATATCAGGTCCCTGTTCGGGCGCCATGTAACAATCCGGTTCTCCCCTACGTACTGCTCCTGGTCCTGGTGACTTGCTCCCGTCGTTGATAGCTCGCCGTCCCAGGATCCGATGTCGACGAGAGAGTAATGTCGATGGGGAACTGGACGGGGTACGCGGGTTCAAAAGAAACGTACACAAATAATTCCACTTATTGCTCGCTGCCGGCGAGTTTCGCGAACGCGGCTTTCTGGGTTCCAGCGCGGGCGGAACAATCTCTCGGTGATCCCGATTTGCTCACGGTGTTCCCGGGAACAAATGCGGCGCGGTCGCGGGTACGACGCGCTGTCACTTCGTGACGCGGAATAAAACGGACGGTCTGGAAGGAAGAGAATTCCCTGCCCGAGTCGGGTCGGTTGGACGTCGACGTGGTGGTGCACCGTGCGTCTAAATCCTCTCGGGCGGTTCTACGGCGACGAGTGATGGTACATCATGCTCGTCGATCGTTCTCGCTGGCGGTACGCCTTGGCAAGACGGCTGGTGGTACACCTTGGCCTTTCAGAGTGGCGGTACGCCGTGCTCTTGTTTCTGGACGGGAAAGGACGATTCGGAAGGAAGGAAGGAGGTTCCCTGCCTGAGTCGGGTCGGTTGGACGTCGACGAGGTGGTACACCGTGCGTCTAAGTCCTCTCGGGCGGTTCTACGGCGACGAGCGATGGTACATCGTGCTCGTCGGTCGTTCTCGTTGGCGGTACGCCTTGACGAGATGGCTGGTGGTACACCGTGGCCCTCAGAGTGGCGGTACGCCGTGCTCTGCTTGGTGGAACGTAGTTCGTCACCGGCAGAATGCTCTCATGGAACAGGAACAAGGTTAGCAGAATGGCGGTACGCCGTGTTCTGCTCGGTGGAACGTAGTTCGTCACCGATGGGAATACTTACAGAAGGATCGTGGCAGGACCGAAGTGTTCTGAGTCACGTCTCAGACAAGAAGACCCTCTGTCGTTGCGTGGCAGCTTTTATAGCCCCTCGATTGGTGGCTCGGGTGATGGTGCGGTGCGGTAATTCGCGACTGTCTCTCACGAGTTTCTCACGCGCGTGGGAAAATTCGGCAACTGATTCCCATCGGTGCTAGTTTCGTGGCGCGGTGATCGTGCGGTGCGGGGTGCGCGTCGGTGATGCGTAGCGGCGCGGTTCGGTCTCGGTCGGCTACGTTCGGTTTTCCTCGGCACGCACTGGCACGCGGTTCTTCTAGTGACAGGCCCGCTCGATGCAGGTCTGTTACAATATTCTGAAAATTTCGTCAAAAGCGGTCGACGTTGCAGTGAGCTCCAGACGTTTAAAAATGTTAAAAACTGCAGATTTTCACGATTTTCGGCCTTCAACTGCAGTAAATCTAAGGATTCTAGCTTCCCAAAAAAATTAAAATCGTATAGTACAATATTAACAATATTATCGTCTTTTTAATAGTGTCCGAATATTAGTAAGAGTCACTGTATATAATGAATATTATTTATATGTATGTAACGAGTCCGGTTTCTCGTCACAACGGTGTGTTCACCCTCGTGCCGAATGGCTCGCCGAGCCAGGGTTCGCGGCGAGGGGAGCGGTCGGGAAACGGTGGTTCGGGCGAGGTAGGAAATAAAACTCGTACACACGGCGTAACTTTTCACATCTCACTAGGCCGCGGATCGCGGAGATGCCGATCGCGGTATTCGCGGGTGCGCGTACGGGTTCGCGGTTCGCGGATCCAGGGGTCGGCGGCGGGCAACGGCACGTCGAGGTACGCGGGCGTTCTTTCCGCGACGGCTCGTCGACTCTACGGATACATCGCATCCGGCGGCTCGCGGTCAGGTTTATCGGGGACGGTCCGGGTCAGAGGAACGGTGCAGGATTCGCTCAACGGCGCGCTGAATGGGCGAGGATACAACGGCACGTTGCAAACGGGGTTCCGACGGCTCGTGGAACGGGGACGGGGACTTCAACGGTGCGTGAAGTGTAGGTTAGAATCGTCCGACGGCGCGTGGGACGGGCGAGGATACAACGGCGCGTTGCAAAAGGTGTTCCGACGGCTCGTGGGAACGGCGACGGGAACTTCGGCACGAAGCTGTACGAAGGATTCGTTCGACGGCTCGTTGAACGGGCGAGGATTCAAGCGGCGCGCTGCAGAAGGTGTTCCGACGGCTCGTGGGAACGGCGACGGGAACTTCCGCACGAAGCTGTTACGGTGGAAGGTGCGGGCACAACGGCGCGTTGCTCGGGTAGCGGGACCGGTCGGGGTCGGGAGATTGACGGCTCGTCAAGGTAAGGCGCTTACCAGTGGTCCGTCTAGGCAGCTCGCCTGCTGGACGCGGAAAGAGAGCGAGTCTTCTTCCGTGCTGCCTTTTATAGGCAAATTCGGTGGTAATTGCGGGGTACGCGGGTTGCGGTGTGCGTGATCAGCGCCTGTTTCGAGGCGCGAAAACGCGGGAAGATGTGTGACCATGTGTCGCGCCTGGTAACGAGGCGTGAAATCGCGCGGTACGGGTTCGGATTCGGTCGGGGTTGTTCGGCGCGTTTCGGTGATACGCGAGTCTTCGCGTTCGTAACAGAGCTGTACTGAGCCTGCTGTACAGGTCTGTTACATGTACAATATGAACGTACCTTTCCTTGCGGATTCCGCTTCACTGGAGATAACGGCCCTTCTGGATTCATTTCTACACGCAGTCGAAACAACGCGAAAACAAGAATAAAAAGCAACGCGAAGATAAAAATAACAAGAAACCAGGAATAACAAATAACGAAAACAAGAATAACAAGTAACGCGAAAACAAAAATAACTAGAGGGCTATTGTTGCTCGCTTGCTTCGCTCGCTCGCTCGCAGGGTTGTTTTTGCTCGCTCGCTTCGCGAGCTCGCGGGTAGGACTGCTATTGCGAGAGGGTTAGTGATACGCATGGCTAGTAGGGCCTACTGATATTAATGTTTTTTATTTGCTGTGTGACTCTCCAAGAGTCACACAAAGAACTTCCCGATTCGTTACTCCTTCGCCAACATCGCTAACATCGTCTTTTTTTTGTACTTTCATCGATATTCTCCCAAAATGTATTCTTGGGAATAGAGATGATAAATTCACTCTTGCATTGGAATAACTTTCGGTTATTCCAAGCGGTAACATTAGCATCAGTAAAAAAAAAATTTTTTTTAAATCAAAAAAAAAATTAAGAAAAAAATTTTTTATGTAATTGCGTTTGGTTCTTTGGTGGAAAATTTTCGTCCTCCCTTAGAAATTGCATTGTAGAATCAACTCTTTTCAAAAAAAAAGTAAAAATCTAAAAAACTACTTGACCAATATGGACCAAAATCTAATCAGCTCTAAGTTACGACAGGGCACATCGATTGCATCATTCATTATCCTGATCGCGTTGTTACTTTTTCTGAAAACGTTAACGAAAAATTTGATTACATAGAAACGGCCATACGCACGCACACACACACACACACACACATACGAACATTTTGATAAAAATAGTCCAAAATGACTCCAATGACCATGAAACGTGAAGATCTGCTAAAAAATCGATTTTCGATTTTCTGGGTAATTACAATAACTTCCCTATAAAATCGGGAAGTTAACAAGAATAACAAGTAAATAAAACAAGAATAATAAATAGCGAAAACGAGAATAAAAAGCAGCGATCGATAGCGTGAGAATAGTTCACCCGATAGACAGCAAATGAGGCAGTTTGCACCGCTGCAGCGCGTGGCGTCAATTCAGTGCCACTACGCGCATGCGTTGTGCAGTGAGAGTTCTACCAATCAAGGCGAAGCTGCGCAGTGAACAGCGCAAACCGGTCATTATCCAACTATGTTCTTGGGTGAGATAGACTGTACGCAACGCTTGAGTTTCTTACTATACTATTCTAATTACTCTATTCTTTATGCTTTTGTCTTCTTTATCTCAAAAGCTGCTATCTCAAGGCCCAGCTCCATCTCTCTGCCACCCTGCCTCGAAACCAGGAAAAGAGCCAGGGGTAGAAACCAAGGGTGGAGCGGAGGTAGTTGTTCCTGAACTCTCGTCAACAGTGAACAGGAACTCAGCTTTCTTTCCAACCAGTCCTGGACCTGCATGTGTTGCTTTACCTCAGGGATGGAATGGGGTCCGGCCAGCTCCTTCCATAACGTTGACAGCTTCCTCTTCACCCCCGGCTCCCTCCTACATCTCAGCAGGCTGTAACAGAAAGATGGACAGGCAACAGCGCACTCATAGATCTAATTTCTTAGACTAATTCTAATAACTACTTCGTACTATTGTACATACACATACTAAATTTAAATTAATTTCATTTAATTAATTCTAAAACTTAACTCTCTTATACATTCGCTCTTTCTTCTCTGGCTTCCTTTTCTCTTCTACGCTCTTCCTCCTCCTTTTTTAACAGGATGGCCTTGAAGAACCCGCAAGCTGCTCTCCAGTTTCCTTCATTGATCAGCATCCTCATAACGATTCCTCTCATGGTTAGATCGCCTTCACCCAGGTTAAGTGCCTCGAGCAGCCTCCCTCTCTCTTCTGACCACTGCTCGCATTTTGCGAACGTATGTTCCGGATCGTCGTCGCACCCCGGATGGTACCAGCACTCTGGACTCTCTGCCTTACCAATTCTGTATCTAAAAGTATTAAAAATACCGTGGCCCGTTAGAGCCTGGGTCACATAGAAGTCTAGTTCACCATGACTCCTAGACAGCCACTCCTTGATGTTAGGGATGAGCTGATACGTCCATCTTCCCACAGAGGCCCTGTCCCACTTTGACTGCCATTTCTCCATTGTTCTTTCCTTGCTCCATTTTCTCAGTTCCTTTTTTACTCTTCTCCTTCTTCCCCTTCTCCTTCGTTTGTGGATCCTGGCTCGGAGTCGAGTTCAAGGAACCCATCTAGCTCCTCTTCATCCAGTGACTCGTCTTCTCCAAGTTCTCTGTAAGAGAGTATACCACCACGTAAGCCGGCTCTCGTTCTATCTCTCCCTGTATCATGCTGGAATTTAAATATATGGTTCTCCCAATTAAATAGAGTCTTCCTCTCTTCAGCCTTTAAATCCCAAGGAGGGATTCCCGTCAAGACACAGAGGGTATCCACCGGTACAGTTTTGTAAGCTGCAGCTACCCTCGCCAGGCCCATCCTCTGAGTTCTTCTGAGTGCATTGGTCGTAAATACCTTGCCTGCCGCATCACTCCAAATCGGCGCACCGTACAGTACTATCGCTTCAGTCGTCAAATAAAAAAGTTTTCTCGCCTTTTGCGAAGTCCTCATTTTGTTTGTCATAATGCTGCTAAGAGCCGCCATGACTTTGATGGCTTTGTTAGTAGCCAGTTCTATATGCCTAAAAAACAATTTCTGATTATCAAATGTTACACCCAGGTATTTAAGTGTTTTGGATGGTTCTATTTACGCAGAGCCCACTCTGAAGCAGAAACCCTCAGGCAGTATCTTCCTATTTGCCATCATGACTTCTGTTTTATTTTCAGCCAAATCCAGACCCGCTGTTGCCATCCAGCTTCTTGTGTCTTCTATGATATTCTCTAGTTTACTTCTCATTTTCATGAGGTTGGCATCTTGGGCCATGATAACCACGTCATCCGCAAAGGCTCTTCTGGTACACAGCGGTGGAAGCGGTCTTCTTAACAGGCCGTCGTAAACCATGTTCCACAGCAAAGGACCTAAAACAGACCCCTGCGGTACACCCCTCCGCATTACCGTCCTTACCTGGCCTTCCGTAGACTGATATGTGACCACTCTGCCCCTGAAGTAGTCCTTCGTCAAATTAATTAAGTATCCAGGTATGGATCTTTCCGCCATTTCTTCTAATATTTTACTCCAACTCAAGGAATTAAAAGCGTTTTTCACGTCGAGAGCAGCAATTGCTGCAAATCTAAAATGTTGCGTGGCCTCATCCATTTTCTTCCTCATGTAATCCATCGCATGGACGGTGGACTTCCCATTACAAAACCCGTATTGTTCAGGTCTGAACGGTGAAGGGCCTAGGAGTTCCATAATTCTATTCTTCAGGACGTACTCCAGGAGCTTGGCAGCCGCATCTATAATACAAATCGGACGGTAACTCTGCTTAAACCTGCGCGTTGGATTCTTGCGATTTTCTTACAATTTCTTTTAAATTTAAGTGCTTCCTCAGCCCACATTGGGCTGCCGTAACACGTTATTGATTCTGTTATGTTATAATATAATCGGCGTCCCGCATAGGTTGGACCTCCATCATTTGCCATAAGTCGCGCAAGCTCTCCTTGTACTTTACTGACTCTCTTCCGTTTTGTCTAAGTGATGGAAGTAGTTGTTTGTTTTTGTTAGGTGTACACCTAAGTATTTAATACTATTGCTTGCTACAATTTGGGTTCCTAGAACATTTATAGAAAAATCCTCTGGTATGTGTTTTCTATTTGTAAAGATAAAATTAGTTTTTTGCGGTGCTATTTCTAGTCCTTTTTCAATTAACCATGGGTGAATATATTGATTAACTGCAATTTCTATTTTTTCTTTCAGGATGTCCAACCTCCGTTCTGTGGCGAACACCAAGATGTCATCAGCGTAAGCGATTACGATGATTCCTTCCAGAAAGTTCAGGATCAACAGCTCATCGTAAAGGATGTTCCATAGAATTGGCGAAATAACGGATCCCTGCAGGACTCCTTTTTGTATCTTTAGTTCTACGTCTTTATCTATTGCTTTATAATTGACGTTCCTATTATAAAAGTAATTTTGTATTAGCATCTGCAGGTGCTTTGGGAAGGATCTTTTTTGTAATATCTCAAATAAATTATTCCATTTTACTGAATTAAAAGCATTTTTAATATCCAAACTGAGTATGATACCGTATTTGTTCACTTTCTCTTTCCAAAAGAAATCCGACACTTTCTGCAACGCGTCGATAGTGCAACGGCCTTTACAAAAGCCGAATTGGTTCTCATGGTAAGGCGAGGGTCCAAGATGTTTCATTATATTAATTGCAATTATTTTTTCGAGGATTTTGTTTAGACAGTCCTCAATACAGATCGGTCGGAAATTAGATGGTTCCAATGTGTTGTCTTTATTTTTACGCAGCAAGATTAACCTGGACTTCTTCCAGCAGGTAGGTATGTAATTTAATTTAAGACAATCGTTGATTATTTGTGTGAAGCGGACTCGGTCGTTCATCATGATATATTTAATCAACCCCGGGGGGAGTTTGTCTGGGCTTGACGCTTTTTTGGTGTTTAGTTCGTTGGCGATGTCCCAAATTTCACCGGCATCCGTCTGGATGCGATTCTCTACGTCGTTAAAATCATCGTAGTTGATCTCGTCAGAGTCCCGTGGGAACAACACGGATATGATTGAAAGTGCCTCATCCGAATGCAACACCGGTGGAGGGTGTCTTCCTTTCATCTTATTCATGACTGCTCGAAAGGGTTTACCCCAGTTATCTATTTTCAACAAATCGATATATTTCTTCCAGGACTGGATCTTACTGTCCCGTATGAGGTAATTAAACTCCTTTTTTAGTGTTATAACCGTATTTACGTTATTTCTATATTATTTCAATTAATTATACCAGAGCTTATCTTCGTCAATAATTAACGATAATTATTGACCAAGATAAGGTATAGTCGGTTCGTGCCTCCAGGCACTGGAAACGGAGAGGTTTGGATTATCTGATAAATAAGTTGAGAACCAGTTAGGAGGTAAAAGTAGGGTATATTATGTCACTCCTTTTTATATACAGTTGTACCGTACTCTGACGATCCGCCGGTATTATTGAATCCCGATGTCAACACGACGGGACGTTTCACACTCTTATACCCGACAATACTTGACGTCGTAAATCACGACCGTGAGGAGACCCTACCTTTCCGAAATACAGAAATTCTCAGTACGTCCTTTGTAGCTAAATTAGTACAAAAACACGTACACCGTTCGAAGTCGGTTACTACCACGGAGATCAAAGGAAATTGCCCACCGGCAATAGATTACATGAATAACCGAAAACTCCTCTTATGAATACAGTCGCCAAATGCGATACTTTTAGAAAACTTGCACACAGGCAAGATATTAAATGTTTTACCGAAAACGCCTCTATCAAATACGGTCGCCAAACGCGATACTTCAATTGTGACACGCAGCCCAGTGCACCCTGAGAGACGCTACGTCTGGATTCGTTTCAACGATCGTAAGCGATCTGGATTTAGATGTTAAAGCGATTGACGTGTTCGACCGTTGTAACACGAGCGTACCCTGCCGATTGCTCGGAGAGGCATCACCCATGACAACACGTACGATATTTATTACCTTCTCCTCATCCAAAAGAGTACACCCTTCTGCACCATATGGTGATGTCGGATGCACTCCGGATCAGTGTCTAGTAAATCGTATCACACTTACAAGGAGAACACCCGCTCTGTCCCGCACGGATTTAGTTCATACTTCACAGAGTTATAGATCTCGTTCCCCTGATTACGATAATACCCCATTATAGGCGCAGACGCTCAATAGTTTTCGAGATATTTGCAATTAAAGTTTTATAAGATACAGTAAAGTATCTGTTTAGTTCAGGTTTTCACCAAGCAGTGGCATGGTGTAACAGCAGCGAGCTGAACTGTTACGCCGCAGGCCCGGGTTCGAATCCCTTCGTGGTAATTTATTTTTTATTGTTTTTTTTTTAATGGAAAATGCATTTTCAATGTTAAATAAATTTTAAATAAAATATTTTTATTCACTAAAGGACTAATTGAAAATGATACTTATTATATTACAGAAGAAACACTAGATCTATTACTACATATACCAAAGATAATATTGGGTTTGCAAGAAAGTAATTTCGGTATTTTAAGGTGAAATAGAGTCCAATTTGTTTGTTCGTGCAATGAACTTTAATGAATAAGATATTTCCCCTTCTGTTCGATGATGTTTTGCCAAAAAGAATAAATAAGAATATATTTTATTGACTAAAGTTCATCGCTTGAATAAAGAAATGCGGTTTTACTTCACCTTAAAGTACCGAAATTACTTTCTTGCCAACCCAATAATTATAAAACAATAACAATATTAAAATAATAATACATAACAAACAACAAATATAAATATAAATACAAATACAAAATAGAATAAATATGAGAAATACAAAATACAATAAATATAAAAAATACAAAACACTAAATACAATAAATACAAAAAACACGATAGAAGAAATACAAAATAGAAAATAGAAAAAGTATAATGAATAGTAATCAGAGTCCTGTAGTTTGTATAATATCAATCATACCTGAAAATGCAAAGAAAGTAATATGATATAAAAAATATACGTTACGTATAATTAATATAAAAATCAAATACAATACTCACAATTTATATTATACAAACTACAAGAAGCGTGATGGCAAGCCACATTAACCACTCTGATTACTATTCATTGCATTTATTCTATTTTGTATTTGTATTTATATTTGTAGTTTGTCATGTATGTTTATAATTATTAATTATTGTTTTGTAATTATTATCTTTGGTATATGTAGTAATAGATCTAGTGTTTCTTCTGTAATATAAGTATCATTTTCAATTAGTCCTTTAGTGAATAAAAATATTTTATTTAAAATTTATTTAGCATTGAAAATGCATTTTCAAAGGGATTCGAACCCGGGCCTGCGGCGTAACAGTTCAGCTCGCTGCTGTTACGCCATGCCACTGCTTGGTGAAAACCTGAACTAAACAGATACTTTACGGTTATAAAACTTTAATTGCAAATATCTCGAAAACTACTGAGCGTCTGCGCCTATAATGGGGTATTTTCGTAATCAGGGGAACGAGATCTATAACTCTGTAAAGTATGAACTAAATCCGTGCGGGACAGAGCGGGTGTTCTCCTTGTTAATCGACCCGTCAGTTAATGGTTAATTTAAGACTTCAAGTGACCGTCAAAACATACAGATACTCTGCCGATTTCTCGGAGAAGTATACTATATGCCAACACGTACTAGCGCCTTTCACTACGCTAAACCAAAAGAGTGTCGTCGTCTGCGCTATTAAGCGAGCCAGATTCCACTCCGTTTATAGAATAGTGAATCAACACTGTACATAATCACTTTTGCCATATAAACGCGTGAACCCTGTCAGATGGCGACCGTCGTAGCACACATGTACTCTGCTGATTTCTCAGAGAAGCACATGTATGACGATACGTACAAAAGC
Organism: Lasioglossum pauxillum; assembly: GCA_933228785.1. Classification (NCBI taxonomy): domain Eukaryota; kingdom Metazoa; phylum Arthropoda; class Insecta; order Hymenoptera; family Halictidae; genus Lasioglossum; species Lasioglossum pauxillum. The sequence continues at coordinate 22,576,542 of OW121700.1, forward strand.
TCCTTTAGCTAGGCTACACCAAAAGAGTGTCTTCTTCTGCGCTATTAAGCGAGCCCGATTTCACTCCGGTTCTAGATTCACAAATAGGAACCGTACTAAATCTTTCTGTCATTTGCTTGTAATCTTTAAATATAATCACACGACTCTATTCCGAAACTTCCTTTCAGAATGCCGTCTTCTCGTACGTAGCTCTTACAATTGACTCTACGCCGACACGATCTTTACACACGTTAATAGATATTAACGTCGGCTGTGCCACTGTACGGTTTGTACTAGTGATTCCTCGGTTTGAGGCGCGTACGAGACGAAGGCAATCTAGGCGGTTTGACTAGAAATGCGAAGTCGGTTTGACTTCTCGAACACGTACCGGTTTTCGCCGGATCTATTACAGTCGCGTGTTATTAGACCCGCTTCCAGACGTAGAGTGACGAATTTGCTTCGCGCATGCAACCTCCTTCGATCTGTATCGAGTGGGGATCGGTGCGCGCGCATCCTAATTAGCGGGGATGATCTGCGGTCCTTTACTTTGACAAGGATCGCAGATCTTCTCACGGCTCGCTATGGTAGAGATTCGCGATAGTCCCTCTCGCTCACACTCGATATGTAACTGGTACGGTTACAGTGTTAAGTAATTTTCTTTTTCTATTTCAGCTGGAATGTGCTTTTTGTTTTTGCATTGCATGGATCTTCTAGCGGATAAGACCTTTGCTCTGAGTTTTTCTTGCTCTGGGTTCCACCAGGAGTGGCACTTTTTTCCCGTATGTATTGGTTTTCTTTTTTTAAGAGTTTTATTGCATGTTGTTGTTATATTTTTAAAATATTTATTTATTGTTATTTCGTTATCGGTATTATCCCAATCTAGTTGGTTGTTTAATTCGTTGAGGGTCCTGCTAAATACGGTCTCTTCGAATGTTTTCAGGTTCCAAGACCAGTCTTTGTTATTAGTCCTGTTGAATTCAGATTTTTCTGTAGGTTGATAGTGTGAACGCAGTACAAGTGATCTGATGCACTGTATTTTTTAACGACTTTGCTGGTGATTCTGGGGATCAGGTTTGCTGAGGCACATATGATATCAATTTTTGATTGTCTCGTGCCAGATTCATTGGTGAACGTGTAATCGCTCCCGCTGGAGTTTATCGGGATCAATTCCATCTCGCATATATAGTGATCGATGACTCTACCTCTTCTATTGAGGATTTTGTCGCCGAACTGTCGTGATCTAGCATTAGGGTCGCCCAGCAGGATTACCGGGTTTTTCCAGTTTCTACGTGCTTGACTGAGGCTCTTGAAGTTTGTTTCATATTCTTTTCTAGTGATATTAGGAGATATGTATATACTTATAAGGGTAAAGGATTCCGTGCGGAAACCAACGAAGAACTGTCCTATAATGTAGTCACTGTTAGGTATCCTAATATTATGATTTGCAATTTTGATTGCCGTTTTTTTATCTACAGATGCTATCCACGAGTCCTCTATCTTGTAGGGCTCCTGGACACATAAGATATCTATCTTAAACTCTTCTATGGCCTGGTCTAAAAGCCAGTGCGCATGCTTCCCGTGATTACAATTTATTTGTAATAGCTTCATGATAGGCTTTGAAATTTAATTTCAGATCGATAACCTTGGATCTAAACGCCGGGCAAGCCATAGACCTAATCAGATGGTCGAACGGCATTTTTTTTTTATAGCAAGTGAAACAACGGAGATTATTGGAGCAATCTTTTTGTTCGTGACCGTCGTAGCCGCATTTTCTACATCGTTTATTATCTGGGATGTCCTCTCTACAGTTCGTGCTGTAATGACCAACATTGTGACACCTGTAGCAAATAATCATTTTCGGCATCGGACTGAGTTTGACTACCATTTTTCCTATTATCGGTTTACTAGTTCCTGGAATCTTCGGTAGGTGTTTCAAATGAAGTTCCACTACTGCTAGCTGCGTTCCAATTTTGGTGGGGCGCAGGATTTTGACTTTAATTTCCTCAGTAGGTGCGCCTAGCATGATTCCTAGGTCGTTGATAATCTCTTCTTTATTTATAATAGGGTCAAGTTCACGGATTTCTACGTCGAAAGACTTCTGTATTATTTGAAGTTCTTTGTTTTCGCAAAGGATCCTCCTTACTTGTTCTCTGAGAACGTCCGGATTGGTATTTTCGGGAAGTTCTAAAAGAACATGACCCATACGTGTTTTACGAATTTTATTTATAGATTCCATTTTTTCTATATTATTTTTTATTGTTTCGCATGTTGCATGGAATTCTTCGGGTCTCTTAATTTTAATTATTATCGCGTCCGTTTTTGGGAATGTCCATTTTGGGCGTTTTATCGCTAGGGGTCGCCTTTTACTCCCCTCTGTGCCACTAGTCTGCGAATCCTCTATTATAGTAATAGTTTGCTTTTTAACTTTATGTTTTCTGTTTTCTACTACTTTCCATGCATTCTCTTCTCTTTGCTTAACTATGTTATTGTCGTTACTATTTGGTTTGTTTGCATGCCTATTTTCTATTGTTTTTTGCATGTTTTCCGTTATTGTAGGCGCTGGTTTATATTTATGTTGTTGATGTTGTTGTTGTTTCTTATTCTTCTTTTTCAGTTTATATTCTTCCAGGAATCTGACCAGGCCTTCACATAAATCCATTTCCGGATCACTTTCTCCTTCCTCCGAAGAGGAGTAAGAACGCGGGGATCTCATCTTATTATTATTGTTATTAATGTCTTCTTTGCTGTTCCGCGGAGAAGATCCTTTTGTCTTTTTTCTTTTGTAGGTTTCCACTGTCGTCGGAGTATTGTTGGTACCCTCCAATTTCCTTTTAGCAACTGATGCAAAAGACGCAGCGGAGCTGCCTCGCCCGGTCGTCTCTGATCCAGATCTCGTGTGCATGTCCGTATCTGTTTCCAACTCTGTACTTTTAGTATTTCTGATAGATTTTAGCTCCATATTTAATTCTTAATTTTTCTTTTTTAACGTGTCTATTTGTTTGGTTAATATATCTACTTTTCTTATGTACATATCTTCTTTTTGTTTATTTGCTTTTAAGTTTTGTTCTTCTTTCATTATTTCTTCTTTTCTTAGTGCTTTAATTATATCTTTTTTCATAATCAAGTCCTCGAAGTCGATGACCAAAGACACCGTAAGAGTCTTGGCATCGACTCGTATGTTCTTAGCCTGTTGCACATAGTCTCTATGATCTTTTAGGTAACCCATCATGTTTTTCATGCTCCTTGTCATTTCGTCTATCAGTTTGATTGTCCTATCTTTTTTATAAATTGCTTTTGGACTATCCCATTCAGTAGTAGAATTGTCTTTGCTTTTACTACTTCTTCCTTGATCTGTGTAAAAAATTGAATGTAGATTTATCGTAGAACCCTTTTCTCCGCTTTTATCCGTCTCGAGACCCTTATTCGTTGCCAGTTCGTCATCCACCACCATAGCTTGAGTATGGTGGTCTTCGTTTGTAGCCATTGCTTTCCCGGACGCCAGACGGTGAACGTTCGCGGACTCGCAGTGATGTGATGACGACGCGGGAGTGGCCTGCTCGCCCACCAACCCCGTGCCGGTACTGGGGATCCTACCACCTGCACCGTAAACTGAATCTTTTTCCGTTGTGCTGTCCATAGTTGTTTTTAGACTCCCACTTGCCCTGGTCCGTATAGTGCTACTTATTTCGCACGTGTTATGCCAAGCATAACTTTCAATAAACATGACCCGTCAGATAGGTCCTGCCTTGCTGTCGAGTAAATTACTCTTAACAGAATAAAGAGGCCGACGGGACCCTCTTGCACCCCTCGCTCCGTTGGCACACACCGTAGTGTGTCCCAGGGACCACCACGTGGAGGTGGAGCGTAGAGGAATTTTAGTCCTGTGACCACCTCAAATAAAGATGACGAACTCCACAATGACTCCGAGTCACCATTGTGGAGGCCACAGGACCTTGGTCCCCAACCGACCGGCCCTGCAAGGAGGATAAACCTCTCAAAGTCCTTAACTCTAAGTTTTGGCATGCGGCGAGAGAGCACTCCCGGATTAAACGCCGGGAGTGGGTCCGGTGGGTGCATCGGATCGTTAGCATGCCACCTCACCTTTGCCCGAACCGGGGACTATAAGGGCCTGCCGGGGGGGGGGGAGCGGCTCCCCCGGTGGTTAGTGTTGTCTCCGCACCCGTGAAGTAATTTGCCTGATGAGTAAAGCACCTTCGGGTGCGGTAACCAAGGGCGTTATGAAACATGATGTCTAACCACGATGAGCCTCGGGAGTTGTATGAGTTGGAGGGGTCGCCGCGCCCGGAAGCGGTCGATGTAGGAGCTGCGGCTTCGGGTCCCGTTACCCGGAACTCGGAGTCGCGAGGGGACGGGTCGGTACGATCCGTCTCGGTATCGGAGTCCTCGCGGGAGTGCCCGAGGTGGATGTCCGCGGACGCAGCCGAGAGCCTTCCCGGAAGTAGTGTGCGAGCCGTCACCCCTGATCCCCTTCCCGGGGATGGGTCTTCTTTCGGCCCGATAGAGGACGACCGGGACCCCATGAAGTCATACAGAGCGTCGAGGAACAAGAGGCCCCTGTCGCCCTCCTTGGGGGGTGCTTTCCTCTCCGGGGGTCCCAAGAGGAATCGCAGCGGGGGTGCGCCCTCCGTTGAGGACCGCCGCCTTGAGTTGCGGGACCTCCTCCCCGGGGAGATTGCCGCGCAGGTGGTGGCCGCCGGCCGTACGGTCGAGTCCACCGCCCTTAGGAGCGGCAACCTGAAGGGGCAATTCGTCCGGGCCCTGAAGGACGCGGCGCGCCTCGTCGAGGCCGGGATGAGAGAGTTGGAGGAAAGGGGGTGGCGGGGAGCCTCCTCCTCCTCCCCCGATGGTCATGGCGCCGCGTCCCCTGGGGGGATAACCGGTGGACCGCATGCAGGCCCCTAGGAGGGGGAGCAGGCGGAAAACCGTGCCCTCAAGGCGCAAAATGCGGCGCTTAGACGGGATTTGGGGGACTTGAAAGAGTCCCTGGCCGCCATCCGTGGGGTGTTGATGGCGTCGAAGAGGAAGCAGGCGGTCGCAATGCCTGAGTCTCCTTCTTCGCCGATTCCCCCCGCGGAGGTGGCCAACACAGGGCGATCGCCGCCCCCTCACTCCTGGGGGTGACGCCTGCGAGGGATGCGATCCTCCTGGTCCGGCTCTAGGCCCTCATGGGCGCCAAATTAATGGCGTTCCGGGAGGAGTTCCGGCCGGTGCTGGGGGTCGGCAATCCCCCTAGGGGCATCTATGCTGGCGCGGCGCGGTTGGCCGGGACACTCTCGACTGGGAAGTCGAGGGCCCCCGTCCCCGCCCCCGTCGTCCCGCCGGCGGGTCTTCCCTCTCCTTGACCCCCTACTAATCCCCCCCCCTTGACCCCTGTGACCCTTCCTGGTGGAGTGAACCCCCCCCCCCCCACCGGGAAGAAAAAGAAGAAGAAGGGTCGGAAGGGAGGACAGGGAGACGCCGTATTGGCCACTCCCGTCCCCCAACCCCCCCGTGCGGCGGTCCAGGAGACTAATGTCTCCCACCCCCCTGGGACCCCGTTCCCGCCTTTGGAGGGAACATGGACCCAGGTGGCGGGGAGGAGGGCGAGGCGGAAGGAGAAAGCCGCCTCCGTCACGCCCCGGCCTCCCCCGGTTCCCGCCCCTAAGGGTAAGGGGACCGGGGGATCGAGCGGGGCGCCTCCTCGGGTGGCGCCCCCCCGTTCCGCAGCGGTGACAATCACCGTCCCGGAGGGGAGCAAGGCCACCTACGAGGAGGCTATCCGGAGGGCTCGCCAGGGTGTCGATCTCGGCGCCCTGGGGATCGAGACCCTCCAATGGAAGAGGGCGGTTACCGGGGGCCTGATTATCCAGGTCCCCGGGGCTGACGAGGGCGTCAAGGCGGACGCCCTCGCCGCGGGGATGACTCAGGTCCTGAACGGGATGGACGTGAAGGTGGCCAGGCCAATTAAGAAGACGGAGTTCCGCCTGATAGGCCTGGACCTCTCCGTCACCTCTCAGGAGGTGGTGGCGTCGGCCGGGGGATGCACCCCCGAGTCCGTCAAGGTTGGGGACACTAAGATCCCGAGCGGCGGACTCGGCACTATTTGGGTGCAGTGCCCGGCGGTGGCGGCCTTGGCCATTGAAAAGGCAAAATCCTTGAGGGTGGGATGAACCCTCGCTCGGGTGGTCATTCTGGCCGCCCGGCCCATGCAGTGCTTCCGCTGCCTCGCCCTCGGGCATGTGAGGCATCGATGTTCTGCTGCGGTGGACCGGAGCGGCCACTGTTACCGGTGTGGAGATCCGTCCCACCGAACGGCGGCGTGCAAGTCCGCCCCCCATTGCGCCGTGTGCGCGGCGGCCGGCAAGCCCGCCAATCATAAGGCGGGGAGCAAAGCGTGCTCCCCGCCCTCGAAAAAGAAGGGGTCCAAGGTGGGCGGCGGTGTGGCGCCGTCCCCTGGAACCACAGGGGGTAGCGGGGGGCCGGTATGCCCCCCACTACTATCCCCTCCAGCGGGATGGAGGTGGAGGTAACCCAGGGCGGCGGTGGGGTAACGACCCCCCCTCCCGTCCCTGGGCCGTCCCGGGAGGGCGCACCAACGGGCCCGAACAATGCCTAGTTCGGCCTACCGGTGCTCCCAGCCGGTTCTCCAGGCCAACCTCAACAATTGCCGCCGGGCACAGGATCTGATGATCCAACGCCTGGCGGAGCTCGAGGTTGGTCTGGCAGTGGCCGCGGAGCCCTACGAGGTCCCCGACCATCCACAATGGTTCGGGGATATGGAGGGCTCCGTGGCGATTTGGGCTCGCTATTCGACGAGGGTCCCCCCCTGCTCCGTGGTCGAGCGGAGCCGGGGGGCTGTGATGGTGAAATGGGGGAGATTTCTGATCGTCGGGTGCTACTGTTCGCCAAATTGTGGCTCCGCCGAGTTCGAGGCGTATCTGCATCGGTTGGGGGGCATGATAGTCCCCCACATGACCGGTCCGGTGTTGGTCCTGGGAGACCTCAATTCGAAGTTGACCAGTTGGGGGAACCCCAGGACCGACCCTCGGGGCGGAGTCCTGGAGGACTGGATGGGGGGCTGGAGCTCCGGCTGCTAAACCGAGGCTCCGTGCCGACGTGCGTGAGGTGGAACGGATGGTCGGTCGTGGACGTCACTCTCGCGACCGCCTCCGCCTCGCGCCGTGTGTCCAACTGGCGGGTCTGGGAGGGGGAAACCCTCTCGGACCACAACTACGTCCTGATGGACGTGGCTGTGGTCTCGGACCCGCCGGTGGACACGCTCCTCCTCCGGCGAAGTAGCGCCCTTTCGGCGCCCAGATGGGCGCTGAAGCGGCTAGACAAGGACCTGCTGAGGGCCGTGGTTATCGGCTCCACCTGGCCTTCGGCCAGGGAGCGTGGACCTGACGAGGGGCGGCTTGGCTCCGGGGCACGTTGCAGATGATCTGCGACGTAGCGAAGCCCCGGGTCAGGGACTGTCCCCCTCGAAAGTCCGTTTACTGGTGGTCGGGTGAGTTGGCCGAGCGCCGCAGCTCGGCCGGTCGAGCCCGCCGCCGGTACGTCCGTGCTCGGCGTCGCCAGTTTCGTGGCGGCGACCCGGAGTTGACGGTGGACGGTCTGTACAGGGAGTATAGATCGTCCGCCGTGGCCCTCAAGCGTGCGATTGGCGCAGCCAAGGCCAAGGCTTGGAGCGAGCTACTGCAAACTCTCCGCGAGGATCCGTGGGGGCGCCCATATAGGATAGTGCTTGGGAAGCTTCGTCCTCGGGCGCCTCCTGTCGCGGAGAGGATGGACCCGGAGTTCTTGGGGCGCGTCGTTGACACCCTCTTCCCCCCGACACTTGGGGGATGGAGGGACTGTACGCGCCCCGGGGCCGACCAGCGATTGGTCGGACGAACTCCGGGTCTCCGAGTTTGAGCTCGACCGGGCCATCCAGGAGCGCCGGGCTAGGGGCAAGAAGGCCCCCGGCCCCGATGGCGTTCCTGGCGGTATAACGGCCTTGGCGCTAGGGGTCCTTGCCCCGAGCTACAGGAGCATCTTGGATGCGTGCCTGAGCCGGGGAGTCTTCCCCAGAAGTTGGAAAGAGGCGCCCCTGGTCCTCCTCCATAAGGATGGAAAGCCCGCAGAGTCTCCCTCTGCTTACCGGCCGGTGTGTTTACTCGACGAGGTGGGCAAACTGTTCGAGAGAATCATTGCTGCTCGCCTCCGAGAGCACCTGTCGCGGGCCGATCCCGGGCTAAGCGACAGCCAATACGGATTCCGGAGGGGGCGCTCGACGGTAGACGCCATCGAGCGTCTGCTCCTTCTCCGGGAAGGGGCTGTCGCTCGGGGCCGGGTGTTGATAGCAGTGTCGTTGGACATATCCAACGCGTTCAACACCCTGCCCTGGAAGGAGATAGAGGAGGCACTCGAATACTTCCAGATTCCCCTCTATCTCCGGGAAGTGCTCCGGGACTACCTCCGAGGCAGGGAGGTGTATATTGCCGGCCGGTATGGTGCATTCCTGAGGGAGATGTGCCGCAGGGTTCCGCAGGGGTCGGTCCTAGGACCGCTCCTGTGGATCCTGGCTTTCGACGCGGTACTGCGGGCTCCCCTCCCCCCTGGGACGGGTGTCATCTGCTACTGCGATGACACCCTGATACACGCGGAGGGGAGGGACTGGGAGGAGGCGGGGCGCCTCGTTGAGTCCGCCCTGGACTGTGTTGTTGGACGGACCCGGGAGATGGGGCTTGTAGTGGCCGCCGCAAAGACGGAGGCGATTTGGCTATACGAATCGTCTCGGCGGCGGCCGCCCCAGGTATTCCGGATCCGTGTCGTGGATACCCTCGTCGAGGTCAGGCCCACGATGAGGTATTTGGGTCTGATCATCGACGGCCGCTGGCGGTTCGAAGACCACTTCGGGCTTCTCGTCCCCCGACTTGAGAGGACAGCGGCCGCGCTTGCGGGCCTGCTGCCCAATATCGGGGGGCCGCAGTTGCATTTACGCCGCCTCTATTTGGGGGTGGTGCGGACCATTGCCCTGTATGGGGCACCCGTGTGGCACCGCTTGCTCGAGGTCAGCCGACGCAGCACTGCGCTCTTAGAGAGAGCGCGGCATCTGCTGGCCCTGCGGGCCATACGGGGATACCGCACCGTCTCTACCGAGGTGGCGGGCCTCCTGGCCGTTGTTCCTCCCTTCCACCTAGTGGCGGCGGGGCAGGCGATCATATACCGGATCGCCTGCGAATCCTGCCGTCCTACGGGGGAGGAGCTGACGGCCGAAGAGGAGGAGCAGCTCGAGGTGCGGAGACGCCAGGCCCGTGCGGACGTGCTCGAGCGATGGAAACAGATGCTTTCGTCCTCGATGCGTCCGGCAGTCCGGGCCCTCCTGCCCATGTTTGATACATGGTGCGGGAGGTGGGTTGGGTTAACCTTCCGCCTTACGCAGGTGCTCACCGGTCATGGTTGCTTCGGTGAGTACCTGCACAGGATGGGGCGGGAGCCGACGACGCAGTGCCATCACTGCGGTGAGGAGGTGGACACGGCGCGGCATACACTCGACGAGTGTCCGGCTTGGGCCGGATCGCGCCGTGTTCTTAGAGCCGCGATGGAGGGGTGGGACCTCTCGCTCCCGATCTTGTTCGACCGCTTGATCGAGGGCGGGAGGGCGGCGAAGGCGGTGGCCTCCTTCTGTGAGACAGTAATGTCGGAGAAGGAGGCCGCCGAGCGGGCGCGGGAACGCGACGCGCGCTCCACGAGGAGAAGGATGTTGCGGGGACGCCCCGGCGCCGTCGTTTGCGGCCCCCCTTTTCTGGGAGGAGAGGGAGATCGACGGGGTCGAGGAGTGCGGCGCGGGGGACGTCCCCCCATGTCGCGGTGGTCCCCCATGGTGGGGGGACGGTGATTGGTAGGAGGGCGCGGGGAGTGACCCCTTCTTTGCGCCAACTAATGCCCCCCTCCCGGGGGGGTGGGTGGGGCTTCCCTTGGTGGTGCGAGGGGTTCGCCCCTCGCGGCGTCGTGTGCCCCCGCCCCGGGGGGCGGAGGATGCAGGGGCCGGGGGGGTGAGCTGACCCCGGCCCTAGGGGGAGTGTACTCACCCCGTGGTGGCACGGTACCCCGAGACTTTCACATTTGTGGCGGGGTGCCGGCCACATCCCAGAGGCGTGCTCTGGGGTGGGGCGCGTGGGGGGTGGGGTGGGGAGGGTCGGGGCGTTCGGAGGCGCCTCCGACGACCCTTCCTTGCCGGTGTCGGCGCCTTCCTGCCCTGACCGGGCGGCGGACCCACGGGTCCCCTGCTCGAGCGGGGAAGGAGGGCTCCGGGAGCTGCGGGTGGACCGAGCTGGGGCTCGGGAAGCCCAATCCGAAAGCTCCAGGGATGGGGACACCGGGCGGGTCCCTCCGCCCGGGGTCCGGTTAGAGTAGGTATGGGGGGAGCTAACCCCTCCCCTCGGGATTCATGAGAAGCTAGGAGGTGTACTGTTGAGTTCTCTGGAGATCCAGGCACCTCCTGCATAGCTTAGGGGGCGTGTATTTTTAGTGCGGTAGGCCTCGGGAGTCGCTTGCGACTCGATCCCCACCCGAGGAGAGTCCCACGTAGCCTCAGTTATCGCCCAGGATGCCGTGGTATGCGGAAACCATTTTCACACGGAAAAAAAAGGATCTGTAGCCTGTGTCAACAGAGCCACCCTATCCAGCGCTGCAGTCAGTTCAGTGTGAAGAGCGTCGCCGATCGGAAGGACTTAATCAGAAGGCTCAACCTCTGTTTTAATTGCCTCGGGAGCCACCAAGTCCACGACTGCCAATCGACAAATCGGTATCTGAAATGCCGCGGCCTGCATCATACCACTATCCATGAGGCAGCTCCCTCAGCCAGGACTGACGGCTCCGCGGGAGTGACCGTGCAGCAGGTTTTCTCCCACGTAAGTAGCACCTCCGTGATACTCGGCACGGCTCATGTTGAGGTTCTAGGTCCTGTTGGAAAAGGCAGTCTTGCTCACGTCCTATTAGATCCTGGCAGCGAGGTCTCCTTGATTTTCGAATCACTGGCTCAACGTCTCGGCCTCCGGAGAACGCAGGCTCGGATTCCGCTTCGGGGAGTTGGACGTGGCCGAACGCAGTTCACTAGAGGGAAGACGGTGCTGGACGTTACTCCGCTTCAGGACCGGGCTACACACGTCCGAATTTCAGCCTATATCCTCTCCGAGCTCTCTTCTTATCAGCCCCGCAATTTACCTCCTCCCGGTTCTTGGCCTCATATACAGGAACTGCAACTCGCCGATCCTCTATTCCATCACTCCGATCCGGTTGACATCCTGCTGGGTGCCGACTGTTATGACCTTATCTTATTAGAGGGAGTCAAGAAGGGACCACTACACACGCCGGTCGCCCAGGAGACTTACTTTGGTTGGATCTTGACTGGAGGAGCTGGACACACCCAGCCCGGATCGTCGAGGTCAATCGCGGCTCCCGTCCATCACACCAGGATAGACAGAGAGCTCATGGATTCCTTGGCTAGATTCTGGGACCAGGAGGAGGTCGAAGCTACCATCCCGAGCACTGAGGAGGAAGTCCGAGCCGAGAAACACTTCTTGGCGACTCATTCTCGACAGCCTGACGGTCGCTTCGTTGTCCGGTTACCGTTCAAGGCCGCTCCTGAACTTGGTGACTCCAGACGCACAGCCGTACGGACGCTGAACGGATTGAGCTCCCGCTTCCAACGCTCTCCAGAATTCCAACGCTGGTACCACGATTTTCTTGAGGCCTATGAGACGCTTGGACACACGGCGGCCACTCCACCCTCTTTTTCCAGTGACGCCTACTATCTCCCCCACCACGGGGTGTTGCGGGAGAGCAGCACCACTACGAAACTTACGGTGGTCTTCAACGGATCCATGCCATCCTCCAACGGGAAGTCCATCAACGACTTTCTGCTACGTGGTCCAAATCTGCTGCCCAATCTTGCAGACGTTCTGATGAGGTGGCGCCGATACAAATACGTTTTTTCCGCCTACATTGAGAAGATGTACCGGCAGATCCTCGTGCATCCCGACGACCGAAGGTGGCAGCGGATAGTCTGGAGGCCTGAACCAACTGAAAACGTCAAGGATTACGAATTAAAAACAGTCACCTACGGACTCGCCTGTGCACCTTACCTTGCCATCAGGTGCCTTCATCAACTGGCGCAGCAGAACGAGAAGCTGTATCCGCTGGGCTCCCACGCCGTACGGAGAGACGTCTACAGGGTGTCCCAAAACTCCTTCAAGTCCGGGAAATGGGAGGTTCCTTAGGCCATTTGAAGCAACATTTTCCTTTGCACCAATGTCAACCGCGGCTTTGTTTAGGAGTTATTAACGAAAAACACTGACCAATCAGAGCGCGCCCTGGGCCGCCGCGTCGCGCCGCGCTCGCATCAGAGCGTTGGTGATACGCCGTGACATCGCAACGAACAAGAGTTTCTCGATTATGTGAATGCTCTCCGATTTCAATGAGCTTTGGATATGTGGTCAAGACCATTATTCTGAACAACATTTCTCTTTAGAATTTGTGGCTGTAGGCTTTAGTTTACGAAATTATCGCGAGAAACTTTACTTGTAAATTCATTATGGGTGTTCATGATAACGGACACGGCCTGCTAATGTCTCCGAAACTAAAGCCGACCGTCAACCATTTCAAAGGAAAAAGATATTTAAAACGTCGAGTTTTATAACATTATTTCAAGGTCATTGAAATCGATGAAGACCCGGATCATCCTTACCCGACTTACGGCAACTTTACCCGAACGAGAAAAGAGGCAGAAACTGATTGTTTTAAAAACTCACTTATTCAGCCGTAAATCCATTTGCTGCTTCGAAATGTGTGTCACTGGGTCACTCGGTGACGAACTGCACAGATGTCTTCGGGTATACGGCAGTAACGAAAGGTAAGGGACGTACGGCCAGGTCGACGAACTGCACAGCCGGTGGTAGATAGTAATAAGGCCTAAGGGATGCGCGGTCAAGTCGACGATCCAGAATTTCATTTTCATTTTCTAATCGATAAATAATTCGTATGTTTATTTCATACAGATGCCTTGAAATTTGTCCACACTCACAATCACTGTTCACATTTGTCTACACACATAGTTATGTACTAATAATAATTGCCATATCCGCAGTCTAGTGATTAGTTTAAATATCACTATCAAAAACACAACTAATAGGAACCGTTAGCTTTGAATTGACAAATCTTTGGAGATGTTCTCTCTACCGCAGCTCGAACGACACTGATTTTCCGCAAGATTTTTCTAAAGATTTTAGGAAGGGCATTTAGCGTGTCGAAATTCGAAATGGACGCTGTTGCACGTTTACGAAAAAGACGGGACGGTCAGACGAAAAACAGGAAGCGAGAAGGACCGCTGTAAAATTTATGGCAAACACATGTTTAGTTTTTCCTGCAGATTGGTACGTAGAGTCGATGGGTAACCGTTCGAAAACGTCATCGGTCCTTTCACCCAGCAAGGGGTAAAAATGTCAGGTCAGCGTAGCATCCCTATTGTCCTATACCTTCTTAAGAAGCTTTCTAAAAGAAGGACAGACGACGTTTTCGAATGGTTACCCATCGACCCTGCGTGTCAATCTGCAGGAGAAACTAAACATGTGATTGCCATAAATCTTACAGCGGTCCTTCTCGTATCCTGTTTTTCGTCTAACCGTCCCGTCGTTTTCGTAACTGTGCTACAGCGTGCATTTCGAATTTCGACACTCTAAATGCCCTTCCTAAAATCTTTAGAAAAATCTTGCGGAAAATCAGTGTCATTCGAGCCGCGGTAGAGAGAACATCTCCAAAGATTTGTCAATTCAAAGCTAACGGTTGCTATTAGCTGTGTTTTGATAGTGATATTTAAACTAATCACTAGACTGCGGATCTTTATGCAAAATGAAAGTTGGTTGCCGCTATTATAAGGGACAGCAGCCAGACAGATATTTGATTCTTACTGTGATCACTTTAAGAAATTGAAAATAATACATAGGTGTTTTGAAATTATTTTAATCTCCCTACTGTCTTAAAATGTACCTACTCATGTTTGCTACAAATGCATGAAATCCGCAGTCTAGTGATTGCATTACCTGATTGTTGTGATTTGTGCAGCAGTGCAAGGGATATGGAAATTATTATTAGTGCATAACTATGCGTGTAGACAAATGTGAACAGTGATTGTGAGTGTGGACAAATTTCAAGGCATCTGTATGAAATAAACATACGAATTATTTATCGATTAGAAAATGAAAATGAAATTCTGGATCGTCGACTTGACCGCGCATCCCTTAGGCCTTATTACTATCTACCACCGGCTGTGCAGTTCGTCGACCTGGCCGTACGTCCCTTACCTTTCGTTACTGCCGTATACCCGAAGACATCTGTGCAGTTCGTCACCGAGTGACCCAGTGACACACATTTCGAAGCAGCAAATGGATTTACGGCTGAATAAGTGAGTTTTTAAAACAATCAGTTTCTGCCTCTTTTCTCGTTCGGGTAAAGTTGCCGTAAGTCGGGTAAGGATGATCCGGGTCTTCATCGATTTCAATGACCTTGAAATAATGTTATAAAACTCGACGTTTTAAATATCTTTTTCCTTTGAAATGGTTGACGGTCGGCTTTAGTTTCGGAGACATTAGCAGGCCGTGTCCGTTATCATGAACACCCATAATGAATTTACAAGTAAAGTTTCTCGCGATAATTTCGTAAACTAAAGCCTACAGCCACAAATTCTAAAGAGAAATGTTGTTCAGAATAATGGTCTTGACCACATATCCAAAGCTCATTGAAATCGGAGAGCATTCACATAATCGAGAAACTCTTGTTCGTTGCGATGTCACGGCGTATCACCAACGCTCTGATGCGAGCGCGGCGCGGCGCGGCGGCCCAGGGCGCGCTCTGATTGGTCAGTGTTTTTCGTTAATAACTCCTAAACAAAGCCGCGGTTGACATTGGTGCAAAGGAAAATGTTGCTTCAAATGGCCTAAGGAACCTCCCATTTCCCGGACTTGAAGGAGTTTTGGGACACCCTGTATATGGATGACGTTCTCACCGGCGTCGACTCCCTTCCTGAAGCTATTCTAAAGCAACGAGAGATCCGAGAGCTCCTCATGGCGGGCAGCTTCCCACTTCGGAAATGGGCTTCCAACACTCGGGAACTGCTCGACGAACTCTCTATCGACGAACGGAAGGGCCTCGTCGAATGGGACTCACCTACTCAGCACAGCGTCCTAGGTATCCAATGGCTTCCTTCATCCGACTGTTTTCAGGTCTCCGCTGCCACCTCGATCCGGACCACCGGTTATACCACGAGAGCAGTACTCAGCGGCACTGCTCAGCTTTTTGACCCCCTTGGATAGTTGGCTCCCGTCATCATTGTAGCCAAGGTACTCATGCAGTCACTGTGGCTGCTCCAAATCGACTGGGACTCGCCGCTACCCTACAAGGAGGAAACCATCTGGCAGAAGTTCCAGCAACAGTTGCCTGCACTCCGTGCAATCAGAGTTCCGCGATGGATAGGCCTTAGTGGATCTTACCTGTTGATAAAAATCCACGCGTTCGCCGACGCCTCCGAGCGAGCCTAGGCAGCCGTGGTTTACTCCAGGATCACATCCTATGACGGCGAGGTCACAGTTTCGCTCATTGCTGCGAAGTCCAGAGTAGCGCCCTTGAAACGAGTGTCTCTCCCGAGATTGGAACTCTGCACAGTGGCCAGATCGGCGCGCTAGCTGTTCACGCGTATTTCACCATTATTTCAAAACACGAAGACCACATTAAATATATTGTCGGATTCGTCTTGGCATCAGCTATGATATTATTGAATAAAAAATATATAGTTATAAATAAATAATGAAGGTAAACACCATTTTTTATTAAAAAAAAGAAATTATTGAAATTTTTTATATTGAGATTTGTAGAAGACTGAGTACTGATTACTTTTTGTAGGAAACATTTTTTTGTTACATCACCGGAAATGTCTGTAAACTCGTGTGAATAATGAATAATATTTGAAAACTGGTTATTCAGGCATTCAAACAAGAGTGATTCATAATTATTGAATGAATGAAGTTTATTATACTTTGTTCAAACTTGAACTTCGCGCCGATATGATTACATGCCGCTGTGCGTGTAAACCACGGATCGCTCGACTCGCTCATTCCTGTGGCTGCCATGATGGTGCCTACCTGTGTGTCAATTATAATACCGCCATTAAGCCATTATTTTTAAGTGTACAATTCCTTGTATTTGTATCAACGAACGGAGGTAGCCGTCGTGTGTTCATGAAGGTCAAGTCCAGTTCTTTATTTCAACAATTGAATCGACTCGCGTATATCACGGTGCGCGAATTGTGCATTGAATAAAGACACCACGTGTTCACTCCGCAGTTTGCGATTCTTTGATTGCAACCACCTCGAATGGCAATCCCCCATTTTGGGATACGATCCAGCTACCCCAAACACGAACACTGGTCCTTCGAGCCGGATTGCGTCGCGGAAAATTAATTAACTGTGTAACCATAACCAAGTGAACATGAGTGCTTTCAAAACCATGTTGACGCAACAGGAGTGCGCCATGCGGTCCGTCGAACGTGCTCTGCCCAACTTCAAAAAACTGGGCAGAGTCAAGATGACCGCAGCAGTAACTACCAGCCGCATCCGAACGGTGAAGGACCTCTTCACCGAGTGCCAACAGTTGAACGCCAGCCTTCACGACATCGCGGACGAGAAGGAGAAGGCAGGAACCTTGTACTTCGTAGAAGATCATTTCGCCAAGTGCGTGATCACTTTCAACGAAACCATGGACTTCATGGCGGAGTGGCTAGCCAACCTGAATCCGTCGAAACCGTCAACCCTAGCAGGCGACCTGACCATGACGGCGACGACATCACGTCCCGGCGGCAATCTTCCGCGCCTGCAACTGCCTACGTTCGCCGGAGCTCTCGAAGAGTGGGAAAGTTTCCGCGATCAATTCGCATCCATGGTAATTAATAACCATAACCTTAGCAATGTCGAGAAGATGCAATATCTATGTTTAGCTCTCAAAAGTGAAGCTAAGGCGGCGATAATGCATCTTCCCATCACCGAAGAGAATTTCGAAATAGCGTGGAATATTATTCAATCGCGATACGCGAACCAGCGACGGCTCATTGCCACGCATCTCCACGCTCTTTTCTCCTTACCGACCGTTTCAAGCGAATCCCCGAAGGAACTACGCCATCTTCGCGATCGTTTAAATGGCTCTATTCAAGCTCTTAAGAACTTAAACCGCCCGGTTGATATGTGGAGCGACCTGTTAGTTTTTCTCGGAGTACAGCGTTTAGATCGATCCTCTTGCAAAGCTTGGGAATTGAAATTGGGAACCTCGACTGAATTTCCCGCGTATAAAATATTGGACGAGTTTCTCGATTCGCGAATTCGCGCCCTCGAATTCATTACTCCTCCGCTAAAGGAAAAATCGATTGATTTAACCGCTAAATCAACGAAACCAAAATTCGTTTCTGCGCACGCTGCTACCGACATTGCAACTGCCATTGCAATTCCTTGTCCCGTTTGCAAAGAGAGTCATTTAATTTACAAATGCGATCAATTTCTCGCGAAATCGCTGCAAGAAAGATACAATTTCATAAAGTCGCACCGCCGATGCCTAAATTGTTTCTCTGCGAAACATGCGAGCACCCAGTGCCGGAGTGCCCACCACTGTAAGGAATGTCACCAGCACCATCATACGCTTCTGCATTTTCCGTCCAAATCCGGGAACCAAAGCAAAAGCGATCTAAAGGACGTGGAGACTTTAGAAAAAACCGTCGACAAGCTAAGTACACACTTAGTTACCAAACCATGTACTAACCATTCCGTATTATTGTCAACAGCAAGAGTACATGTGTACTCAACCAGCGGTCACCCTGTAAAGGCGCGTGCGTTGCTGGATCAAGGTTCTGTTACGACATTGATCACTGCGGATCTCTCTCGACGCCTTCAACTGAAGCACGATCCGCATTCCATTTGCGTTACCGGGATCGGATCCTCGGTCTCGACGTCCACACATTCAGCGATCGTCCGCCTCTCGTCCACGGATCGAGTTGAACCTGTATATTCGACAACGACAATTATACTACAAAATATAACAAGGTATACGCCGCAATCCACGTTACGCATTACTAATTTGGATTACCTTGCAGGATTGAAACTCGCAGACGAGGATCCCATGAGTTCGGACCCAATTGATCTTCTAATCGGCGCGGATCTTTACGGCCAGTTGCTCACTGGTGAGCTGCGCCGACGAGCCAGCAATGAGCCCATTGCGCAGTCAACTACACTGGGTTGGATCCTTTCCGGTCCCACCACCACTTCCTCACTTCCCCCGCGAATCGATGTAAATCACTGCGCGGTTTTCGAGCGACTCGACGAAAGCATTCGGAAATTTTGGGAAGTTGAAACGATCACCGATCAACCCGCGTTATCTAACGACGATGAAAAATGCGAGATTCATTTTAGAAGCACGCATTCACGATCTACCACCGGACGGTACATTGTTCGGTTACCATTTAAAACAGATCAACCGCTGTTAGGAAATTCGCGTTCCGCAGCAATCAGACATCTCGTACAATTAGAAAATCGGTTTCGACGCGACAAGACCCTCGCGATCGAATATAAAGCGTTTATGCGAGAATATGAATCACTCGGGCACATGAGGCGCGTCGAATCCCGCGTATCCGACGCGTCCGGATATTACATCCCCCATCACGCGGTACGCCGCGACCAAAGCGAGACTACACGTGTGCGCGTCGTCTTCAATGCCTCGCGAAAAACCACCAATGGTATATCTCTGAATGATTTATTGTTAAGCGGTCCGAAACTGCAGCAGGATCTGACGGCTATTTTGATGCGATGGAGGCAGTATGAATTCGTATATACCGCCGATGTCGCTAAAATGTACCGCCAGATCCTGATGCACAATACCGACATTGATTTTCAACGTATTTTATGGCGAGATAATCCGAACGATCCGATATCCGAGTATCAATTACTCACGGTGACATACGGAACTACGTCAGCCCCGTACCAAGCAATTCGTGTTCTGCAGCAGCTCGCTCACGACGAAAAGCATAACTTTCCTCTCGCAACACCGATCATCTTCGACCAAACCTATGTGGACGATTGTCTCTTCGGAGCCAATGACCCAACTCAACTTTGCGCTCATCGAGACCAATTAATCAACCTCCTTAAAAAAGGCGGATTTCATTTAAGGAAATGGGCCAGCAATGCCCCCGCGCTTTTAGCTGACATTGATCCGTCTGATCACGGTTTAGCTGGCGGGAAAGATTTTACCAACGGAGAAACCTTGTCAGTCCTCGGTATCGTGTGGAATCCACTTCAGGATAAATTTTATATTAAATCCAGCGCGATTTCTGATCCGCCGCGAACCAAAAGGGCAATCCTGTCTGCAATATCGACGCTTTTTGACCCATTAGGGTGGATTGCCCCTGTCGTTGTGACCGCCAAAATTCTCATGCAGACCCTTTGGCAAGCGCGTTGCGATTGGGACGACGAGGCTCCCAGGGAAGTTTTAGACAAATGGAGTTTGTTTTGCTCACAACTCCCACGCGTAAACGAACTGTCAATCCCGCGTAAGCTAGCTTCTGGTTCTATCGTCCGCCGCGAGTTGCACGGCTTCGCCGATGCCTCGACCAAAGCCTACGCCGCGATCGTATATCAGCGTAGCATCAAAGATGACGGTACCGTTGATATTGGAATCCTCACGGCAAAAACTCGAGTCGCTCCCGTAAAAACAATTTCGGTTCCAAGACTAGAATTGTCAGCAGCGCTGTTGCTCGCAAGACTCCTCCGTACAGTTCAAACTGCGGTTCAAATTCATCGCTTCAATGTATTCTGCTGGAGCGATTCGAGCATTACTCTTTGGTGGCTCACTAAATCGCCGAACCAGCTGAAGACATTTATCGCTAACCGAGTCACAAAAATTCACGAAACATTGCCCGATGCTTCGTGGCGACACGTACCAACCGACGAGAATCCTGCCGACTGTGCGTCTCGCGGACTCTTTCCGACGGAATTAGCAACCCATTCGTTATGGTGGACAGGCCCACGGTGGTTACGCGAACCGGAAGAAACATGGCCCAAGGCGATGTTATCGTTGCCCCCGGATATCTGTCGTGAAGAACGTTCGTCGGTTCCGTCATGCGTCATCGCAACCACAGAGCGCTGGAGCTTGGCCGAGCGTTACTCGTCGTGGCCGAAGCTCCTTCGAGTAACCGCGTACGTACTCCGATTCGTCGCAGTGGCTCGAAAACGTGACCGAAAAAACTCGAAACCCAATCATCCAATACTCCAATCTCCACTAGTTTTACTTCCTGAAGACATCTCCAAAGCAAAACTCTTTTGGCTAAAAACCATGCAGGCAGAGACATTCCAGTCTGAACGTTCCCAGCTCCTCAGCAAACGCCCATTGTCAAAGACTAGCTCAATCGGCTCGTTGATGCCATTTATCGATAACGACGGGCTCATACGAGCAAGAGGGAGATTGAGGAACTCCTCGCTCTCAGATGGAGAAAAACATCCGATCATTCTCCGCTCGAACAATTTATTAACATTAATCATTCGCCATACCCACCTTCAAACACTCCATGGAGGACCTAAGCTCACTCTCTCAGTGCTACGAAGAGAGTATTGGATCGTGAGAGCGAGAACCACGGTTCGTACCGTTCTTTATAAGTGTGTTCCTTGCACGCGAGAAAGAGCTGAAATCCCAACCGAACTCATGGGCGACCTTCCGACGGCGAGAGTCACTCTTGAAAGTAGAGCCTTCATCCACACCGGGGTCGACTATGCAGGGCCAATTTCAGTTCGTACCGCGTCCGGTCGAGGCCACAAGACACACAAAGCGTACATAGCAGTTTTTGTGTGCATGGCAGTCAAGGCCATCCACATCGAACTAGTAAACGACTATTCGACAAACGCGTTCATTGCCGCTTATCATCGATTCATCTCCCGTCGCGGAAGACCGAAAGTAATGTACTCCGACAACGGCACCACGTTCCATGGGGCAGACCGTGAACTCTCCACTGTAATTAAACTAGCCGCGCAAAGCGTAGACTTTATTAATTCCACTGCCGTGAGTGGACTCCAGTGGCACTTCCTGCCCCCCGCGGCACCTCATTTTGGAGGGTTATGGGAAGCGGCTGTAAAAAGCGTGAAACACCACGTCAAACGATGTATTGGGTCCTACACCCTCACGTCGGAGGAAATGTCGACGCTACTATGTCGGGTCGAAGCATGTCTTAATTCGCGACCAATATCCTCCGTATCCGACAACATCGATGATTATCAGGTCCTGACACCGGGTCATTTTTTAATCGGTACCGCCATAGTTGCCGAGCCTCAACCGAGCGTGATAAACCTTACCGAAAACCGACTGTCACGGTGGCAACTAGTTCAACGTATTACTGAGAACATTTGGAAAGCGTGGTCCAACGATTATCTCCACACGCTGCATCAGCGGCCGAAATGGAGAACAGTTCAAGGTCTCGCCAAAGTAGGGCAAATCGTTCTCCTCCGAAATTCAGTCATGCCGCCAAGCATGTGGGAACTCGGGCGTATCATTACCTGTCATCCAGGAGCAGACGGTCTCACTCGAGTCGTCACAATTAAAACGAGCAAATCGGAATACAAACGTCCTATTGCTAAGGTTTGGTTTTTACCTGTCTCCATCAACGAAGCTGAAGAAAACAGCAATCCATCCGCTCTCAGTACTACTACTTGAACCATCTAATGATTACCCGATCGAATGTAAATAGTTGTAATTAAAAAGCACCATGCGTTTAAAGTCCTGTATGTTTGTCCGAGTTAGAATAATTCGGTTAAGTTGCGCTTACCGTTATGTTCACGATTAAGGAATCGCTTAGATTCACACTGATTCTATATCGAATGTATACGATACGACACAATTCTTTTCTCGCCAATTCCCATTGGTACGCTGTTGAATGAATTCATTCAACGGAGGGGCCGGTGTGTTCAAACTTGAACTTCGCGCCGATATGATTACATGCCGCTGTGCGTGTAAACCACGGATCGCTCGACTCGCTCATTCCTGTGGCTGCCATGATGGTGCCTACCTGTGTGTCAATTATAATACCGTCATTAAGCCATTATTTTTAAGTGTACAATTCCTTGTATTTGTATCAACGAACGGAGGTAGCCGTCGTGTGTTCATGAAGGTCAAGTCCAGTTCTTTATTTCAACAATTGAATCGACTCGCGTATATCACGGTGCGCGAATTGTGCATTGAATAAAGACACCACGTGTTCACTCCGCAGTTTGCGATTCTTTGATTGCAACCACCTCGAATGGCAATCCCCCATTTTGGGATACGATCCAGCTACCCCAAACACGAACATACTTAATGAAATAACAAAAATGTGTTATTACTGTGTTCAAAAACCTCCCGTCGATTTTTGAATATCCCCGTTTCCTGAGTCGGGAATATCAATATTATGTATACACATGTAATCCGCGACACCAGTGTGGCAAAAACTTTCTAGCGCCGGCCGTTTCTTATGCCTCACCAACGATCAGCTGTACGCACTCGACAACAACCGGCGAGGTGATCGACCGCTGATGTAAACCTCACCGAATCGAAGCGTTCATCGAACCCGTAACATTGTATCGTGGGCCATCGCATCATGTTTTCCTTACTCCAATTCCTTTACCATATTCCTTTGTCTCCTCCGCAGCACCGGTTATTAGGTCAATGCCCTAACGAACGTTGCTGCGATCCTACACTTTTAATTTTAAAGTCCCCACTCCGTAATCCGTCCAAAACCGATGGCCCACACGTGTATAAAAGAGAGCACCGTTTGCCTCTCGGCGAATTCTTGTAATTTCTCTCTGTCATACTGACACGCTACACTACGTCTTTGCGCACGATTACACTCGCGATACTTGCGATTCGTACTGACCATACTCGATCATCTTTTCACGTCAACATTTTCATTGTCTTCTTGTAATTTCCTGCTTTTATTTTCAATATACGTTTCTTGTTTTATAATTCATTGCAATACCTTTCCTTCTACGTCCTTACCACGATCCGTTCATTAACTAGAGTTTACAACATTTTGGTCCTTCGAGCCGGATTCCTTCTGAATCCGTTCCTATAGCTAATCCTATCCTCACCTTCCTACCCTCGTGAACACATCTGTTTCGTTGGTTTCATCGCATCTCACGTTCATCAGTTCTCATTCATCCTATTGTTCTCCATCATCACATCATCATGGACACACTTGTTGCTGACCAACACATCTTGCTGAGGCGTATGGCACGCACCTGCGATAACGTTCGCAAACTTGGCAAGGTCAAGACTACGAGGGCCGTCATCGAAGTTCAGCTCCGGAATCTAGACGCACGCTGGAAAGAATTCCAGGAAAATGATGCGAGCATCCGACATACCGCCACGGAAGATGAACGAAAAGCTGAATACTTCACCTTGGACATCTTCAACGACGGAGAAGAGGCATACTGCCTACAGAGGAGCGAGCTCATGGAGTGGTTCGAGGAGTTCGATGCAAGCAGGCATTCGGTGACTAGTGACGTTTCACCACCGAACGACTGCCCACAATCCGAGACCAGACGGAGCGCCGAAGCACGACACGTCACGACAGCCTCACCGGTCAACGCCTCGCCAATACAGGTGCACGTATCCCAGTCTGCACTCCCCCAAGCCGATTTGCCCACCTTCAGTGGAAATTACCATGAGTGGATTCGGTACAGGGATCTTTTCAAGAGCCTCGTGTTAAATCGCGACTCCTGGAGCGACGCAGAGCGGTTCCATTATCTAACCGCCAGTCTAAGTGGAGAAGCCGCTCAGCTCGTTCAACGCGTGCCGATTTCTGGACAGAACTTTCACCGAGCATGGGAACTGTTGCAGCACCGATACGAAAATCGAAGACTTCTAGTCGACTCTCAGTTCGACCAGCTCTTCAGTATGAAGGAGATTCGCAGCCACACCGCCGGAGAGATCACGAGGATCCTGAATTGCATGTGTACAGTTTCCTCAACGCTGAATTCCCTCGACATCCCCGTCGACGACTCATCAGTTTGGATGGTCCAATACGTCGTCCGAACATTGGATGACCAGACCCTGAAGCATTGGGAACGGTCAATAGGCAGCCGGACGGATCCTCCGACACTCTCTGAGTTCCTAGAATTCTTGGAGAAGACAGTGCGAACTCTGGAGGCAATCGAGACGCGGAATGGACTACGACGTTCTACATCTCGAGTACCGACATCGAAGGTCAAGATTCATCATGTCTCAACTGAAAACGACGCTTACCGGAATCGTTCAACCTGCTCTCTGTGTCAAGGCCGGCACCCTATATATTTCTGCCAGGCATTCAAAGCGAAACCTCCAACGGAGAGACTGCACTGGGTCAGATCTTCCGGCCTCTGCCAGAATTGCCTAGGACGGCATGATGCGAATGCATGTCGGACCACGAAGACGTGCCACCAGTGCGCTCAACCACATCACACGACGCTCCACGACGCCATACGAGGAGTGGGCGCAACTAAGGTCCACAGCATGGTCACCTCCAACCTGTCAGGACGCCACAACGATCCAGCTACGATCCTACTCGCCACCGCACTCATCTCCGTTGCGTCACATGGGCGAACCCGTACTGTTCGAGCTCTGATCGACCCATGCTCAGAGGTGACATTGGTCAGCGAAACAGTGGTGCAAGCGTTGCGAGCTCCGAGGAAAGCTTGCACGCATGTAGTCGTAGGAGCCGGTGCAACTCCAACTGCGACTGTGCGGGGGAAGACCACGCTGACCATCTCACCTCGAGACCAGCCGAACGTGTGCCGTTCAGTGGAGGCGCTCATTCTGCCTCGCCTCACTACCTACCGACCACAAGGACATCAAGGGTCACGGACGTGGCCACATCTCTCAGGGCTCACCCTTGCCGACCCTGACGTCTCGTCGTCATTGCCAATCGACATATTGTTGGGCGCCGATGTATACCCCACGTTGATTCTCGACGGCATTCGTCGCGGTGGTCGCCACACTCCTGTAGCGCAGGAAACAATATTCGGGTGGATTTTATCAGGCCCTACCACGATGTCCGTCTCACCTCCTCAAACTGCCTTCAGCCACGCCTGCACCACCGAAGACTTGACTTCTCTGGTCCGCCGATTCTGGGAACAGGAGGAGGTAGCAACGCCGGACACACCCATGACCAGCGAGGAGGTAGCCTGCGAGAAGCAGTTCGCAACCACCCATACTCGCGCGGAGGACGGCAGATACGTGGTAAGGCTTTGTTTTAGCAGCCCACCACTGGACTTGGGGGAAACTCATGGCATCGCTAGGAAAATTCTGCTGGCAAACGAACGCAGATTCCTAGGCAACCCTCAACTGCAGTCCGCTTACCATGAGTTCATGGCGGACTACCGACGTCTTGGCCACATGCAGCCTGTACCTGACGAGAAATGGGTCACTCATCGCCCTCACTTCTACCTGCCTCATCACGGGGTGATGAAGGTCTCTGACTCCTCCATCAAACTCAGGGTAGTTTTCAACGGGTCCAAGACGTCCTCAGCCGGCACGTCACTGAATGCCCATCTCGCAGCAGGCCCAAAACTGCAGCTCGACCTAATGGACGTACTTCTCCGGTGGAGGCGACACAAGGTAGCATTTCTCGCCGATATCGAGAAGATGTACCGTCAAATAAGAGTGCATCGCGACGACTGGGACTATCAGCGAATTCTGTGGAGAGACAGTCCGAGCCAGCCCATCGTACCTCAACACCTCACTACCGTCACGTACGGCCTTACCTGCGCCCCGTACCTCGCAATACGGACGCTTCTGCAACTCGCGAAGGACGAGGAATCAAGATTCCCGAGCGGCGCCACCATACTGCGAGAAGCCACCTACGTGGATGATATTCTATCGGGCGCAGACACCCGCGATGAGGCCTTGAGACTGCAGGAGGACATCATTGGACTCTGCAAGGCGGGCGGATTCACTTTAAAAAAGTGGAACGCCAACCATCCTGCCCTACTGTCCAGATTGCCACCCGATTTCCTCGCTACGTCATCAGCACTCCCATGGCACCCGGATCTGGGCTGCAGCGCGCTGGGGTTGACTTGGCACCCCAACACGGACGACTTGTCCTTCTCCGTCAAACCACCCACCTACTCCTCGAAACCGACCAAGCGCATTGTACTTTCGCAGATAGCCAAGCTGTTCGATCCTCTAGGCTGGCTGGCACCTTTTATAATACGAGGTAAAATTCTTATGCAGCAGCTCTGGAAGGAACAGCTGGACTGGGACGATGCGCTTCCCCCCTCGACCGAGGAGCAGTGGAGAGCTCTGACGACCGAGATGTCCGCCCTAGCTGCAATTCGACTTCCACGGTGGATAGGAGTAACCAGCGCGCAGTCGTCGCGGCAACTGCATGTCTTCGTGGACGCGAGTGAGAAGGCATTCGCTGCGGTTGTCTACCTCCGCATCAGCGAGCCTACAAAGACCACCTCCGTCTCATTGCTGGTGGCCAAATCAAGGACGGCGCCGCTGAAGGTGATCTCTCTCCCACGGCTGGAACTCTGTGCTGCCGTCTTGGGTGCACTACTGCTGTCTCACACCCGCCGAGAGCTGAGGATTTCCATCGATGAGATGCACCTGTGGTCGGACTCCACCGTAGCACTGGCCTGGCTGAGAGGCGAACCGTGTCGCTGGACCACGTACGTTGCCAATCGAGTCTCGGACTTCCAGACAACAGTTCCAGACATTCGCCTGCATCATGTGGGCACGAAGGACAATCCAGCAGATTGTGCATCTCGAGGCATTACCTCATCCCAGTTAATTGACCACCCCCTCTGGTGGCAAGGACCAGAATGGCTGACCTGTCCATTCTCGACGTGGGACGACGCCCTTCCAGCCCTTACTACAACGGAGGAAGAAAAGTCATCGGCGGCATCCTTTCATGTCACCACGCCGGTCGTGCCTCCACTTCTCCTTCGCTATTCCTCCCTCAGCCAACTCCTGAAAATCACCGCCTGGTGTCTACACTGGAGGAACCGCACGACCCAGAACGGGTCGCAAGGCCCGCAACTCCGACCGGAAGAGTTACGACAGGCCGAGTTCCGCCTAATCAAATTGGCACAGCATTGCGACCACGCGGACGTCGTTACAGCATTATCAACTAGGCGACCAATCGGACGATCCACTCGGCTCCTGGCGATGGCGCCGTTCCTGGACGATCAAGGCATTCTGCGCGTCGGAGGTCGTCTAAAGCACTCGCTGCTGTCCTACGACGAACAGCAGCCAGTCATTCTAGCTCCGGAGTCGCCTCTCACACAACTAATCATCGACCATCATCACCGGCGCACCCTACATGGAGGGGTGCAACTTACATTGGCATCCATCCGTCAACGGTACTGGATTCCTCAAGGTCGACAGGCCGTGAAAAAATGCATCTCCCGGTGCATCGTCTGTCTCCGATGGCGGGCGGCAACAAAAGAGCAGCGCATGGGCGACCTGCCTCCGACCAGGGTGACTCCAGCGCGCCCATTTCTACACACCGGCGTCGACTACGCTGGCCCCGTACACATCCGAACAACGGCAGGACGAGGACACAAGGTGACAAAGGGATATGTCGCAATTTTTGTATGTTTCAGCTCGCGAGCCGTGCATATCGAGGCAGTCACAGACTACAACGCCGCCGCCTTCCTAGCTGCATTCCGCCGCTTCTCCAGTCGGCGAGGGCTGTGTTCCACCATCACCAGCGACTGCGGCACAAATTTCGTTGGAGCTGACCAGGAGCTGCGCAGAATGTTCGCAGCCTCCTCTAAGGAAGTAGCGACCATCTCCCATCACCTCTCCAGCGAGGGCGTGCGTTGGAAATTCATTCCACCCGCTGCGCCTCACTTTGGAGGACTCTGGGAAGCAGCTGTCCGCTCGGTCAAGCACCATCTACGGCGGGTCCTCGGCGACGCAACTCTCACATACGAGGAACTAACCACTGTCCTCTGTCAGGTAGAAGCTTGCCTGAATTCACGCCCTCTCCAAGCGCTGACCGACGACCCAGAGGACCTCAGTCCGCTGACTCCTGGCCATTTTCTCGTCGGAGAACCACTGCTGGCAATCCCAGAACCATCGCTGCAGGACGTTCCGACGAACCGACTTTCCCGATGGCAGCAACAGCAGCAACGGATCGAGCACTTCTGGCGTCGCTGGTCCAGCGAATACCTGCATCAGCTTCAAACGCGGAGGAAATGGACCACCCTGCAGCCGTCATTGGACATCGGGGAGCTGGTCCTCATTAAATCGGAGCTGACACCCCCCTGCAAATGGCCGTTGGCTCGCATCATCGAGGTACATCCGGGATCCGACGGTCTCAACCGAGTCGTCACCGTGAAAACCGCGACGAGTCATTTCAAGCGCCCGATCACTAAAATCGTCCCTTTGTACCGCAAATCGGAACAGTAATTTTCGCCGGTCAATAATTAATTATTCGTCATTCGCTATTCATGTTCGGTTCTATTCGGCGACAGCCGAAGGTGGGCGGAATGTTCAAAAACCTCCCGTCGATTTTTGAATATCCCCGTTTCCTGAGTCGGGAATATCAATATTATGTATACACATGTAATCCGCGACACCAGTGTGGCAAAAACTTTCTAGCGCCGGCCGTTTCTTATGCCTCACCAACGATCAGCTGTACGCACTCGACAACAACCGGCGAGGTGATCGACCGCTGATGTAAACCTCACCGAATCGAAGCGTTCATCGAACCCGTAACATTGTATCGTGGGCCATCGCATCATGTTTTCCTTACTCCAATTCCTTTACCATATTCCTTTGTCTCCTCCGCAGCACCGGTTATTAGGTCAATGCCCTAACGAACGTTGCTGCGATCCTACACTTTTAATTTTAAAGTCCCCACTCCGTAATCCGTCCAAAACCGATGGCCCACACGTGTATAAAAGAGAGCACCGTTTGCCTCTCGGCGAATTCTTGTAATTTCTCTCTGTCATACTGACACGCTACACTACGTCTTTGCGCACGATTACACTCGCGATACTTGCGATTCGTACTGACCATACTCGATCATCTTTTCACGTCAACATTTTCATTGTCTTCTTGTAATTTCCTGCTTTTATTTTCAATATATGTTTCTTGTTTTATAATTCATTGCAATACCTTTCCTTCTACGTCCTTACCACGATCCGTTCATTAACTAGAGTTTACAACAACTGTCTTATTTAAAAAATTACAAAAATTCAAACAAGATTAAGTATTATATTTTACAAAGTTACTGACTATATTCGATTGATCATACGGATTTTCTGCTTATAACTCTGTTTATCTATGAATAAACAAAAATCTATACTATAATTCCACTTAACAAAGGTAAAATACAGGTCTTTAATATGGAAAAACTGCTCTGATGCTATACTACGATGCTGTTACTATAATCTCTCAAATACAAATGATTCAACTGTGAGCTAGTAATAAGTTCGAATGTTTATCAATGGTCGTATAATCTAAAAAATTCATAAGATAGGTCTGGGTTAGGTCTTTACACTCTTAAGAGCTGCTGAGTGGTCGTCAATGCGTCTCGCGTAACGCGATTCGCCGCGGAATTGCGTGACACGCGACGCTTTAAACCATCATAATTTCCAAGTTTGGATCGATTTGGATGTGAAATTTGCAGGATCTTTTGGAGGAGACGTTGCTGAAAATGTTTCACTTTGTTAAAGCACGACACTATATAACACTTTTAACTTATCCCTTGTCAAAGGTGAAAAACTTTGACGGTATTCCTTGGTTGACTAAGTATTTTTTTTTATAACAAATTATGAACATTAATGTTTAGTTCCTGGTGCGTTCTCAACATAGATATACATTCTTCATACAAAAACAAATTGGGCACTTAATCTTTAGTAGGTTTTCCAGGACATCGTCATGAAGAAAAGGAATTTTTTCGGTGATAAATCGTATCTGAAAAAGTTTGATCTTTGAACGCTTATTGTAACGAGAGTTTTTAATAACTTTAATTAATATTATCGTTTTTGAATGTAATGGACATTTAAGAAACATTGTACATTCGTTAAAAATCGATATGAGGATTTCGATTTTTTAGCTCATGAACAGCTAGCGCGTCGATCTGGCCCACTGTGCTCTGTGCTGCATTCCTGTTGGCGAAACTTGTCGAGCACGTTCAGAGGGTGCTCGAACTGCCAGATGTCGAAATCCACCTGTGGTCTGACTCATCCGTGGCCCTCAGCTGGATACAGGGGCACCCTTCTCGCTGGCCGACATTCGTAGCCAATCGAGTTGCCGAGATACAAAGGATGCTGCCTCTCTTCACGTGGCATCATGTTCGAAGCGCCGAGAACCCCGCTGATTGTGCTTCCCGGGGCTTGAATCCAGCTGAGATGCCTACCTTCGACCTTTGGTGGCGCGGACCTGAGTGGCTGTCATCATCCAATCACTTCCCTACCACCATGGTCCCGGAAGCTGACGAGGGGGCTGCAGAGATAACGGTCCACCACGTCGCACTCAAACCAGAAGCCTCATCATGCTCACTGATCCAGAGGTTTTCCAACTTGAACCGTATGCTGCGCGTCCTGGCATGGTGTCGTCATTGGAGGGCTGAAAGGCAAGGGCTAGAGTCAGTTCTGAATGTTTCAGAGGTACGATCGTGTCAGCTCACACTCCTGCGGGTGGAACAGGCAGCTCACTTTCCGGAAGAGCTCAAACACGTACGGAACCACCAACCTGTGCCAGCCAAGAGTAGGTTAGCGAAGCTCAGTCCATTCCTGGACCAGGACGGGGTGCTGCGAGTAGGCGGCCGACTGCTGGTGGACAACCTCCAGTATGACCAGAAGCATCCCGCAATACTGCCCGACGACTCTCCTCTGGTCAGATTGTGGACGCCGCTCACCGACGATGTCTCCACGGGGGGACTCAACTGACGCTTGCTACTCTGCGTCAGGAGTACTGGATCCTCAGGGGTCGTAACATGGTCAAGTCCTGTATCCGACAATGTACCATTTGCATACGGTGGAAAGGGCAAACAGCCCAATCTAGAATGGGTACTCTTCCGTCATGCAGAATAAACTTGTCGTCCTTTTTACAGGTCTGGGATTGACTACGCTGGACCAATACAGATTCGATGCGGTCGGGGTCGTGGTCAGTCAACCTCCAAGGGCTACGTAGCAGTCTTCAGCTGCTTAGTCACCAAGGCCGTACATCTGGAGGCAGCATCCGACGCGTCCACCGACACATTCTTGTCAGCTCTGCGACGTTTCATGGCTCGTCGAGGTCGTTGCGCAGGGCTGTACAGCGACTGCGGTCGCAACTTCGTTGGAGCCAATAACGAGCTGCGAGCCCTACTCCGCGAGGCCGTTAAGCAGGGAAGTGATCCATTCGTCGCTGCCTTCAGCGATCACATCCTACGACGTGGCGCTTTAACCCACCCTCGGCTCATCACTTCGGCGGAATCTGGGAGGCAGCTGTAAAGTCAGTAAAGCATCACCTTCGGAGGGTCATTGGGGAACAGCGGCTCACCTTTGAGGAGCTGACCACGCTCCTGGCCGGCA
This sequence comes from Lasioglossum pauxillum, assembly GCA_933228785.1. Lineage (NCBI taxonomy): Eukaryota > Metazoa > Arthropoda > Insecta > Hymenoptera > Halictidae > Lasioglossum > Lasioglossum pauxillum. Next base: position 22,608,122 of record OW121700.1, read on the forward strand.
TCGAGGCGTGCCTCAATTCCAGGCCTCTCTTACCGCTGTCTGACGACCCCGAGGATCCAGTAGCTCTCACTCCGGGGCACTTCTTGATCGGAGAGCCTCTCACTGCGATTTCCGAGCCTAACCTCGAGGACCTTCCCGCGTCTCGTCTGTCCCGGTGGCAGCTGATTCAACAAATGCAGCAACATTTTTGGAAGCGCTGGTCGAAGGAATACTTGAACTGTCTGCAAGCGAGAGTCAAATGGCGGAAGGACAAAACGTTAATCAAGGTCGGCAGGTTGTGCTTAATTAAAAGTGAGCTTCATCCTCCCAGTCAATGGCCTCTCGCTCGCGTGGTACAAGTGCACCCTGGCCCTGACTCCACCGTTCGAGTCGTCACGGTGCGCACTGCCACTTCACAATTCCTTCGACCAGTGCATAAATTGATTCCACTGCTTCCACCGGACGATTCTGCGAAGGAGGCTGACGAGGAGCTCGGGACTGACCAAGCGACAGGCTCTCCAGATCAGTCGCTGTAAATGTCGTGACGTCATTTTTAGGTTAAGTCTGCCACGCGTTCATTCATTCACCTCGTTCACTTCACAATTCATTGTAAATTAGTTCACTCACCTCTTCTCGAGTTCAGTTCTTCTGTAATTTCACTTCACTCACTTCACAACACTGTACATTTTCACTGTATATTTCCATTTTCACTCACTACGCATTGCTCGCCGGTACTACGTCGCGTAGCCGTTCCATTCATCCTTCTTAGTTTCGTCAATTGATGACGAGGCGGGCGGAATGTTTGGGATTGGCGGAGCGCGGCCTAGTAGCGTAACGCTCTGTCCAATCCCGCACCGCGGATATTGATCGATAATCGATCAGCGGCAAGCCCCACGATAGGCTATCACCGCCTGATCGATTATCGACCCTTCTAACACGCGTCTATTGGCTGAGTGTGAAAAACGCCAGTCGTTATCATTCGGTGTGAGCAAACGAGATCACTGCTGATCAACCGTTTCTCATTCTCGCTTTGACTTCTTCTAACGTCGTGCGTCGTAAGACCGGTTAAGAAAAAGAAGTAGAATCTCATCTCACAGCTACGCTGCTCATTCTCTCGCTTTAAAGTTTAATTCTTTATTGTAATTCTTCGTCTTTGGTTGAACTCGCTGTTCAACCAAAACTTGTACATATTCGCGCAAGTGTTCATATTGACTATTCCGCTGATCGGTGAATAAAGTTGTTCGTCCAAATCGACTTCCAAGTTTTTCCCCAAATCACGAAACATGTACCTATATAGATGCTTGCTCCGCGGCGGAGTCCGCTTGGAAAGCCTACATTTGATTACATGGAACTCTGTAGCGCGGACGCGGAGGAGCCGTGCGGACGCTCGCTCCGCGCGCGGACCGTCCGCTGTACTGTGAAAGCTCCCATAAGATTGCTGGTAATTTGCTCCGCGCGCGGAGCGCGGACGGTCCGCTCAAGTGTGAAACGGGGCTAAGAGCTATGCACGGATCAACAACACCGCACGCATGATTATTTCGTCCGGGATCTGCGTGAAGAGTGCGAGGAATTGGTCATCGACACTGACGCCGCGCTTCGCACCATGCGCAAGGAGCTTCTCGAGTCGTCAACTACCGCCGCGCGTCAGGACACTCCAGCCTCGCCCAAATGCATCGCTTCGCCGTCCGATGCTCCTGGCCACCGCACTCGTCGAGGTCATCGTCGCCAACGGGGACCACCTCCAGGCTCACGTCCTGGCTCGCACTGCTTGCGCGTCCGCTCTCACGTTCTCGCATCTCCACTCTCGCGAGTGCGTGCCTCCGCTCGTGCACTCTCGGGCCTCCGTGCTTGCACTGTCGGATCTCCGCTCGTGCGCCTTCGCTCTCACGCTCTTGCACTCTCGCACTGTCCCAGCTCCGCACTTGCACTCTCGGGTCCCCGCGCTTGCACTTTCCGGCTTCCGCGCTTGCATTCTCGGACCTCCGCGCTTGCATTCTCGGGCCTCAGCGTTAGCTCTTTCGCGCTCTCACACCTCCGCGTGTGGACTCTTACGCCTCCGCTCGTGCGCTCTCACACCTCCGCTTGTGGGCTCTTACGCCTTCGCTCGTGCGCTGTCGTGCCGTCGCTCTCGCACCTTCACTCTCGCGCTCTTGCGCTGTCACTACTCCGCTCTGGTGCGCTTTCGCGCCTCCGCTCGTGCGCATTCGTGCCCCGCTCGTGCGCTCTTGTGCCTCCGCTCGTGCGCTCTCGCGCCTCCACGCTCGCGCTTTCGCGCCTCCGCTCATGCGCTCTCGCTCCTCCGCTTGCGTACTGTCGCACCTCCGCTTGTGCGCTCTTGCGACTCCGTTCGTGCGCTCTCACGCCTCCGCTTGTGCATTCTCACGTCTCCGCTTTCGCGCTCTCACACCTCCGCTCGTGGGTTCTTACGCCTCCGCTTGTGCGCTCTTGCGACTCCGCTTTCGTGCTCTCGCATCTTCACTCTCGCGCTCTTGCGCTGTCACCACTCCGCTCTGGTGCTGTCGCACCTCCGCTTGTGCTCGTGCGCTTTCGCGCCTCCGCTCGTGCTCATTCGTGTTCCAGCTCGTGCGCTCTTGCGCCTCCGCTCGTGCGCTCTCGCGCCTCCACGCTCGCGCTTTCGCCCCTCCGCTCATGCGCTCTCGCTCCTCCGCTTGCGTACTGTCGCACCTCCGCTTGTGCACTCTTGCGACTCCGCGTTCGCGCCGTCAAGCCTCCGCGCTCACTCTCTTATGCCGTCGCTCTCTCGCCTCCGTTCGTGCGCTTTCGTGTCTTCGCTCGTGCGCTCTCGCGCCTCCGCTCTTGCGCTCTTGCGTGCTCGTGCGCTCTCGCGCCTCCACCTCGTACCTCCGCTTTCGCGCCATGGTCGCGACCAACTGTCGCGCGTCTATTGCCGAGACTGCATCTCGGCAAGCGGGAGTAATGTTCCGGCAAACCGATATGCATCCGATCCGCTTTACCTACTTCGCGTACCCGCGATCGGGTCACGTCATGTCGTCGCGGCACCCCCCCACCCCTCCCCGCCCCTTTACGTCCGCGGAACGCGTGATGTTCGGCATGCACCGGCGTATCGAGTATACCTTTCGCTCTGTTAACGACCCCGCGTAGACACTCAACCGTTAGCGAGTCGTCTCAATACACGTCAATACGATACACGTCCGTCGCCTCGCGATTTTGGCTCCACTCCGCGCTCTCCACTATCGTGGGCCATCACATTCAGTTCGTGCGACGGTACACTACTTCATGTACAACTTGTTATTGTTTTATATTAGTGTTTTGTTGGCCTACGTGCCTTACTTTACCGTTCACCCACGACTATCTCCGAATTCCCATATCCGATCTGCTAACAGTACATATATTACGTGTAGAAAACAGATAAACAAATATCCATAAAAACAAATAAACAAAACATTTTAATAACACACATTAATCATTGTTCGTATGAGAATCATCATTCCCTAACACCGTATCAGAAAAATCTAATTCTTCCGGAATAGCTTCCGTTGTGTAGCCATACGTGATGACGCTTAACTAAATAATGACGATTGCGTGAACAATCTTTCCACTTCCTCGCGAGTGCTTTACAGAAATCATTTACTTTCCCTTCTAGTTCATCCGATATGGCATTCACGTTCAATAAAGAACAAAGTTTTTTGGTAACCGTTAACATTTTCTCCGAATAGGTGGATTCACAAATCCACTCATCAATCAAATCGCGATTACGAATAGAATTCCATAAAGAAAGATAAATTACATTTACTACGAGTGTATAGAAACTACTTTTGTTAAAAAAATGGTTTTTAATTTTAAGGAAAAAACACAATTTCTAAATTGCCAGTTAAAATTAGACATACCTCTGGTCGAATTCTCCATACTTAATTTGTGATAAACCATTTAAAACAAAAACCAGCCTAAAACAATAGCCAGCTATGGCTGCTATTGACCCTCTATTAATTTTGTTGAATACTAATTTTTACATACGCGTTCCTGATTTACCGACTGATGATTTTATTAGATAATTAGATTAGACAAACGCGGTGCCGGATGTCGCATTATTTGGTCGCAATTGTGGAAGATTGAAGTACAATGTCTACTAATTACGAAAAAACAAAAAATACAGGATGTTTTGAACCCTGCTTGAAATATCTCTATCTAAGGTGAGAAAACCTATTTCTACTGTATTATTTACTACTATAATGCATATAAGAGACTTACAAATTTGAAATTTCAGTTACATTAGCGGTACTTTAAGCTATCATATCCCATAGGACATATTTCATCAATTCTTTTTCCTGATATGTACCATGAAAGTAAGTTACTTTTTGATCAATGAACTGCTTGATACAGCATTTTCTTAAGAAAAAAACACTTGTAATTAAACCCCTACTGAATTATTTGAATTTTCTATTGCTATACATGATAATTTAGGTGTTAAAACATAGATTCAACATAGAATCCAGTGGATATTAGACAATGAATTTTTAGATTTTTGTCCACAGGGTACCGCACTGGGACCGTTTTGTGTAAGTGCTTATAAATCACAAACGACAAAAGATAGCAAAAACTGATTGAAATAAATGTTATATCGTAATTTTAGGCCTACAAATCTCTATAAAAATTTTCTAAAAAAAATCATTTTCAGAATTTAAAAAAAATTATAAATTTTCACAATTGTTTGCATAAATTTTAGGGGCCCAAAAATACGATATCACTTTTACTTCAATCATGTTTTGATATCTTTTTGTCATTTGTGGCTTACGTATGAGAGAATCATAGAGATGAATCGAAATATATCGACATTGAATTACTAAAAACTGTCTCAAATTCAAAGGTGCAAGGTGCTAAGGAGCTAATAAAATTGATTTTTTCGGACACTCTAGACTTCTATACAGATGTTCCAACATGTTCCATCCTAAAGCTTTTTAAAGCTTTCTTTTGCGAGACTGTCAAAGTTTAAATGCTATATACGTTTGAAGTATACTTTCATTTTTAACAAATAAACAATATATTTAAGTTTTATTTGAGTTTTGTCCCTTTGGTTCATGCTGGTATCCATCATAGAATGAAAAATTCCACAAATATTTTCACTACTAGATGTTCACAACGAGATATACTAATGAATAGTGTCGAACGACGATGAAGAAATACGAAGTTGAAAACTGAGTTCATCGTGGGGGGTGATAAAAAAGGAAAAACCAGCAGTGATTCATCTTACCTGGCACCTTACCTCTCATTTGCCAACTTGCGTCCAGATCGCGCTCTGATCGGTCCGTGTTTCTCGTTAATAACTCCAATACAAAGCTGGGGACGCCATTTTGCAGCTCTTTAGTGAATAAAAACTTTATTTAAAATTTATTAAACATTGCTACAGCATTTTTGCATGTAACATATAAAGGAACATATAATCAGAATAGAAAGGAAAATGAAAGCAATTAAGGTAGAGAAATTATATAATTTTTATTATAATTTTTATAGTAATATATTATTATTGTCATATAATATAATATGTGGTATAATATAATGTGTGGTATAATATAATATGTGGTATAATATAATATGTGGTATATTATAATATGTGGTATAATATAATAATGTTGTTTGGATTTTTACTGGTTTCCGTTGCGCGGAAACTTGAGGTTATAATCCGGCGAAATAGCAAAGAAATAAAGATGGAATTGTGGGAGAGCGTTTTAATTTAATTAGACTTGGCTTGACCACCGTCACTCGCGATACAATTTGAAAATACAAGACTCGGCTTGTCTGCTTTCGGCAAGCACAAAGGATCGAGCACGTGTGATTTATATTTCCGCTTATCGTCGCGACAATTCTTAGAAAAGAGAGACCGAGGACCCGACCGATTGTTGTGTATATTGTCGCGGCTCGTTCCCCTCGCCGCGCACCCCGAACTACACGGTCCGCCCGAAGTGTGCGGGGAGAGGGAGAGACGAGCGACGACAACGGCCGAGTCCTCGTTACAGATGTATTTCGGCAGTCGCTACACACACGCTGCTCAGCACGGTACGCCGTGCGAATGTATTCGTGCATTCGCACAGCGACACCGAGCAGCTGATTGTTCTTGCTCGAACAAATGTAATATAATATAATAAATATAAGAGCAGTAATAATAATGGTAAATTTAATAATAATAGTAAAAGTATAAGTAGTATTAATATAACTAATCACACACACTTTAAATTTGAATAACTTTTTTATGAATGGACCAAACGACTTTAATTTCTCTGTAAGGCTAGAAGAATTAGTTTAGTATATAACGTCTACAAAATATGTTGAAAAAATGCATCTGGTTAGAGTTGCGAAAAACAGTAATAATTTATTTTTCATGAAAATTTAAAAGATGTGCTTGGTCAACTCGTATAAATTATATACGTTCTGAAAATTTCATTGAAATTGGTTAATTGGTTTACAAGTTATAAACGGTCAAAAGTGGTAAAAAGGCCGAAAATCATGAAAAATTGCAATTTTTACCACTTTTAATCGTTTCTAACTCGTAAGCCAATTAACCAATTTCAATGAAATTTTCAGAACGTCTATAATTTATACGAGTTGACCTAACACATTTTTTCAATTTTCGTCATTGACCCAGGTGAAAAGGTCGTAAAAATCAATTTTTACTATTGTTTTTCATAATTCTGACCAGATGCATTTTTTCAACATATTTTGTAGACGTCGTTTACTCAACAAATTCTTCTAGCCCTACGGAGAAATTGAAGTTGTTTGGTCCATTCATGAAAAAGTTATTCTGATGTAAAGTGTGTTATTATAAACTACTACATGTTCGGTTGCAGATTACAATTGTAACGAGTCCGGTTTCTCGTCACAACGGTGTTCTCACCCTCGTGCCGAATGGCTCGCCGAGCCAGGGTTCGCGGCGAGGGGAGCGGTCGGGAAACGGTGGTTCGGGCGAGGTAGTAAATAAACTCGGACACTCGATGTAACTTTTTACATCTCACTAGGCCGCGGATCGCGGAGATGCCGGTCGCGGTATTCGCGGGCGCGCGTACGGGTTCGCGGTTCGCGGATCCAGGGTCGGCGGCGGTCACCGGCTCGTCGAGGTACGCGGCGTTCTGTCCGCGACGGCTCGTCGACTCTACGGAGATATCGGAATCGGCGGCTCGCGGTCGGGTTATCGGGGACGGTCTGGGTCAGGGGAAGCGGTGTGGTTCGCTCGGCGGCTCGCGAAGCGGGAGAGGAGGCAACGGCCCGTTGCACCGGGTGTTCCGACGGCTCGTGGGAACGGCGACGGGAACTTCGGCGCGAAGCTGGTGCGGGATTCGTTCAACGGCACGTTGAACGGGCGAGGATACAACGGCACGTTGCAGAACGGGGTTCCGACGGCTCGTGGAACGGCGACGGGAACTTCAACGGCACGTGAAGCGTAGGTTAGAATCGTCCGACGGCGCGTGGGACGGGCGAGGATACAACGGCGCGTTGCAAAAGGTGTTCCGACGGCTCGTGGGAACGGCGACGGGAACTTCGGCACGAAGCTGTACGGAGGATTCGTTCGACGGCTCGTTGAACGGGCGAGGATGCAACGGCGCGTTGCAAAAGGTGTTCCGACGGCTCGTGGGAACGGCGACGGGAACTTCGGCACGAAGCTGTACGGAGGATTCGTTCGACGGCTCGTTGAACGGGCGAGGATGCAACGGCACGTTGCAGAAGATGTTCCGACGGCTCGTGGGAACGGCGACGGGAACTTCGGCACGAAGCGGTTACGGTGGAAGGTTTGGACACAACGGCGCGTTGCTCGGGTAGCGGGGACGGTCGGAGTCGGGAGATTGACGGCTCGTCAAGGTAAGGCGCTTACCAATGGTCCGTTTAGGCGGCTCGCCTGCCGGACGCGGAAAGAGAGTGAGTCTTCTCCCGTGCTGCCTTTTATAGGCAAATTCGGTGGTAATTGCGGGGTACGCGGGTTGCGGTGTGCGCGATCAGTGCCTGTTTCGAGGCGCGAAAACGCGGGAAGATGTGTGGCCATGTGTCGCGCCTGGTTACGAGGCGTGAAATTGCGCGGTACGGATTCGGATTCGGTCGGGATTGTTCGGCGCGTTTCGGTGACACGCGAGTCTTCGCGTTCGTAACAGAGCTGTACTGAGCCCGGTGTACAGGTCTGTTACACCCCCCTCCTCCTTCGGGGTGGCGAACGAGCGGCAGTGAGACCTTTTATTTAAAGAAAATCAAAATTACATATTTTTTTTTTTTTTTTTTTACTTATGAACTAGCGTAGTCTTAACCTAAGGTACGGGGGTCGGATCAGGCAAAACACAGGAGATCTGGAAAAACGGCACATTTTATTCGACAATAGACTTTGGTAGAAAAATAGTTATTGCTATATTATAAACTAGTTATTGCTATAAATATCACACTCTGTGCGTATGTGTTAGTCGGGCTCGGGCGTAGCCGTCAGTCTTATGACGCCAGAGAAGAAAAGAAAAAAAAAATAACCCTCTTTGCGGTAACAAAAAAAAAGAAAATCAAAATAGTTATCGCTATTTTACATTTATAAATATACCGGTCTCCGCGGGTATTCGCTAGCCCGGCTCGGGCGTAGCCGTCAGTCTTATGACCATAACAACAAAAAAAAACGATAGTAATGATCTTTGTGGCAAACAAAACAATTCGAAATGGTTAACGCTATTTCTACCTCTATACGTACACCGGTCCCTGCGGTTATTCGTTAGCCCGGCTCGGGCGTAGCCGTCAGTCTAAAAAAAAAAAAAAATAATACTGTTTGCAGCAAGTGCGCGTATCAAAAGAAAATCAAATTCACAATGATTACGTGACATCTGGCGTATGACATATAAATATATATCTATCTATATAAACTATGGACTATATCTATAATACTCGGGAGTACGCAATCTCCCTATGCAGGTAGTTTTTCGTACCCTCGGCACGAGGGTTGGTCACGGCGCGTGATTCTTGGCCTAGTTCATGGCCTGGGCTCTCCGTTTGCATCGGCGGAGGTGGCCATCCCTTTCGAAAAAGAGAATCCATCTTTCCCCGGGGATAGATACCCTGTATTGTCCCGTCCTTACATAATAGGAGGGGACCTCCACCCGACGGCCCGTCGGTAGCTGGTACCAGGCGGTGGGGCCTGGCACAGGTTTGCCGTCGTACGGCAGTGACGGAGAGGCACCGGGGAGGCGGGTTCCGGACGGCGTCGGGCGGCCCCCGTTGCCGGGTTGTTCGGTCCAGGCCTGTATCGTGACCGGTTCCGCTGGTGTTGCCGCCTGTTGAGCCGGAGTGGCGGCTGCCACGCTGAGTGCCCTCGCATGTGTCGCGGTGTCCGTTGTTCCCCGTCCGTCCGGGGTCATTTTTGGCGGTGGCGGTGTGTTATGTTGGTGCCCCTTGGCCTGGCGGTGCTTTGGCCTTGTTGGCGGGGCCACCACTCCGTCCCACCAGGTGGGTGGCTCGGGCTTTGTCCCCGAGCTTGGTACCGGGTCGAACGGGCCGACCTGGCTGCCCGTTGCTTTCGATGGTCCGGGTTCCGCGGCTGTCCCGGGTATGACGGCGGGTGGCCGTTTTCTGGCGGCCTCCTCGAGTTCGGCCTTTCTTTTTAGCAGGCCGGGTAGCCAGAAAACTGGTCGTATGGCCCGAATCCGAGGGCCGCAGCGGCGGTGTGGCGATGGTCTCGGTGGTGGGAGAAGTGGTGGCCTGGTCACGAGGCGTGGTGTGGCCAGCGCGACCTGCGGCCCGGCAGCTGTAGCTGGCAGCGTGGTCCTTCCGGTCGGCTCGTCGGGTCCGCGGCCTAGTGGGATCCCTCCGGTCGGCTCGACCGGGGTGGCCTCTAGGTCGGGCAATTGTATCGTTGGTGTGCGGGGCCTCCCCTCTAGGCTCGGCTCCGCCAGGAGCTCCTCCAGCTCCTTCACCCAAGGCTCCATACTCCGGCTCTTGTTGTTGTAGTATACCCTGCGGTTACAGAAAGAAACGCTCGGAATTAGTTTACGGGGTCGGCCTCGGCGACGAGGGGCGGGTGCGGTGGGAGGGTCAGGGGGTGGTGGAGGCGTGCCGTCCGGTTCCGTATTCTCCCCAGTCGGGGTCGCGGCTCGCGTTTCGGTGTCCGATTCTACCGCCGGTTTTAGATCCTGGACGTGGATGTGGCGGAGCCACTTGTTTCGGCCGTCGCGTAGGTCGACGATGACCGGTGATACTATTTTCCCGACGGTGAACGGGCCACTGTACTTTGGCGCGAGGTTCGCGTTGACTCCGGCCGCTTTATCGGATAGCGTATGCTCGCGCTTCCATACGTGGTCCCCGACGGCTGGTCGCCAGTCGCGGTGCCGGAGATCGTAGTACTTGGCTTGTCGGCCGAAGGCCCGAGCCAAGTGCAAGTTCGCGAGCTCCTGCGCTTCCCGGAGATTCTTCCAGCGTTGTTTCGGCGGTTCGTTTGAATCTTCCGTTGACGGTTGGCCCGGTATTCGGAGTTCCCTTCCTTGGTTGAGATACGCGGGGCTGTATCCCGTAGATTCGTGCCAGGCGGTGTTGACGGCGAAGCGTGCTTCCTCTATCTTCTCGTCCCACTGGTTGTGCCGGGCGCCGGTATATTGAGCGAGCATCGTCTTCACTACCTTGTTGGCTCGTTCAACCGGGTTGCAGTGGGGCGAGTACGGCGGTGTTTTCCTGTGAGTGGTCCCGGCGGCTTCAAGCAGGTCGGAGAACGGTCCGCCGATGAACTGGCGGCCGTTATCGGTGATGACCACTTCAGGTGCCCCGTGACGGAGGATAACCTCTCTCCGGATCGCGGCGGCAACGGCGGAGCTGGTGGCCTTTCGGAGCGGTACAAGTTCTACCCATTTCGTGAACCGGTCAAGGGCAACCAACAGCCAGATGTTCCCTTGGCGTGACCGTGGCAGTGGTCCGACGAGGTCGATGGACACCGTATGCCATGGTCGTGTCCCTGGGTTCGCGTGGAGGTGCCCCGCGGGTTGTTGCGGTGGCGACTTGTACCGTTGGCAGCTGGCGCAGCTGCGGACGTATCGGGCGGTCTCCCGAAACATTCCAGGCCAGTAAAATCGTTGTGCCAGACGAACGATGGTCTTCGCGACCCCCAGATGTCCAGCGGTGGGGTCGTCGTGATACTTTCGGAGTATTTCTTCTCGCTCGTTGGTGGGCACGCAGATCTTCCAGGCGTTTCCCGGCGCGGGCTCGTTATAATCGAGCTGGTGCAGTACGTGGCGTTGTAGCTTCCCTTCATGAATTCGGAAGTCGGTGACGGACAACGGATTGCTCAGGACAGCCTCGAATTTCTTCTGATACCATGTGTCGGGGCGCTGTTTCGGTCGGAGCAGGTTAACGCCCATCGTGGGTGCGTTACGGGACAGCGCATCCGCCACATGATTCAACTTTCCGGGCCGGTATCGGACGTCAAAGTCGTACTGCTGCAGCTCAAGTGCCCATCTTGCAAGTCGGCCGGTCGGGTTTTCGATCTGGCGTAGCCATCGGAGCGCCTGGTGGTCGGTGACTACGGTGAAATGGTAGCCCTCGAGGTACGGCTTCATCTTGCGGATTCCCCATATGACTGGCGTAGGCAACGACATGCTCCTCGTTGTCCGGGCCTTGCGTGAGCACGATTCCCAGGCCGCTGTCACTGGCGTCTGTTTGGAGCGTGAACGGCTGCGTGAAGTCTGGACAAGCTAGAACCGGCGCGGCCACTAGCTTCTCTTTCATCGTACGGAAAGCGGTTTCTTCGTCCGCGGTCCACCTCCACTTGGCGTTCTTTCTGGTGAGCCGTGTCAGGGGTTCCATGATCTCGGCAAAATTCGGCACGAATCGCCGATACCATGAAGCCATGCCGTGGAAACGTCGGACGTCCCGAATTGTTTTCGGAGCCGTCAGCTGTGCGATCGCGCTCGTCTTATCTGGATCAGTCCGGATCCCTTGCTGATCCACGATATGACCGAGGTATCGGAGGCTGTCGACGCAGAATCGGCATTTCTCGGGGTTGAGTCGCAGGCCGGCGGCGCGGAGGCGGCGGAAAACTTCACGCAGGTGGCGGCGGTGCTCTTTGAGGGTCCGGCTGACGATAATAATATCGTCGAGATACGCAAATGCGTTCGGCTCCATCTCTGGCCCGATGATCCTGTCAAGCAGCCGCTGGAACGTGGCGGGAGCCGAGTGGAGTCCGAATGGCATTACGGTAAACTGCAACAGCCCTCTTCCGGGCACGGTGAATGCGGTGAGCGGTCGGCTTGAAGCGTCCAGCGGGACCTGCCAGTATCCGTTCTTCAGATCCAACGTCGTCAAGAACTTGGCCCCTCGTAATTTGTCGAGGGTGGCCTGGATGTGAGGCAGCGGGTAAGCGTCTTTTTCGGAGCGGTCATTCAGCCGGCGGAAGTCGACGCAGAAGCGTGGTTTCCCGTCTTTTTTCTTCACGACGACCACCGGCGAGCTCCACGGACTGCTGGATCGCTCGATGACTCCGTCTCGTAGCATCTTATCGACCTCTTCCTCGATTACGGCCTGCATGGCCGGGTTGCGGGGCCGGTACCGTTGCTTGAGTGGCGTCTCGTTGAGCAGCTTGATCCGGTGGTGTACCAGCGTGGTACGCCCGGCCACGGAAGAGAACTGTGCCAGTTCGTGCTCCAAAAATTTTTGGAACGACTCCCGTTCGGTCTCCTTCATTTTCCGGAGGCCCATCTGGAGGCAGGGTTCGGCCAGACAGTTTGCGGCCCAGTTGGCCACCTCCGGGGGCGGTCGGACGGTCAAACGGAGTGCTGCGATGGCCTGAATCCCGAGCAGCACGGGCGGGCCCATCTTCGGTAGTACGGTGAAATCTTCGGTATGCTCGAGATCTCCCACTCGGAAGGATAACCGGACGGTGCCGGACGGACGCATGTCTGATCCATCGGCGAGGCAGATGCGTTGATATCCCTCGGTGGGCCGGACTCCCTGCTCCTGGGCCCATTCCATCGCTTCTGCATTGATGCATGAGAGCTGGGCTCCCGTGTCCAGCATGGCATCAACTTCTCGTCCCAGCATGACGATTGGCAGAAGTGGTCGTGGAGTGTAACGGATTGACGGGCCCGGACTTACTGGCGCTGACTCGGTGACGTCGGGCCCCGCTGTCCGTTTCCCGGCGGGTGACAGTCGCGGGTCAGCACATTGTCGCGGCCGCATCGGGAGCAAAACTTGCGGTACACGTTCCGGCACTCGAACCGTTGGTGCCCCCGTTGCTTGCATCGCCAGCAGTGCGTTGACGGGTGGTACGGTTCGTCTGATTTTTCGGAGCAGTCGACTCCGGGTGACATGCTGAGCCGAGTGAGTCGTGCTTCAAGGGGCTCGGTGGCAGCGGCACTTCGTTCGGTGGTCTCCGCCCAGCTGACCGGCACGGCTCGTGGTACGGCCCTCCGTCCCGTAGAGTCTTCCTCGGCGCCTTCAATGGCCTGCTCTATTTGCTGAACGCGTGCTAGGAGGTCGCGAGCATTTTCCACCTCGGGCCGGTAGATGAGCTTCCGGTATTCTGGCCGCATATTTTCGAACGGCATGTCCATGCGGTGACTATTGTCCATGTTTGCGCGTCGCATGAGCATGACTACGGCGGTCATGAACTCGTGGAATGGCTCGTTGGGCCGTTGGCGGCGCGCGCGAGCCTCGGTCTCTCGCTGAAAACGCGAGCGATTTGATGCGAACACTTGCACAAATTCTTCCGAGAATTGCTCCCACGTCTCGATCTCTTCCCGACTGTTTCGGTACCAGATCTGGGCTTGCCCTCGGAGTAATTCGGGGACCCCGCGGAGCAGGTCGTCATCGCTGAGGTCGTAGGTGAATCGGAGCTCGGTCATGCGTTCCAGGAATGATAACGGGTCCTTCCCGTCGGTGGTATTACCAGACTTCCGGATACGGTCGATGTTCTGGTACGGGTCCTTCCTTTCGATTACAGTTTTCTCGATGACGGTTTTCCCGGGGCCAGTTGCTTCGGTGACGGCCTTTCCGGTGGCACCTGTCACTGTCTCGCTGGCGGCCGCCATGTTTCTGGTGCTCACCCCGTCTTTCTGCTCGGCCATTTCGGTGGGGTCGTCGGTCTGCTGTCGTATGTAGTCGGTTAGTCGCTGGCGCAGCTCCTCGGCGGTTCCGATCGTAGACAATTTACTACGTTGCAGCTCGGCGATCAGCTGATCCTTCGTCAGACGGATCCGTTTCATTCGGCCGTCTCGTCTCCTCTTTCGGTGGCTGTAGTTCCATCGATCGCCGCTAGATGGCGGCGTAGGTCCTCGTCATGCTTCGTGAGTGCGGTGTACGATCCTGTCACCACTTCTCGCCACTAGGTGTCCGGCACTGTCGTTTCGAGTCACTTCGCGCAATTGCTAGTCTCGCCTCGTGGCGCTAGATGGCGTGTGCGGCACTGTTCGTATTTATCACTTTTCACTCGCGACCGCGCGATCTTCCGGTGTTGACACGAGAGGGCGCGCGGCTCGCGTGTGTTCCGCGGCGTGTTAACCTCAAAACCACGTGGGAGGTTAACCTCAAAACTTCGCGACGCGCCACGTGGTTGACACTTTCAAGGTCCCTGTTCGGGCGCCATGTAACGAGTCCGGTTTCTCGTCACAACGGTGTTCTCACCCTCGTGCCGAATGGCTCGCCGAGCCAGGGTTCGCGGCGAGGGGAGCGGTCGGGAAACGGTGGTTCGGGCGAGGTAGTAAATAAACTCGGACACTCGATGTAACTTTTTACATCTCACTAGGCCGCGGATCGCGGAGATGCCGGTCGCGGTATTCGCGGGCGCGCGTACGGGTTCGCGGTTCGCGGATCCAGGGTCGGCGGCGGTCACCGGCTCGTCGAGGTACGCGGCGTTCTGTCCGCGACGGCTCGTCGACTCTACGGAGATATCGGAATCGGCGGCTCGCGGTCGGGTTATCGGGGACGGTCTGGGTCAGGGGAAGCGGTGTGGTTCGCTCGGCGGCTCGCGAAGCGGGAGAGGAGGCAACGGCCCGTTGCACCGGGTGTTCCGACGGCTCGTGGGAACGGCGACGGGAACTTCGGCGCGAAGCTGGTGCGGGATTCGTTCAACGGCACGTTGAACGGGCGAGGATACAACGGCACGTTGCAGAACGGGGTTCCGACGGCTCGTGGAACGGCGACGGGAACTTCAACGGCACGTGAAGCGTAGGTTAGAATCGTCCGACGGCGCGTGGGACGGGCGAGGATACAACGGCGCGTTGCAAAAGGTGTTCCGACGGCTCGTGGGAACGGCGACGGGAACTTCGGCACGAAGCTGTACGGAGGATTCGTTCGACGGCTCGTTGAACGGGCGAGGATGCAACGGCACGTTGCAGAAGATGTTCCGACGGCTCGTGGGAACGGCGACGGGAACTTCGGCACGAAGCGGTTACGGTGGAAGGTTTGGACACAACGGCGCGTTGCTCGGGTAGCGGGGACGGTCGGGGTCGGGAGATTGACGGCTCGTCAAGGTAAGGCGCTTACCAATGGTCCGTTTAGGCGGCTCGCCTGCCGGACGCGGAAAGAGAGTGAGTCTTCTCCCGTGCTGCCTTTTATAGGCAAATTCGGTGGTAATTGCGGGGTACGCGGGTTGCGGTGTGCGCGATCAGTGCCTGTTTCGAGGCGCGAAAACGCGGGAAGATGTGTGGCCATGTGTCGCGCCTGGTTACGAGGCGTGAAATTGCGCGGTACGGATTCGGATTCGGTCGGGATTGTTCGGCGCGTTTCGGTGACACGCGAGTCTTCGCGTTCGTAACAGAGCTGTACTGAGCCCGGTGTACTGGTCTGTTACACAATAATTATATATTGGGCACCCTCTGCCCCTCCCTCCGCTTCCAGGGCCGAAGCCTTGTATGCCCCCACGGCCGAAGCTTCGTCCGGCCCCATGGCCGAAGGCTCGTCCGCCCCTACGGCAGAAAGCCCGTGCGCCTCGTCGGCCGCGGTCCCCTCCTAGCTGCCGATACAGATCATTGCGCACCACGCGCAGTAATCGTTTCTCTAACGTCTAAGAAGTATAAAAAAATATATAACTATTAGAATATGGGTATACAGGGTAAATTCGATAAAGCAGGACACCTAAATATCTCCATTACTTTTCGTTGTACAAAAAAACTTCGTAGGACAAAGTTACACTGTTTGAAGGGCCACATATAACGGTGTAAGGGAAAAAAAATTTCAAGGTCATTTTTATGAGATTTCAAGGTTATCGATGTTTTTTTTTAAATGGAATGATATATTTTCGTTAACGTAATGTTGTAGCTGACAAAATAACGAATTCATGCACGTAACACAATATGACCTTCAAATTACCTTCAACCCAGAAAAATGGTATAAATAAAATTCAACGTGTAAGATTCATTTGATGTATTTCTGTTACGCCAAATGTTCAAAAATATTCCCTTGAGCTACTATGCATTCAAATGTATCGCAATACACAACATAATAACAGATTCGGTGTTGACAGGAGGACAATTATGATATACCTTCACCTATACGTTCGTACAGAATCGTGTTTATCCACTACTAATTACTCAGAAGACCTTCTTGCTATCAGATTTCCACAGTTTTTAAGATTTCTCGATCAGTTTATCGATGAACGTTTCACAATGCGTTACTCGAAGGAAGATAAGATTGATATAATTTTCATTTATGGAGAAAGTCGACAGTGTTTAAGAGAAGCCGTGCAGTTGTACAAGGACCGATTTCCTAATCGTAATTGTCCATCAGTTTCCGTTTACTCTAATTTGTTAAATAAATTCCGTGAAACTGGCAGTGTCGAAAATAAAAAACGTACAAAGGTGAGGACTGTAAGGAATGAAGCAAACACAATTAATTTTCTGGCAGCAGTGAATACAAAAACTCATGCTAGTACGAGGCAAATCGCACGAGGAAGTGGCATTAGTCAAAAATGTGTAGTGCAAATACTCCAGGAACACAAATTTCACCCCTTTCACCTATCAATTCATCAAGAACTTATGGTAGAGAGTTTGTAAATCGTGTAAACTTTTGCCAGTGGGGATTGAGACAATTGATAAACGATAGAGCTTTTTTTAATCAAGTATTATTTACCGATGAAGCTTCGTTTACAAATCACGGGCAAATAAAGGGTATAGCCGGATAAGATAGTCCAAAATGCCCTTGAGCCGAATTTTATCGATAAGGTGCCATTCGATAGAGCACCAAGAAAAACCATACTGTGCAAAGTTTCAACCCTGTATCTCAATCGGGAGGGTAGTTATGGGGTAAAATCGAAAAATCAGTTTTTGGCTTATTTTCCCTAGTTAATGACGTTTAGAAATTCTGAGAAAAATCTGACACATGTCAAGAACCCAAATACATACTTTGCAATTGGTTTCAGATTTTTAAAGTGAAAATCCTGCTTGTAAAAAATCAAAAACCTCAAAACAATCGAAAAAATGCAGATTTCATATCGAAGTTCTAGAGTGACAACATTTATATTTTTACAGTAGCAGTATATTGTCATAAGTATTGTTCATGAATTTTTTCAGATTTTTTGGTTTGGTGCGCCGTTGTTAAAAAAAATAAAAACTGATATTTTCGACGTTTTTTCCGCGAAGAACTAAGCTAACCATAAAATTATTACGTTCTATTTGTTCTGTAAGTCTATCAGGCACTGATAAACCTTGAACATTATTAAAAAATAATTAAACAATGAAATCGGCTTGATTAGTATTTTTACTATGTCAGCGTATTACATCTGAAAGTATTAAACACAATCCCAACAGCTCGGTTGGCTCAGAGCGTTAGGCGCTCGAGTGTTGATCTGCTTATACTAGGTTCGCGCCCGGTATACGTATACACTTTTTTTTACTTGATTAATTCTTTTTTTATGTCTAACTATATAATAATCAATGGCATGTTTGTAGATTTCTTTTCTATATGTAAAAAGGCGGCACTTATTGCAGAGTAACAGTCACTTCTTTATTTAAAATTCTAGACCACCTCATTGTGATTCTATAACTGTATTTATCTGTTTTCTTGTACCGCGTAATTTCCGAACTAGAATGTTACATTTAATACACCTAACACGCGAGGTTTTGGTATCAATGATTTATATCCTTTCACTTGCCATGCTGATAACACTCAGAAAATAACTAAAGAACTCAGAAATAATTCACTCACTACAATCTTCACCGTTCGGAGCTCGGTCCAAGAATGACCAGAGTTGCTTGGAATAACAATTTTCACATTTCGGGGTATCGTTTTCCCCTATCCGGGTCTGGAGGGTGAAAGTTCAGCTTTTTGACCGTACCATTGCCCTCAACTACACCCGCGACTGATAAACGATTAACAGGTAACGACAACCCTAGTAATCCGTTACCTGGTACTGATGATCGACAGAGTCATAAAGCGAGTAGAGAAAAGAAAAGGTGAACATAAAGGTAAAGGTAAACGGACGGGCTAAAGGTACAAAATTATAAAACACGGACACTTTGTCCGTTTTTACAAAACTTTTACAAAACCGTTTTCTCTATAACGGAGTATTTAAAACTCGAAGACACGTATAGATTTACTGCAGAAAATATTTAATACTACCAGATTTAAGAAGATGTGTAACTAAAAATTGATGATGTTAACAATTGCTCCAAAATTTTTTTTGCGAATTTTACCTTAAAATTATTTTTTTAATATTTAGATATTGCTTCTAAAAGAAATCTACAAACATGCCATTGATTATTATATAGTTAGACATAAAAAAAGAATTAATCAAGTAAAAAAAAGTGTATACGTATACCGGGCGCGAACCTAGTATAAGCAGATCAACACTCGAGCGCCTAACGCTCTGAGCCAACCGAGCTGTTGGGATTGTGTTTAATACTTTCAGATGTAATACGCTGACATAGTAAAAATACTAATCAAGCCGATTTCATTGTTTAATTATTTTTTAATAATGTTCAAGGTTTATCAGTGCCTGATAGACTTACAGAACAAATAGAACGTAATAATTTTATGGTTAGCTTAGTTCTTCGCGGAAAAAACGTCGAAAATATCAGTTTTTATTTTTTTTAACAACGGCGCACCAAACCAAAAAATCTGAAAAAATTCATGAACAATACTTATGACAATATACTGCTACTGTAAAAATATAAATGTTGTCACTCTAGAACTTCGATATGAAATCTGCATTTTTTCGATTGTTTTGAGGTTTTTGATTTTTTACAAGCAGGATTTTCACTTTAAAAATCTGAAACCAATTGCAAAGTATGTATTTGGGTTCTTGACATGTGTCAGATTTTTCTCAGAATTTCTAAACGTCATTAACTAGGGAAAATAAGCCAAAAACCGATTTTTCGATTTTACCCCATAACTACCCTCCCGATCGAGATACAGGGTTGAAACTTTGCACAGTATGGTTTTTCTTGGTGCTCTATCGAATGGCACATTATCGATAAAATTCGGCTCAAGGGCATTTTGGACTATCTTATCCGGCTATACCCTTTAAAAAACCTGCATTATTGGTCATCTGAAAATCCGCGGTGGTTACGGACAGTCGACAAACAAAGACCATGGTCCGTCAATGTTTGGTGCGGAATTTTAGATAACCAAATAATTGGGCCTCACTTTATTACCGAAACATTAAATGCAGAAAAATACATTGCATTTTTACGAGAATCGTTACCAATTCTCCTGGAAAATACAGCATCTACATCATGACCAATACAAGGTATATTTGAAGGTCATATTGTGTTACATGCATGAATTCGTTATTTTGTCAGCTGCAACATTACGTTAACGAAAATATATCATTCCATTTAAAAAAAACATCGATAACCTTGAAATCTCATAAAAATGACCTTGAAATTTTTTTTCCCTTACACCGTTATATGTGGCCCTTCAAACAGTGTAACTTTGCCCTACGAAGTTTTTTTGTACAACGCAAGTAACGAAGATATTTAGGTGTCCTGCTTTATCGAATTCACCCTGTATAATAAACAACTCACAATTAAAAATGAAATAGAATTTATTCTATTTAAAATATATGAATGCACCGTTGTGACGCACGTCTTTACTATTTGACAGATTCGACAGAAGTGAGGATCACTCTACAAAATAACAGACGTCGATCAAAGAAACAGATAAGAGTTGAGGGTTTTATGACGCAGACAGCATTGATGCAATGTTCATTTAAATAGATGTTCGAGAGTCAAACAAACTGAATTTGCCTACTAAATAAGAGTACATAGATTATTTTTGTCAATTTATAAATTCCAACACGCTCCCTTAAAAATAAATCTATTATTTAGTTAAGACATGCCTTCCTTGTGCTTCGTCTGGGGCTAATTACAAATGGTCCAACATTTGTTGCATAAGATTAGGGAAACCCAGAAAAAACCTAATCAGACCAGTACATACACACACATGTATATATACGCATATAAGGAAATAAGCAAAAAAAAAATAATTACAATTACTTGCAAACAAAAAAAAATATCAATATCAATACAATTAATCTATTCTTTCAAATCCAGTCCATTTCTCAGTTCTAAGAATGCTGGCTGCTGGTAACGGCTTGATCAAAATATCGGCCAGCCGACTACCTGTAGGCATATGTAACAATTTAATTATGCCCTTTTCAACCTGTAAGAGATCTGCACCGAGCAGGCCTGTCACTAGAGAACCGCGTACCATACCGTACCGAAGAAAACCAAACGTAGCCGATCGAGACTGAACCGCGCCGCTACGCATTACCGACGCGCACCCCGCACCGCACGATCACCGCGCCGCGAAACTAGCACCGATGGGAATCAGTTGACGAATTTTCCCACGCGCGTGAGAAACCCGTGTGAAACAGTCGCGAATTACCGCACCGCACCACCACCCGAGCCAACGATCCAGGAGCTATAAAAGCTGCCACGCAACCGACGGAGTCCCTTCTAATCTGAGACGTGACTCAGAGCACTTCGGTCCTGCCACGATCCTCTTGTAAGTATTCCTATCGGTGACGAACTACGTTCCACCGAGCAGAACACGGTGTACCGCCATTCTGCTAACCTTGCTTCCTGTTCCATGAGAGCACTCCGCCGGTGACGAACTACGTTCCGCCGAAGCAGAGCACGGCGTACCGCCACTCTGAAGGCCACGGTGTACCACCAGCCATCTCGTCAAGGCGTACCGTCAACGAGAACGACCGTCGAGCACGATGTACCATCGCTCGTCGCCGTAGAACCGCCCGAGAGGATTTAGACGCACGGTGAACCACCACGTCGACGTCCAACCGACCCGACTCGGGCAGGGAACTCCCTTCCTTCCAAGCCGTCCTTCTCCCGTCCAGAAGTTAGAGCACGGCGTACCGCCACTCTGAAAGGCCAAGGTGTACCACCAGCCGCCTCGTCAAGGCGTACCGCCAACGAGGACGTTCGACGAGCACGATGTCACCATCACTCGTCGCCGTAGAACCGTCCGAGAGGATTTAGGCGCACGGTGTACCACCACGTCGACATCCGACCAACCCGACTCGGGCAGGGAATTCCTTTCCCTCCAGACCGTCCGTTTTTTTGCAGTCACGCAACGACCCCGCGCCGTAACCGCGACCGTTCCGCACCGCGCCCGGGAGCGCCGCGAGAAGACCGGGATCACCGTAAGTTTGTTCTCCGCGCGCTGGAACCCGGCAAACCGTACCCGCGAAACTCGCCGGCAGCGAGCAATAAGTGAAACCGCCTGTGTACGTTTCTTTCAACCCGCGTACCTCGTCCAGTTCTCCATCGACATTTCTCTCTCGTCGACATCGAACCCTGGAACGACGAGCTATCAACAACGGGAGGAAGTTACCAGGACCCGGAGCCGTATACAAGGAAACCGGACCGTTACAAACCTGTTCTCTAGAAAAATGGTACTTTATATCTATTGTGACGTGGCAGATTTTGCCAGCGTCCGTCCGAACCCTTCACGAAAGACCGGGTCACGATTAGGCGATATCAAAGCGAGGCGGGCACCGCGAACGCTCTCCCTGGGACGTCCGATTACCAGAGGAACGTAATTATCGCGCTCAAATGTCGCGCCTCTGAGCGCGACACGAAGTTTCAGGTCATACCGACCCCATAAGGGGCCAGGGACCTATCTCCGACCGCTGATTGGCGAACACCCTCAAGACGAGGCGCTCGGTAAACCTATCGCAGGACGCCGTTTTCCAGAAGGACGGCCAGGATTGGACCGAGCCCGGATCTGCCAACCCGGAGAGATCGACGAGGATAATTGAATTGGGAACGAACGTCTGTCCACCCCGTCGATACCTCACCCGGAAAATGCCACGAGAGCAGCTCCGGAATGGCGCGGACCGAACCCTAACGCCCTCGCCATCGTATATCGGCCGAGCCCCGAAATTGTCTAAATATCGGAGGCCCGGGGCCGAAAGCTATCGAGTCGCCCCTGAGGCGAGGAGCGACGCGATAGGCCCGAGCGTCGCCAACGGCGGAGATAGTTAAGGGAGTAGGGGGACGCCCCACTTCCGCGTTCCTCAGCCGGCTCGAACTGGGTCACTGGACTGAAATCTCGCGCTGCGAATCGAGAGTAAAAGTAATCGACCAACGGTTAAGAGATTATCGTGGTAAGTGCCGGTCAGGCCTTTGTGATTACATATAATTAGTGACCAGTTCGTGTCGGTTCGGGGGCGTTATTGGCGGGACTTTGAACTTCGTGTTCGTGCAGTCTACTACTGCGGATCCGTATGCGTCTGCCCAAGACCAGGAGTCGCTCTCCTGCGAGGTACGCCCGGCCGTAGGTCGTGAAGTCGCCGGTTTTCCGTGCACGGGTTCCGGGACGCACGATTTTCGTTAAAGACGTATTTCGGCTCACCTCGAGACGTTACCCGGTGTAGCGCCGCCAAGTGCTCGTTTCGTTCGCTCGATCGTTTCGCCCGCGTACCGTGCCTCGTTCGATATTTCGAATCCCTTTCGACCAGTCCGAAATCTATCCGCGTATGTTATCGGAGCTCGGCGGAAATCGTGCCTTTTAGGCTTGTATTTAACGCGAAGTCCTGTGACCGCCGAGCTCAACGCGATCGAAGAAATTACGCGCGAGCGGCCGAACACCCACCGAGAATTATCGCTTCCGCGCCGGCAAATTTTGTGACTACCGCCGGCCTTCGCCGGTGGCTTGTGTATGACCCATCGTTAATAAACGATTGTGATTTGCCAAAAGATCGGGAGTGATTAATTTATTCCGTGAGAAACGTTCCCGTCGCGGGGAATGCTCCGTCCTTTTTCCCCACGCGGAATCCTGGCCGCGCTCATGGCTATCGCAGGTTATCGTGGTCCTCGCAAGTCCGGAGAGAGAGTATTTGTCGACCGCGAAAAGTGAGAGTTTCGCACGGCACGCCGATGTGCCTGGCGCCTGAGTGATCCTCGATCGGTTTATTGTATTTCGATCCGGATTTGCGAGAGATCTCCTTGTCCCGGGAGGACCACGTGTCGCGCGACCGAGCGTGGCCCGGTCGTAAGGCCATAATTTCCCGAGTTCGGACGCGTTTCCCTTCTGGAAACGTGATCGACGTGACACTATGTGTTTTGATCTTTTATGATTCGTTGGGTTGTTAGCAATACTAATGCAGCCATTGTTATCCTCATAGATTATCTATATTTAACAGCTTCATAAAGAGCCATATATTCAGCTTCTGTAGATGGAGCTGCTATAGATGCTTGCCGTTTTGTGTTCCTGCATATTGTGCATCTTTCAAATAATTCTGTTTCAATTAGTCGCCAATTAGACTTATCTGAAAGCCAAGACCACATTGGTCTGATTATCTTCTTTGGTTTATCCCATCCCAACAAGTAATCATCCAATCCTCGTGCATCTTCCAACTTGGCTCTCTTCGTCGACGGCTCGTCAAATTGGGCAGCTATATGGGCAGTGTTAAGGTCACTCAAAGCCTGACCCAGGAGGGTAACTTTGTGAAATAAATCCTTGACGAATCCTGCAATGCTGTCAGCAAAATAACTGACCAAAGCCTCGTTATGTTTCACTTCCGTCTTGTCATCTCCTTGCCCACTCCAAAACTTACTCAAGAAACTCTGCTTGACTCTTCTTGGCTCTATATTTTCCTTTACCCCAGTCATCTTCTTGTTTCTATTTATGACGGAATACCACGCACTTAAGATTGAATTTATGTCACTAGACATATCTTTTTCACTCGCCGACCTCCCCCTAAGGTACTCGTCGGCTCCGTATGTCATTTGGTCGAGCACTAAATCCTTAACAAATTTCTCGTGGGCACTACACTTACTGATTTCAATCTTTTCACCTTCTATGTCTATCACGATGTTGCAATGGCACATACACCCCAGAGTACACATCTCAAAACCGTTTACAGTCTTGACAATTACGACCATTGAGCACCAATAAGCGAAATGCGCCTACTGTTGTTTGTAGGTGACGTTTCCATCAAAACTAGCGTAACCTGTCGCTCGCCCTTTTAAGTGTGCGTCGCTGCCGTCACTCTCTCTCGGGTCGCGTGTAACTTGAAGTGTCTTCCCCTTCATCTTGTCGTATACGGATGTCACTTCCAATGGGTTCACCCACGAGGTTAAACTTCGCCATAACACAGGGTTGTCTCCATTGATTTGCAGTGGTAGCTCCGTCTCTAATATCTTATTTTTCTCTAAGCCATGTCTCTCCAACTGTTAACGCGAACGCTGTTTTGTTGTTTGTTGAACGTTGTTTTGTTTTCTCGTCACCTGTACTCGCTCTATTTAAATGTATGTATGTGTCGATCTATATTATGTATGTTATCGCTCTGTCTGTATTGTCCTCACTCGGGCAGTATAGTTCGCGCAGTCTAAATAAACGGATCTGTCCTCAAGTGATCAATACCTTTTCTCTGTCTGTCTAACTCGTGTCAAAGACTAACTTTAAACCACTATCTCCTTTTCACTATCGGGCGGCAAGATTAAATTATTAAAAGAATCGCTCTCCACATTAGTGGTCCTTCGAGCCAGATCTTGCAAGCTATAACGGTAGTGAAACAGAACAGGACATTTCGCGCCTCTCTTGTTAGTTTCTCGATTAGCGGCGATCTCGATACGTATCGTGCGTAAGTGGATATCTCTCGTGATTTAAAACGCATTCCGGAACGCGTATTTAAATCTTCTCGAAAGTACTTGACTCTCTCAAACTCTTACTCGTATGTGCATGTGTGAGTGGGAACCGTTGCCGCTCTGACCGTTGGAATAAAAATTTGAACCTCGTAAACTCAGTGACTGTTATTGTTGTGGTTGACTGTGACTTTGTAGATATCGAAAATGAGTGCCGCGACCTTCGAATATCTTCTCGAACAACAACAAACGCTGTTTGGATACATTTCGCGTTCCGTCGAAAACGTTCGAAAAGTCGGAGACGAAAAGATCACTCGCCGGCGTGCGCAAGTTCGCCAGGAGGCTCTTCGCAAAAATTGGATGAAATTCGAAGCGAACAACGACAAAATTTGCGCTGCAAAGGCCACACTCAACACTGAGTCACGAGAAAAAGTTAATAAACTCGCGTACTTCTCGGAAGAAATCTTCATCAATTGCGAAGAGAACTTTCTTGATGCTCAAGAGGCCATTCAAATCCTGCTAGACGAACTCACGGACAATGAAAACAGTCTGAAAACGAAAGACCAGGATGACGAGGACCAACAGAGCACGAAAAGCAAGAAAGCTCGACTTCCAAAAATCAATCTGCCCAAACGGTGATTACTCGGAATGGGCAGAATTTCACGATCTGTTCAAATCTATGGTTGTCTCCAATACTGACCTGGATCCCGTGGAAAAACTAAAGTACCTCAAGATGTGTCTCTCAGGAATCGCAGGTGTACGTTTGAAGGATGTCGCTCTTGGAGCGAGTAATTTTCAAATCGCTTGGGACGATCTTATGGCGTATTTCGAAAAAAGGCGCATGCTTGTGGGCGCCGCGTTAGAATCGCTCGTTTCCGTTAAATCGCTAAATCGTGAATCAGCGTCGGATCTCCAGCGACTATATTCAGAAATCAAACAAGTTCTCTACTCTCTCGAACCGAGCTCGACAGACCTGTCAAACACTGGGACGACATACTAGTCTTTACGATGGTTGGGAAACTCGACGCGACCTCAATTAAAGAATGGGAAAGTGAACTCGGTGCTAGTACAGAACCTCCAACCTGGAAGCAACTCGTAGAATTCATGATTTCGCGAATCCGATCGCTACAAGCGTACGAGAGAGCAAAAGGAAAGCCACGCGTCGAGCCTCAAACCGCCTCAAATTCTCGCCAAACGAGTGCTAAAACGCATCATACGGCAACCTCGACAGGTGCTATTACGTGCTCACTCTGCGACGCCGCTCATTATCTCTCGTCTTGTCCAAAATACCTTGGGAAGTCTACGGAACAGCGTCGCGAGTTTCTCGCGCAGAAAAGACTGCTATAATTGTCTAGGTCCGCATCAACGCAAGATGTGCCGTACGCCAAAACGATGTCGAATGTGCGGAGCCCAACATCACACATCGATACATATTGGAGAAGCCCGCGCGCTTCTCGATCAGGGATCGGAGATCTCGCTCATCACGGAATCCTTAGCTCAACGCCTCCGACTCCCGCGCTCACATTCGTCGATCTCCATCGTCGGTATCGGGGCGGAATCGTCGCGTCCTTTGCGTGGCACCGTCGCTCTGAATCTGCAATCTCGCGTACGACCAACGTTCACGTGCAAAGTAAACGCCTTTATACTGTCGAAACTCACAGGATACTTGCCCTCAACGAAAGTATCCGATCATAGTTGGCCGCACCTACAGGATCTCGAATTGGTTGATCCGAACTTTGCACTACCTGGACGCATCGATCTCGTGCTCGGAGCGGATGTCTACGGTTTGTTCCTCGTAGAAGGTGTTGGCAAAGGACCAGTCACATCTCCGATGGCTCAGAATACGTCTCTCGGCTGGATCCTGTCGGGCGTCGTCCCCGCAGCGAACGAAACATCGTCTCAGCCAATAGCTCAAAGTTTTCAATGTGCACCCGATCGCGGACTTCTGGAGCTTCTACAGAGATTCTGGATGCAGGAAGAAGCGTTTTCAGTAGTACCGGATCAATTGTCGCCTGAAAAAACTCAGTGCGAGTCTCATTTCGCTGCTATTCACGCGCGAAATTCAGAGGGAAGATATATTGTTCGTCTACCCTTCAAAAGGATACCGGAAAATGTGGGGAATTCTCGATCGCAAGCTCTCAGGGTGTTAACCCGTCAGGAAAAACGCTTCTCCAAGGATTCGACCCTACAAAACGCGTACGTCTCATTCATGGAGGAGTACGAAAACCTGGGACACATGCGTCGCGCGGCAGACACAAATCCGGATCAGAATCGCGTTTATTATCTTCCGCATTTGTGTGTAATCCGCGAATCAAGCTCCTCTACGAAGTATCGCGTCGTGTTTAACGGATCTCAACAGACAGATCGCGGTATCTCGATCAACGACTGCCTGCATGAAGTTGTTCACGGATCTCTCTGACGTCATTACCCGCTGGCGCGTATTCAAGTTTGTGTTCTCGGCAGACGTGTCAAAAATGTTTCGCCAAATCCTTGTTCATCCATAGGATCAAGATTTTCAAAGAATCCTCTGACGTAACTTCCGCGGTGAACTCGTAGAATTCGCCTTGTGCACCGTAACGTAGGACCTATCATCCGCGCCCTTTCTCGTGAACAGAACTCTACGGCAATTGGATAAGGACGAAGGTCATCACTTCCCTCTCGCCGAAGGAGTGATCAATGAAGGCACCTACATAGACGATGTCTTCTCCGGTGCGCACAGTCTCGAACAAGGCCGCGAAAAAATTGAGCAAGTCGCCATCTCTTCAAGGCGGGCGGCTTTCCGCTGAAGAAACGGACCGCCAACCACAACGACCTGCTTGATAGCATTTCCACAGCTGATCGCGAAGCTGCTCTCTCCCTCTCTCCCTCCTTCGCCCTCTCTCTCCGTCTCTCCCTCTCTCCCTCTCTTTTCCTCTCTCCCTCTCTCCCCCTCTCTCCCTCTTTCCCTCTTTCCCTCTCCCTCCCTCTCGCCCTCCCTCCCCCTTTCCCCTCCCCCTCTCCCAACCCTCCCTCCCTCTGCAGGAAAAACTAAAAATGTGTTTGCCATAAATCTTACAGCGGTCCTTCTCGCATCCTGTTTTTCGTCTGACCGTCCCGTCGTTTTCGTAAACGTGCTACAGCGTGCATTTCGAATTTCGACACGCAAAATGCTCTTCCTATATTCTTTAGAAAAATCTTGCAGAAAATCAGTGTCGTTCGAGCCGCGGTAGAGAGAACATCTCCAAAGATTTGTCAATTCAAAGCTAACGGTTGCTATTAGTTGTGTTTTTGATAGTGATGTTTAAACTAATCACTAGACTGCGGATATGGCAATTATTGTTAGTACATAACTATGTGTGTAGACAAATGTGAACAGTGATTGTGAGTGTGGAAAAATTTCAAGGCATCTGTGTGAAATAAACATACGAATTATTCAACGATTCGAAAGTGAAAGTGAAATTCTGGATCATCGACTTGACCGCGCATCCCTTAGGCCTTATTACTATCTACCACCGGCTGTGCAGTTCGTCGACCTGGCCGTATGTCCCTTACCTTTCGGTGCTGCCGTATACCTGATGACATCTGTGCAGTTCGTTACCGAGTGACCCAGTGACACACATTTCGAAGCAGCAAATGGATTTACGGCTGAATAAGTGAGTTTTTAATACAATAAGTTTCTGCTTCTCCTCTCATTCGGGTAAAGTTGCCGTAAGTCGAGTAAAGATAATGTGGATCCTCAACGATTTCAATGACCTTGAATGTGTTTTAAAACTCGACGTTTTAAATATCTTTTTCCTTTGAAATAGTTGGCGGTCGGCTTTAGTTTCGGAGATATTAACACGCCGTGCCCGCTATCAAGAACACCCATATGAATTTACAAGTAATGTTTTTTACGATTATCTCGTAAACTAAAGCCAATCGCCAAAAAGTCTAAAGAGAAATGTTGTTCAGAATCATGGTCTTGGCAACATATCCAAAGCTCATCGAAATCGGAGAGGATTCACATTATCGAGAAACTCTTGCTCGTTGCGATATCGCGGCGTACTACCGACTCTCGCTTGCCAGCGCGGCGTGGCGCGCCGAGCCAGGACGCGCCCTGTTTGGTCCGTGTTTTTCGTTAATAACTCCTAAACAAAGCCGAATTTGACTTTTGTGCAAAGGAAACTGTCTCTTAGAATGGTCTCAGGAACCACCCCCTTTCGGGTTCTTCACGAGTTTTGGGACACCCTGTATAACAAACGTACAATAGTACTATGCGAGCGAGCTCAAACGAGAAAGACACAAAATATATGTATAATAAACGTATACTAGTAATATAAAGGTAACTAAAGAATATATATGTGAATAAACGTGTAATAATATGTGAGCAAACTCTAACGCAGAAATATATATATATATATATATGATAATGAAAATAATGAAAATAGGCGAGAAATAGAAATAGTAGGAATGGCAATGAAATATACGACCAATAATGTATAATAATGAAAATGAGGCGAGGAGTAGAATTGGTAAAAATGGTAATGAAGTATACGACCTGATCCGCACTGGGAGAAATCCGAAATGGTAGAGAGCTGAACTGGGAGAAATCCGAAATGGAAGAGAGCCGAAATGGAAGAGAACTGAACTGGGAGAAATACGAAATGGAAGAGAGCGATTCGCGCGATCCTGCCTTATTTATAATTGAAGCGCGGACCATAGGAATTCGGCGAACCGTGAAATCCCTTTTATTTCGATCGTACGATGTACGGACAAGTATGTTATTCTCCGAATCTATTCTTTCCATTGTCCGAGCAGGGAAGACGGTTGACACATACGTACACCTGTACTCGCTGTTACCATGCTGGCGTTTGCTTGTACCGGTGGCAATCGCGTCTTTTCCGATTCCCTATGATCGCGCTCGCGGGGAAGTATATATATATATACGCGTGAGATGTATATATGTATATAGGTACCTAGTGTACGCTTTTAAACGCGATTTTCGGTTTGAGTCGTATGAAGGAGATATATGTTATGACGTTGTCCCTTTTCCACGCGGGTTTCTGGCCGGCGGAAATCGTCAACTCCCGAGAATTTACAGCCGCTGAGGACGGGCCGTGCTCGGCCGCACGGACACGGTCCTCTCGGGACAAAATGAGCGACGAGAAGATTCGGAAAATACACAAACTAATGGTTCGGGCGCCAGATACTCATGTATCACACTAACTAACACCAAAAGGTCGTGTTCGAGGAAGTCGAACACGAGTCTCGAATCTTCTCGTAATCTCCGACGGAAAGCGACGATACGGGCAAACAGGCGTTCGGACACAGGAAATAACGGGGACAGCCCTCGCGGCAGGACGGATCTCGCAGGTCGGAAATAAATCGAGAGTGTAGGGCTCGAACGATTTTATTCGTGGTCAGATTGAAGATACAGGCGAGCGGCCACGATGCCGCAACCCGGGAGCCCGCGCTCCTTGTACACTTTAGCGACGGATGTTCGTTCGCGGAACGCGTTAGTCGATTTCGAATGGTTACTTGTCACGGAAGTACGGTACGACGGTACTATTACATCTCGCGAGAGACGGGAATTTAACAAGCGCAGGTGTACGGCGTAATTCGCACGGACCGTCGCGTGGTCGACGAGTTCGGTTCGTTTCGCGTTCTCGAATTTACAACGACGAGCTTATCCTTTTCCGACGCGGCTCCTTGAGGAAGTCTTCCGAAATTAGAATGGGGGGGACTACTCTACGCGACTCAAAGCGTCTTCCGGATTGACGCGAGCACCAAGCACGAGGCCCGAAGGGCCTCGGCACACCAAAGTTCCGAGGACGAGACGAACACGTGTCGTCCTCGCACCAAATTACGAGCCACCGCGAAGTATGACGAAACCAGGAATCACTGATCGACTCACCGTGTAGATCTTCTATTTTCCCTGTCGGTTCGGTAATACGGCGGTTGTACGGCCTTCTCGGGATTTCCTTGACCCTCGGAACTCGATAGGGCAGGTACGGGATTCGCAAAACCACCCGCGACACGGAACTACGTTAATCAATTACGGAACTCGAGAATACGGCCTGACAAGGCAACGATCTGTTCCCCAGAAGAACCAGCGCGACAGTGATCCCCGAATTCGAATCGACGGAACGCATCGATCCTAGCTCCCCCCACTCCTTTCGTCCTACCGAATTTCCCTATGGGCGCACCCGCAACGCAACTATCCCTAGCCGCAGGATCGGACTTTCGGAACAGGTCGTCGGGCCCCCGACCTTCATGACACCAAGTAACGGCCGTCGCTGACGACCGGGGAGGAGGAATCCTCCCAGGCGCTCCGGCGCACCACCCACGCCGGGGTCAGTTATAGGCAGGGTGAGACGACGGAGGAACCACCAACATGCTCGGACTTAACGCATTCATGACCCCATCGTCCCACGTCGTCGCCTTCGGGTTTGCTGGCCCGTGCGTGCAGGTGACTCCTTTTGATCTCCTCCAGCTGAAGGATATTTTGGCCAATCGTTTGTCCTTCGGTCGATCCTTGGTTGCGGGGCGCCTTACGGTAGTCGTCTCGCCCTAGGCACGTTCCTGCAATTGGCCACTCTCGGCGCGTGCCATAGATGGCGTTAGGAGTGATCTTAGACTGAGTTTTCCTTCCTCAAGGAACGCTCTTAACTTGCGAGTGGTTTGCGATATTGAAACGGCTGTCCGGTCCATCCGCAATACGGTTGTTTCACCGTTTGTCAACAGAGAAATGACGTCGCATTCGTTGCAACGTCACAATGTATATATATGGCGAGAATCTGCTCGCTTCGAGAAAGACCAACTCAATACGTCGGTACGACGTTACAAATACTTTATAGTTACGATGAATTAAAAAATTTTCAAAATTTTAAATTTAAATGCGCCACGTGATCCTTTTATCCGATCGATCTCAAATTTGGCAAAAATTTTGTTCTCACCAAAGAGAACCATTCTGGGGGGCGTCGTGAAAAAAATTCGTTGGTCAAAAAATAAGATCCACCCTAATACACAGTTTTACTTTCAATTTGTCACTGTACGAATACTCTCCACACCAACTGGATGTAGCGGCCAGCTATGCCTAAAATAAAGTAACATTTGGTGTGCAAATGCTGGAGAGGTTTTAGGACTCGTGCAACAATAGATGTTATTTTTGAGAAAAATGTCAGGTAGGGTGATTAAGACATCTGCTGAGGTTGACGGTATTTTTTTTATTAGCGGCAGTCTCAATAGCCTTGCAAAGAGTCATAAAACTCCGAATTCGTACAAGATCCAAGTCGATGGTACCCTGGGAATCCCGCAAAGGCCACCGAGTAAAAGAATATATTGAAAATATTTGTAATTTGTCTTTATTTTTAATTGCAATTGTAAATATTACTGCTGGTTCGGATTCGATATATTCCTGAGACTGTTAATCGTTTCTTAACGATAAGATAGCTTGTACGTTTATGCGGTTTCTCAGACTATTATAACAACGCGAAAACAAAATATTGTGTTTCATGTTTCAGATTGTTGAAACTGAACTATTTTGTTTTGAGGTTCAGATTGTTTAAATAGAAATATTTTATTTTCGAAATTGTATATCTTATATATGAAACACTATTTTCTTTAACAGTAAACCCACCACGATCAAATGACCGGCTTTATATAATATGTTTTCCAATTTTGAAAATTGTAAAATCCATTTATGGAATATAGTGGAATAACTTTCTATTGGAAATGGGTGTAAATGAATGTACACTGGTACTTTTAAAGTAAAAGTTAGCCTTTATTTCACGACGCGAAAGGAAGCTCTATACCATTCAATGTCTTAACTTCGACTGACGTTATGACGAAAAGAATCGTCGGAACCCCCAGAAAGGAAACCAGAGTCCCTTCGTATCTCCAAACTGTTTAGGTTAGCCCCAACGGTTCGGCTCTTGAAACAAAGTATACCTCTGAGAACGTTCCATCGATAATTTGTAATCTCTGTTTAAGAATACGATTCTGAGATCGTTGATTCATTTTTGTAACTTGTTGATAATCCAACACTTTCCTTGTCCAAGCATCTGTCGTATCACAAAATTACAGACGATCTCAATGAATTTAGCGTTGCCATTTTTAAAAGGCAATATTTGCCAGATACTTGTAATGCTTGGTAGGATTATTGTTAAGTAGAAGGGCATCTAAAATATTTCAAATAGTGTTTGAAATATTTGTTTCGCCAAATAATGCCCACCTCTGCTTGCTAAATGTAATTCCGATGTCATACATCCTGTGATTGTCTGGACCAGAAGTACTGGAGTTCGTACAGATTTCCAAGGCTAAACAACGTTATCACCACAATCTCTCAATTTTTCCCATATATTCTGCAATAATTCAGCTGTCATTTAGAAAAGAAATTCATCGCACTATCTCATTTCCGTAAAAAGTTTTTTGATTTTCACACAGATTCATCGGTTTGTCCCACTGTGGGGCGCAGCCTCCATCATCAGTGCCCTACATAGTCAACCCCTTGCTCGAGAATATTGCGGCAGACTCACGATATAGTTTCTAAATAGAGTCTAATATACAGCGGACGCAAAAAGTATTCGTACGCCCTTTAAAATAGAATGAAACATTGAATAAAATTATGAATTACAAAAAAAAATTTAATCACTAAAATCACGAAATAAATCACAGGGAAAGAGGTTAAACCTCGACGGTTACACCACGCATCCCCGAAAAACGCGCCTAGAACGCAAGGAATGGCGGGGGTGTACTGCCCCAAGAAAGCAACCGACGACGTTGTCCAATCAGCACCTTCCTTAGTACAGGCCCCTCCTCCCGCGCAGCTTCCCCTTCATGTTTGTAGCAAAACCTAAAAAATCAGAAGCGACAGAAGCTCTTGAGACGCGATCCTCTCGACTTCTACTCAAGTGTCACCACTAGTAACGCGCGGCGGTTTTGTAGTGATCAGTGCAGCAGTATTGAAACAGTGCAGTGATCAACCAGCGACATCATGAATAATGTATGTTTGAAATTTCTACAATTTCTAGTAGCCAAAGTTCGTGAAAAACGTCCGTATCATAATCTCCTTATTTGTCATTAACCGATTCGTTTTCATGGACGTGTTATGTCGCCACGTCAAAACTGTTTTCGTATAACATCACTGACGGATTAAGACGCGACGCAATACCGTTCGTATAGGGTCACAGACGTGTTATGAGTGTTATCACGCGATGCCGATACTCTCTGTACAGATCAGAGACATGTTATCACGTGACGCAATGTTACTTGCGCCGGTGCCACGGACGTGTTATCCCGCGACGCAATATCGTTCGTGCGACGCTACGGACGACATATCTCGTGTGCTTCATTATTATATGGGCTTTTTCGAGAAAATGTTACCCTGAAAGCAATTTTATTCTTTTTCTGTCCATTTCAAGCCGGAAAAAGCCCATGTAATAATGAAGCACGCGAGATATGTCGTCTGTAGCACCGCACGAACGGTATTGTGTCGCGGGATA
The DNA here is from genome assembly GCA_933228785.1 of Lasioglossum pauxillum. Taxonomy (NCBI): domain Eukaryota; kingdom Metazoa; phylum Arthropoda; class Insecta; order Hymenoptera; family Halictidae; genus Lasioglossum; species Lasioglossum pauxillum. The sequence goes on from OW121700.1 coordinate 22,642,578, forward strand.
ACACGTCCGTGGCACCGGCGCAGGCGAAATTGCGTCGCGTTATAACACGTCTCTGATCTGTACAGAGTATCGGTGTCGCGACATATCACGTCTGTGATCCTATACGAACGGTATCGGCGTCGACGACATAACACGTCCGGGGGAACGAAGTGGTTAAGCAACGTAAGTGACCTTATACGAACAGTTTCGACGTAGCGACATAACACGTCCATGAGAACGAAACGATTAAACGTTAAATTTGCTTAATTAGAGATTATGTTTTTATCTGGGATGGATAATGGAATTCACCTATTAGTAATTGTTACTTTATTTACATAAATTAAATAGATTTTTGTTTTATAGAAGTTTTCTTAGCTAAGTATAATACAATTCAATATCTTTTATAATAATATCACAATATTTGTTTAAAATCGAAAAATAGGTTTCATTTCCGGAGGAACGCCGGAAAAGAATATTTGCATTCGTTTTAGCTGCCAAATTGGTTTGCTACTGCAAAATCAGGATCTCATGCTGCAACGCACGGGCCAATTGGCGGAGCACGTGGCCAAATTGACGGAGCAGGTGGACGACCTTAGAAATCGCAATGCAGAGACAAACAGGTCCAGGCCCAACTGCTGCGGAACCAGGCCACATTGAGCGACGATCTGGAGTGAGTCATCCTCAGAATTAGTTGAAATTATATGTTTGTCGAAAAGATGTTTTATTTCCTAATCTTTTTTTGCTCCTACAATCAACAGGGGGCAACTTCGAGGGCCCATGGCGGTTGAACGAGGGGTGCAGACGGAGCGGCCGCAGTTTCTGCCTCTACGCTCCGTAGAAGAGGTAGAGAGTTTTGATGTAGGTCCTGCAGAGGACTTCGAAAGTGTAGTAAGTATACTGGAAAACAGAAATAATAAAAGTACGTATATCAAAGGCTATAGCCGGGTTTGATAGTGAAATTCGCCCCCGGCGGGATTTTAATCGTGCTTGGACCATTCGATAGCCTACCCAAAAAGACCCCTCTCTGTCTAGTTTCAGCCCCCTATCTCATCTGTAAGGGTAGTTATTGAGAAAAAACGAAAAACCAGTTTTTGGCCCATTTTCCCTATTTATTGACAATTAAAAATTCTGAAAAAAATCTGACACATTTCGGATACCAAGCCACATATTAGGTATCATTTCCAGATTTTTCCGCTGCAAGCTCTGCTTGTAAAAAATGAAAAACACGAAAAAAATCGAAAAAATGCAGGTTTTATATAGAAATCTAAAAGGTGCTACTCCAGATTTAATTTAGCAATGAGGTATTACCGTAACTCCAAGAATATTTTTCCGAAAAAATATTTTAAGATAGTCTAAATATAGTTCAAATAGGTTTTTTACAATAGTTTAACAATAATCATATGGTTAGGAAGTGTAAAAACATCTGATTAACTTAGAAAAAAAAATTGACCTGATCGGGACTCGTACCCGGTCCAAAAAATCTTCAGCGGTTCCGCAGACGGATACCATAGCCGCTGCACCAACCGGCGCTGTTGAAATTCTCTTCGAAATATTCGAATATATGTACATAGTATTATTTTCGTATTTCGTATTAGGCAAGTATTAGGCAATTACGGCCTCGTGGCCGCGACCCGAGAGCCCGCGCTCTTTGTACAGCTTGGCGATAGATGAAAGTTCGCAGCGCGGTTGTCTGGTACAATGGAACGCGTGTTGGAATCGTCGTACAAAATCGCGATCTTCCAGGAACGCTGGACAACGAAATTCGCACGCAACGCAGGTGGACGGCGCAATATGGGACTGTCGCGGCGGCCGTCGCTCGCGATTCGATTTTACGCACGCGGTATCGATGCTACGTTACGATCGTCGGCGCGACACAGGATTCGAGACAACTGGAGATTATTCTCACGACACGCGACTCCTCCGAGGAATCTTCCGAAATCACGACACACGGGGAAAACTCTCAGAAATCTAACCTCAAAACGCCCTCGGAACGGACGTGAGATATTGGCACGAGGCGTCCTGCGCCTCGGCACACGCGAAAATTCGAGGACAGAACGAGAAGCGTTCGTCCTCGCGCGATTAAAGTCGAGCCACCTCGCAAAGAAAATCCGAATTGATCACTGGCTGACTTACCGTTTCGCCCTTTCTATCGTCCGAGATTACGGCTTCCGGGAAGCAACCGCGACCAATTGTTCGACGGGTCGGCGCTCTGGAACTCGGCTAATCCGTACGGAAACTCTCACGGATACTCGTCGACCGGAATTGAAAAGATACGATTACAACGTAGATTGTTGCCACAACGGGAGCCAGCGCGACAGTGTCGCATCGATTTTCGATCGCGCGACGGCTCGATCCTTCTTCCCCCCTCTCTCGACTCGTTGCCGAATTTTCCCGATTGGCGCGTGCCACGCGCGCGACATCCTAGCTACCAGGATCGTCCCTACTAAGGTCCTTGGGCCCCAGACCAACGCAATACGGAATTTCGGTCACTACTTGACCGTGAGAGGTTCGTCCTCTCTCTGGGCACGATCGCACCACCTACGCCGGAGCTTAGCGTGGTGAGGCGGCGTCGGGACCACGAAAGGTCGGGTTGACCGGTTGTTCGGTAAGGGCTCCTGTCCTTTCGACGCCTCCGGGTGGATTTCCCGAGTGCTCTCGGTCCAAGTCGTCCTTGCCCGTGCACGGGGCTTCCGCGATATCGGCCAGTTGTTTTCTGCGGGGTCGTCTGGTGCTGTGTCTCCTTCTCGGGAAAACTTCGGTCGGTCGGGGTACTTTTTCCGCGTCCCTGTCACGGCCCTGTAAACTGGCCGTTCTCGGCACGTACGACAGATGTCAGTCATCGGTAATCGGTCGGTACGGAATTTCCTCGGGGAACGCTCTCGAATCCTGCTATGCCGTGTCGTGCCCCGTGAGAGGGCGGTTCAGTCCTTTTATGTTACAATTGTAACCGAAATTAACGGAGAAAGTGACGTCGCAAGATTTGCAACGTCACACAATATGAAAACTAATATTTATTTTTTATTCAGGTTCGCTACTTCGCCAGATGGGGAGGATCGACGTTAAAAGAGGCGGTCAGTACCTGCTTTAAGCAGGCCCTGACCGACTCTACCGCAGCCTCGTACGCGTGGCTGGGCGCTTACCAAACGCGACCGCTGCACAACACGCAGATCATGCGAGCCATCTACGGTAAGCATTGCACATCATCGACATAGTTTAATTTCATTCTCAATTCATTGTTTATCTTGCTTTGAATGAATGTTACAGACGCAACGGCGCGGAGCCGTTCGTTCCCCCAGCCGACAGAGAAGGAGTTCGCGACGACGGCGCAACTCGCGCTGAAAGCGGCGAAGCAGCGGAACCAGAAGGCGTCCAAGGCGTCCTCCGCCGCCGCTGTCAACACCGCCGCTATCAACACCGCCGCTACCAACACCACCGCTGCCACTACCACCGCTACCACTGTGGCCCGCCACCATGAAATGGAGGGAACAACAGCAGTGTCGTAAGTATATTATAAGAAAAATCTAATAAAAATGAGTATATCTAATCCATTAATATGTAAACTAATGTTAATTTTTTTTCTTAGGATCGCATATTCCTGGAGGGCAATGAAGCCGTACTATTCCAAAGTGGAATAGGCCCACCGGGGATACCACTAAAAAAAAGCGCATTAACAATAGTACCTCCGTGGTAATGTGGAAATCTATTGATATCCGACGAAAATTGCAATGCTGTCCAGGAAAGAAGGAAAAGGAAACTACTGGGGCAACCGAGGAAGAGGAAGACTCATAATAAAGAAGTTATGAACACAGGATAAGGATTTGTGGATATGTGTGAGAACAATTTGAAAGTGAAAGGTCATTGGCCCCTTCTACTCGATAATTCCATAGGGTGGATATTATAAATGCTCTTGTGGATTTTAATGAGTAGGTAGGTTCAATGTTGTCCAACGATTTGTTAAACATTTTCACCTCGCTGGGATCCCAAGTGAGAACCAATATTTTCCCTACATTTTTTAGGTATCCTGGTATTCATGACACACCGTATGTCACCGACCAGAAGTTTCGGGAAGAAGAGGAAATTTCACGATAAATTAGGGTATAGATTCCTATGTAAAGATTTCCACTTCCTGTTTGAATAATAAACAATCATGAATAAAAGATGCATAAAAACTCATAATATTCATTACTACTTGCGCCATTCGTCCATCATCCTTTTACCAACTCTCCCTGCGGCGCACAGTGGGTCAAATCGACGTTCCAGCTGTTCACGCCTATTTCACCATTATTTCAATACATAAAAACCACATTAAATAGGTCGTTGGATTCGTCTTGCCGTCAGCTATAACATTATTGAATAAAAAATATATAGTTATAAATAAATAATGAAGGTGACCACAATTTTTTATTGAAAAAAATTTTTTTTGAAATTTTTTGTATTGATATTTGGAAAAGACTGTGTACTGATTACTTTTTGTAGGAAACATTTTTTTGTCACACTAAACTAAATTGTAGTACTCCTTCCTATTTTGGCCACGATTTCGATCGAACTCACCACTGTGCGCGTGACACGCGACGCTTTAAACTATCATAACTTCGGGGTTGGGATTAGTTGGGATCTAAATTTTGCACGATCTTTTAGAGGAGATCTTGCCGAAAATGTTCCACTTTGTCAGAACATGGGCATCACCGGGCATGACAATTTATTTCTTGTCAAAGGTGAAAAACTTTAACGATTTCCTTAGTTGACTAAATATTTTTTTTTGTAATAAATTATGAACAATGATGTTTAGTTCCTGGTGCGTTCTCAACATAGATATACATTCTTCATATAAAAAAAATTGGTCACTTAATCTTCAGTAGGTTTTCCAGGACATCATTATGAAGAAAAGGAATTTTTTCGGTGATAAATCGTATCTGAAAAAGTTTGATCTTTGAACGTTTATTGTAACGAGAGTTTTTAATAGCTTTAATTAATATTATCGTTTTCGAATGTAATAGACATTTAAGAAACATTGTGCATTCGTTAAAAATCGATATGAGGACTTTGAGTTTTTAGCCCGTGAACAGCTAGAACGTCGATTTGACCCACTGTGCGGCGTAGCAAAATTAATATAATTAATTTAGAATTGTTGCTTTTAACCATAGTTTAACAAATATGAATGTTACGCGTTCCTTCTTATATATTAAATAAAATTTGATTCGTTTGTCATCAATATTTAAGTTTTAAAATAAATGCAGATATTAGGCATGTGCGGGTCGCCCCAATCGTCAGGTCGATCTGGCGCGATCTTTCATATGACTACACTGCGGATCTTTATGCATTTATAGCAAAATTGAGTAGATGAAATTGATAGTTGTTGGAATATATTTAAAATTGAAGATATCAACATATGATTTCTCCTCTATTAAATCATTAAGGAAAGAGATGACATTCGATTTAGTTTCTATGTCTTGTAATCGACGCTGACATTTTTTATTTTGCATAAAGATCCGCAGTCATTCGTGACACATCGGGCGGGTGGCCCAAGCGTGGTTGACCTCGTCGGGCGCGTACGGACAGTAGCGGACAAGTTCGTGCGAACGCAGAGTTGAATCTCGGGTATCGCGATTACTCGCTCTCTTCTTCTATCGAAAGAACTTTCGATAAAAATGAGATAGACCGATGAATTTTGTAACCTTTTGTGGCGGCTAACTTCTTACACTCGACACAAGATGGACAGATAGTCAAAGAAAGACCTTTCTCGCTGCTACCTGATCTGTCACCGATCCCTACATACAGGGTGTCCCAAAACTTGTGAAGCACCCGAAAGGGGGTGGTTCCTGAGACCATTCTAAGAGACATTAACCTTTGCACAAAAGTCAAATTCGGCTTTGTTTAGGAGTTATTAACGAAAAACACGGACCAATCAGAGCGCGTCCTGGCCCGGCGCGCCACGCCGCGCTGGCAAGCGAGTGTAGGTTGTACGCCGCGATATCGCAACGAGCAAGAGTTTCTCGATAATGTGAATCCTCTTCGATTTCGATGAGCTTTGGATATGTTGCCAAGACCATGATTCTGAACAACATTTCTCTTTAGACTTTTTGGCGATCGGCTTTAGTTTACGAGAGAATTGTAAAAACTTGTAATTGTAAATCGATCGATGTACTATCTCCTCTCCGATTTCGATGAGCTTTGGATATGTTGCCAAGACCATGATTCTGAACAACATTTCTCTTTAGACTTTTTGGCGATCGGCTTTAGTTTACGAGATAATCGTAAAAAACATTACTTGTAAATTCATATGGGTGTTCTTGATAGCGGGCACGGCGTGTTAATATCTCCGAAACTAAAGCCGACCGCCAACTATTTCAAAGGAAAAAGATATTTAAAACGTCGAGTTTTAAAACACATTCAAGGTCATTGAAATCGTTGAGGATCCACATTATCTTTACTCGACTTACGGCAATTTTACCCGAATGAGAGGACAAGCAGAAACTTATTGTATTAAAAACTCACTTATTCAGCCGTAAATCCATTTGCTGCTTCGAAATGTGTGTCACTGGGTCACTCGGTGACGAACTGCACAGATGTCATCAGGTATACGGCAGCACCGAAAGGTAAGGGACATACGGCCAGGTCGCCGAACTGCACAGCCGGTGGTACAGTCCGCAACAAAAAGATGGCACACCCGTAAATATTGCTATTTCTTAAAAGTGTGATCAAATTTCATATGTTTCTCTCGGTGTATGTACTTCGGTGGAGCTTCTAGCTTACTTACACCGGCGGAGGTCAGCGGAGGTTGCAAACTCTAGTCTAAATGTAAACAACCGGGGTCACCGGCGCGACAAATTGATGGCACATTCTTAAAATTCTTTCTCTGCAGTTAACACTAGACCGTCAGACTGTTTGTATCGTGTACTGTTTGACTGTCCATTAAATATTGTGTGTGTTTCTTATTACTATTGAAATTACATACAGTATGGGTACTGGAAAATCTTTATCCGATGCTGAAATAAAAACGATTTTGACATTGCATAAAGAGAATTACTCGATTTAAAAAATTGCACGTATTATAACATCGGAGCAGAAAAGTGGTGTATAATTTATTAAAAAATCCCAAAACATACGGAAAAAGAAGAGTTCTGGTCGACCAAAAGCAGTAAGCAATCGCGGAAAAAGTGCAATTTTAAAAGAAGCTTCGAATTCTTCGGGAACAGCACGACAAATCGCTAAAGCAGCAGGCGTACATACACATATACGTAATGTGCAAAGGATAATAAAAGAATGTCCGCACTTGGTTCGAATGAAATTGAAGAAAAGACCACCTTTAACCGCTCAGCATAAATCAGAGCGTCTGAAATTTGCACATGAGAACATACATTGGAGAAAAAAGTGGCGTCATGTTATTTTTAGTGATGAGAAAAGGTTTAATCTAGATGGACCGGATGGTTTCGCACACTATTATCACGACCTGCGAAAAGAAGAAAGAATATTAAGCCGCAGACACATGGGTGGCGGAGGAGTAATGCTTTAGGCCGGAATTGGGTATCGAGTGGTGACTGAAGTAAAATTTATAAAGAAAACTATGAACAGCAAAATTTATATAGATTTGATAAACGAACAATTAACTAAATTCGGACGGACAATTTCCGGGGAAAATTTTACATTTCAGCAGGATAATCCAAGTGTGCATACTGCAAAATGCGTTAAGCAGTACTTTGAGCAAAAGAAAATTAGTGTCTTAAAGTGGCCAGCGAGATCGCCAGATATGAACATAATTGAAAATTGTTGGTCGCATCTCGCAAGACATGTTTATGAAGGCGGAAGACAATTCCAAAGCCTTGCAGAATTAAAAACATGTATACATCAAGAATGGACAAAAATACGTCCAAAATACATTAAAAAACTCATTCAGTCGCTTCCAAAGCGTATGTTGGCTGTTCTGGAGAATAAGGGAGGCCATACAAAATATTAAACACAATGTTATGTTTTTGATGTAGGTAAATCACGTATTTTTTGGTATATGTGCCATCATTTTGTCGTGCCGATTTTTGTTATTTTTTGTTTCCATAAGCAAACGGACAATTTTCTTTAATTTTATTGTTTGTAATGTAGTTTATTTTGTAATAAAAATGTGTAAGTACCAAGAAAGACTAGATTTGTCATGTCCAAATGATGAAAACATTGAATTTTCGTGGTGTGCCATCTTTTTGTCGCGGACTGTAGATAGTAATAAGGCCTAAGGGATGCGCGGTCAAGTCGATGATCCAGAATTTCACTTTCACTTTCGAATCGTTAAATAATTCGTATGTTCATTTCACACAGATGCCTTGAAATGTTTCCACACTCACAATCACTGTTCACATTTGTCTACACACATAGTTATGTACTAACAATAATTGCCATATCCGCAGTCTAGTGATTAGTTTAAACATCACTATCAAAAACACAACTAATAGCAACCGTTAGCTTTGAATTGACAAATCTTTGGAGATGTTCTCTCTACCGCGGCTCGAACGACACTGATTTTCTGCAAGATTTTTCTAAAGAATTTAGGAAGGGCATTTAGCGTGTCGAAATTCGAAATGCACGCTGTAGCACGTTTACGAAAACGACGGGACGGTCAGACGAAAAACAGGATGCGAGAAAGATCGCTGTAAAATTTATGGCAAACACATGTTTAGTTTTTCCTGCAGATTGGTACGTAGAGTCGATAGGTAACCGTGCGAAAACGTCATCGGTCCTTTTACCCAGCAAGGGGTAAAAATGTCAGGTCAGCGTAGCATCCCTATTATCCTATACCTTCCGTAAGAAACTTTCTAAAAGAAGGACAGCCGACGTTTTCGAACGGTTACCCATCGACTCTGCGTATCAATCTGCAGGAAAAACTAAAAATGTGTTTGCCATAAATTTTACAGCGGCCTTCTCGCATCCTGTTTTTCGTCTGACCGTCCCGTCGTTTTCGTAAACGTGCTACAGCGTGCATTTCGAATTTCGACACGCTAAATGCCCTTCCTAAATTCTTTAGAAAAATCTTGCAGAAAATCAGTGTCGTTCGAGCCGCGGTAGAGAGAACATCTCCAAAGATTTGTCAATTCAAAGCTAACGGTTGCTATTAGTTGTGTTTTTGATAGTGATGTTTAAACTAATCACTAGACTGCGGATATGGCAATTATTGTTAGTACATAACTATGTGTGTAGACAAATGTGAACAGTGATTGTGAGTGTGGAAACATTTCAAGGCATCTGTGTGAAATAAACATACGAATTATTTAACCATTCGAAAGTGAAAGTGAATTTCTGGATCATCGACTCGACCGCGCATCCCTCGGGCTGTCGTGCAGTTCGTCACCGAGTGACCCAGTGACACACATTTCGAAGCAGCAAATGGATTTACGGCTGAATAAGTGAGTTTTTAATACAATAAGTTTCTGCTTGTCCTCTCATTCGGGTAAAATTGCCGTAAGTCGAGTAAAGATAATGTGGATCCTCAACGATTTCAATGACCTTGAATGTGTTTTAAAACTCGACGTTTTAAATATCTTTTTCCTTTGAAATAGTTGGCGGTCGGCTTTAGTTTCGGAGATATTAACACGCCGTGCCCGCTATCAAGAACACCCATATGAATTTACAAGTAATGTTTTTTACGATTATCTCGTAAACTAAAGCCGATCGCCAAAAAGTCTAAAGAGAAATGTTGTTCAGAATCATGGTCTTGGCAACATATCCAAAGCTCATCGAAATCGGAGAGGATTCACATTATCGAGAAACTCTTGCTCGTTGGGATGTCGCGGCGTACTACCGACTCTCGCTTGCCAGCGCGGCGTGGCGCGCCGAGCCAGGACGCGCCCTGTTTGGTCCGTGTTTTTCGTTAATAACTCCTAAACAAAGCCGAATTTGACTTTTGTGCAAAGGAAACTGTCTCTTAGAATGGTCTCAGGGCCCGCTGGATGTCCTCTAGCGGTCCAGGACGGTCGGTCAGAGCTGACAAATCTCTTTTTTAGCCATTCCGTCGCGATCCAGGAAGCGGTCCATGCAGCGGCCCGTGCAGCTATTGGGTCGCTGCAAGGGTCGCTGCACGAGTCACTGCAAGGATCGTCACCGCTGGGTCGCCACAGCGCGACGACCCGATGAATTCTGTGATAATATCAAATAACTTTCGATAGAAAAGAGATAGAACGATGAATTTTTTTAAAATTAAAGCTGAAACTATGCAGAATATGGGAAAAGTAGGAAAATTATGATAATTCGTTAAACTTGCACAATTTCAATAAAACTTTGATTTCCACAATACCACGAGCGAAACAGATTTTTGTGCAACATGCTTTACATCATTTCCCGTAGATTCTTCCACGCTTATTTCAAATCTGGTTTCAAAATTTGTCTACTATCTCAGAATTTTGCAAAAAATCGAATTTTTTGTCAACAAAACAAATGAAATCATATTTTCGTTGAAATCCGATTGAGCTACACTTTTTTTAATGGTGTTCTAACAGACCTGTCATTCGCAGGCCTGTTACTGAGTCCGCGCGCCGAATACAGCCGAACGAACCCGATCGGAGCCGAACCGAGTCGGCAACGCACCACGTAGCGAACCGCCGGCTCCCCGCTGCCATATCGAATCGTCCCGCACCGCGTTACCCCCGCGTCTCCAATCCACCGAGCCGTCACCGACACCTCCGCGCGTGCCCCTCGCCTGGAACAGCAATTTGGCGAGAACCGCATACCGAATTCCTCCCTATCCTCTGGAATATTGTCTACGATGGCCTACTAAGAAGACCGTGCCCGAGGGTTATCTCCATCAAAGCGTTCGCGGACGATATTCTTATCATGGTGGAGAGAAGCTCCCCACAGGCATTGAAAAGGAACGTTGAACAGGCCGTAAGGGAGGTAAACCTTTGGCTAAAGGAAGTGGGTTTAGAATTAGCTGTGAATAAAACAGAGATTATGCTTACAAACAGGAAGAGAGTAGGAGAGGACTTCTCCTTTAGATTGGGATCAGTGGACATTCCGCCTGCACCGACGCTCCGGTACCTGGGAGTTACCTTCGACGTAAAGAGCGACTTCAAGAGGCACATAGTCGAGGCAACCAACAAGGGAATCAACGTGATGGCCGCACTCGCGAGACTGATGACGAACCACAGCGGAGCGAACCAGAGTGCGAGGAAGCTATACTACATGGTGCTGGAATCGATTGTCCTTTACGGGGCGCCGGTGTGGGCGGAGGCAGCCAAAATTGAGTCAAACGCACGCACACTTAGAAATGCGCAAAAAATAGGTTTGGCTAGAGTAGTATCGACTTACAGATCCGTTCCACTCAATACTCTCTCTGTTTTAGCAGGAATCGTGCCGTGGAGCATCAAAATTAGAGAAAGGAAAAACCTGTTTACCTGGGAAAATTCATTTTCAGTCATCCTGCAGGGAACAAATAGGAGACCTCAAAGGAACGCCGCGAGAATCATTCCAGCTAACTTCTATCGGGAGGACCCAGTCGAGGTTATGGAGCTGGCCGACCTGTGCGAGCCAATCGTCGAGGATAGAAGACCGCCTGAGCTGGAAGTGTTTCTGGCTACAAGGGAGGCCGAGAAGACCACCGAAACCAGGAGGAGAGCCCTGAAGAGGTGGCTCAAAAAAGAATCGGCGGAGAGAACCCTCGAAGAATGGCAGAGGGAATGGGACAACGGGAAGATGGACCCACAGGTTGATTCCAAACATAAAGAAATGGATAAGTAGAAAACACGGGAAGACAAACTTCTACTTAACGTAAGCCCTTTCCGGTCACGGGGTGTTTAATAAATTTCTATTTAAGATCGGTAAAAGCCCCACGAACGAGTGCTGGTTCCACCAGGGCGAAGAGGATACCCCGGAACACACACTGTTCCGGTGCAATAAATGGAACGAGGATAGGGAGGTCATGGCATATGCACTAGGCCTTGACAAAAATAACATTCAACCGGAGGAGGCTATGGATGAAATCCTTAGATTAGAGAAGACGTGGACCGCCTTCTCTAACTTCTGTACAAGCATTCTAAGGAAAAAGGAAGAAGAAGACGAAGAAGGGTAAGGGAGAGCACAGAGGGGGAATAAAGGTTTTATTCTGTTTCAAACAGCACCAGAATAAGGGAAAAAGGAAGGGGACGAATCAATGTTACAACCAGGAGGGAAATATGCGGCGGACCACGTGTTTGAAGGAAGGAAGGGAAGGAACAAGGACAAGGAGGTCAGGAGAAGGACAGAGGGGAAACCTACCGATATGCTGGCGCAGCGCAAGGCTCTATGAGCGGATCCACGCCTGCATTGCAGAGGTATCCCCGAATCTCCGGCTCGACCTCTGGTTCCGAGGCGCCTCCGGTTCTTCCTCCAAGGTGGACGCTTAAGAAGCCTAAGAAGGACCAGTATACGATTGTGCATGCTGAAACAGAATTCGTATATTTGTATGTTTTAGTTTTTAGTTTTGCGTATGTTTTAATCTCTCTCACGTTCAGTATAGTTAATTATGGTATAGAAGTAGTACATAAGGCTAATATAAGGTTAATATTATAAGTCGAAGATTTTTAAAGTACGAAATTAAAAGTAATTTTAGCTAAAATTAGGTGTATAAGGTTATTATTATATTAGTAGTTGTAAAGAGGTTCCTAATAAGCTGTAACAAATTCGTGTCTGTGAATTTGTATAGGCCGGCGAGATACGCAAACGTGTACGAACGGTTGTAGCTAAGTCGGCGCTCGAACAAGGACACGTCATTACGCGAGCATCAGACAAAGACGCGGATAGAACTAAGATGGCGAAAACAAAGAAGCATGAAGCCTTGTTTATAAATTTACAATTTGCGAGAGTTAGAGAGGAAAGTTAGCGACGAAATGTGAGCGAGTACCGTTTTCGGGGATGGCGATCATGTTCGTGCAATATTCGAGTTTCAGAACGGCCCAGTTTAAAAGATATTCTGAGGAGATCGATGGGACTCTAAAAAAGAAATGATCTGATAGAGTAGAAAATTCTATAAAAGATAGGTGGAATGACCCACAGTATGTTTGTTAATAATTAAAAAGTTATAAGACATAAAAAATATTATGAAGCAGGAACGCGTGTACTCACGAGTACAAGAAGCGAGACAGAAAATAATATTGAACGTGCGGGCACGATAAGGACAACAACAATACTTCTGTCGAGTCAAGCGAGCCAGGCTCAGGCACGAACATGAGCGACCGCCCCGGCAACGGTCTCTCGAATTCGCGAACTTCGCGATAAAGCGTGTCGTTTTCAAACAAGTTAGAGAGGAAGGATCGCGACGAAATTTGGATGAGGTCCGTTTTTGGGGATGACGATTACTTTCGTGCAATTTTCAAGCTCCTGAACGGCTTAGTTCAAGAGTTAGTCTCAGGAGGTCGATGGGATGCTAAAAATACAGGATCGTATAGCTTAGAAAATCCTAGAAAAGAAAGGTGGAATGATCCATAACATTCCTGTTAAAAATTAAAAAGTTTTAGGACAAAGAAGATTGTAGGAAGCAGGTACGCGTGCACTCACGAGTACAAGAAGCGAGATAGAGAACTATACAGAACTCGAGGGTACGACAAGGAAAACCAACATCTGTCGAGCTGTAGATCGAAGCAAGCGAGCTAAGCACAGGCACGAGACGAGTATATGTAACATCCCCGGCAACGGCCTCTCGGAATCGCGAACTTCGCGAAAAAGCGAAATATCTTTTTCAAAATTCGAGGGGAGTCATTCCGGCCAGCAACATCCTTAACGGTTGTGGAAAGGAGTGACCTCCCTCGAAGGTGAAAGGAGATAGAATAAGTAGAAGCAGTATAAGAAAATCAAATAAACTAGAAAGCAGGTTACGAGACAGGCCGACAACGACCTTTTTCGAACATCGCTCTGGAGGGGAGAACAAAGGCAGCGAAACCGTTTGTTCTCGGAATACCCTCCAGAACGGTTAGAACTATTGTAAAGAGCGGATCTCCAGCTCCTCACATTAGTTTAGATTAGTTCAGTTAGATTAGTTTAGAGATAGTATTTTTATTAGGCTTTGTTTATTAACATTTTAGGAGTGTATTTGATAATTTAGTTTTCGAGTTAGACGAAGGAAATTCCTCTTCGGCGGGTGTGTTTCCGAAACCAGTCGGCCGTGCATGCTGGGGGGCACAGACGGGAACATAGATGGTATAAGGGGAGAAAATTTGACAGTGACAAGCGAACTACTGTGTAACATCGTGTAGATTCAGAATTCTCTCTCTCTCTCTCTTTGTCTCTCTCTCTCTCTCTCTCTCTCTCTCTCTCTCTCTCTCTCTCTCTCTCTCTCTCTCTCTCTCTCTCTCTCTCTCTCTCTCTCTCTCTCTCTCTCTCTCTCTCTCTCTCTCTCTCTCTCTCTTGGAAACAAAGGGCGATACTTCCGTTTATAGCAAAACACAGAATTCGATAAAATTTTGAAAATAGGTTCTTTTTTGACTAAAATGACGATTGCCAGAAGGATTTTTGGCGCTTTTAAAAAAAATTTTTTATCATTTCAATGTCGCGCTCTACCTTACCAACTTACCGACTTTGATTTTCGTATGCGTGGTCGGGCCGGCCTGACGGCCGGCCCTCTCCGCCCCCACCCCGACCTAACCACAACTCATTCTAATCACATAAATAATAATGTAACTAAATAATAAATAAACTTTTCAGATTAACCTAATCCAAATTAATTCTCATCACATAATCTTCCCATTGTAGATATTGGTTCGCTTGGTTTAACAATTGAAATTTTCTATACATTTTACATTAATTTCCAGAATATATATATTTAATGTCATCAATTAATTGTAAAAATGGATCATTGCCAGCCTGTTTAACTTCATAGCGCCATAAATATTCACACATATGATCTATAACCGAATCTTTTTTAATTCCACCTCTACTTAGACGAGCTCGCAAAGCACGCCACGATGATTCGATATTTTGTGTATACGCTCCACTATCTGGGTCTACAAAATTTGTACTATGGTTCACAGTTTTATGAATATAACCATGATCTTTTAAATTAGTATATCCCTTCCAACAATCTGTATGGACTTCCGAACCCACTGCTACATGTTTTTTAATAAGAGATATTAATGTAATCTCATCACGTTTATTGCCAGGACATATTTCCAACCGATATTTCTTCCCTACTCGCTCTATCATACCTACATTCATAACAAACATATTCAAATCAAAGTTATTAAAGCTCAATTCACTCACATAAATAAAATTATCATCCACAATAATTGCACCTAATATCCATACTCCTTCACGTAAACGCCCTTTTTCAAATTTCCTCCGTCCAACTTTGCATTCATCAATCTCTACTATAACACCAGGACCACCAATTGAACCTTCAACCTCGTATCGTCTATCAAGACCAAGAGTACATACTTCTCTACAGAATGAAAATCTATCGCTAATTGTTTCTGAGGAAACCGTCTCATTTTCAACTGTAGAGCACTCATGTTGTATTTGTTCAAATGAAAATTTCCACGCAAAACCGTAAGTCACAATCATACAACTCTCAATACTGAAACGGCATCGTTCAAACCTATTAAAATTTTCAATTAGAATTTTACAGTATAGAATAATAAAAAAAAAATAATGAACCAACTGATAACTACCATGTATTATTTGCAGCTATAATCCAATGACTATCATTTCTCAATTTGCTACATCGAAAGCGACCTAATTTTCCACTTATTTTAACATATATCATTTTATTCTTATGTTTTTTACAATATCTTTCTGTTGGAATTAACCCAAGTTCTCTCACCCATTCTAATGTCGAATCAAAATCTTTCATTTTTTTTGCAATGCAAAACAAATTTAAATGACTCATTCTTAACCTCTACAGCACTTGACGAACTGTCACATCACACAGACGCATGCGCACAGCACAAACATAAAGTACGAAGTCGGTAAGTCAGTAGTCGGTAAGATAGAGCGCAACATTGAAATGATAAAAATTTTTTTTTAAAAGCGCCAAAAATCCTTCTGGCAATCGTCATTCTAGTCAAAAAAGAACCTATTTTCAAAATTTTATCGAATTCTGTGTTTTGCTATAAACGGAAGTATAGCCAAACAAAGAGAGCAAAGAGAGAGACAATAGGTAGTTTTTTATTTAATCTTCCTCCCAACTTTCCGAGTGAAAAGTTGCTGAGTTAGTAGGGTTACAGGTCTGTTCTCCCCTTATTATTCGGTGGTTTTCCGTCGGCGTATTTCTGGGTGCTCGCGGTACGGCGGTGAAGGAACAAAACCGCCGGGAGGAATCCCCCCCGAGTCACAGTGTATGTAAGTGTTCCAGTTTGCTGGTGTGCTAGTGCGCGGCTGTGTACGGTTCGTCCGGGAATTGTGACGAGTTCGCCAAGTCAAAAGTTTCCGGACTGGCTGAATGCTCGTTGCGTCTTGGTACGTCCGGGAACTTTTAACGCGAGCCCTGGGTCATAAATTTCTGGATTTGGTTTAAACCGGGTAATTTTGAGGTGCCCAACGTAGGATAACCCTAAGAAGGGCCGGGGAAGAAAATAGGCGTAACAAAATAAATTTCCGAAAAGTCCGAAAATTTTTGACAGGAACGTAGACGGTTGTACCGAAAGTCCTTGGACTCGTGGCTTTTTTTTGTATATAGGTGTGTGCGAAACTGAGCACTCCTCAGGGACAGCGGGTATTTGGTGTATATAAGGTTTTTTATCAGTTTATTTTTTTTTTCTTTGAAAAAGATTTTTAACTTCCCGATTCATAGGGAAGTTACTGTAATTACCCCGAAAATCGAAAATCGATTTTTTAGCAGATCTTCACGTTTCATGGTCATTGGAGTCATTTTAGACTATTTTTATCAAAATGTCGGTATGTGTGTGTGTGTGTGTACGTATGTCCGTTTCTATGGTATCAAATTTTTCGTTAACGTTTTCAGAAAAAGTAACAATGCGATCGGAATGATGAATGATGCAATCGATGTGCCTCGCTGTAACTTAGAGCTGATTAGATTTTGGTCCATATTGGTCAAGTAGTTTTTTAGTTTCTTTCGAAAGGAGTTGATTAAACATTGCAATTTATACGAAAGGCGTATCCACCGTAGAAGTAAACGTAACTATATATATATATATTTAGACATATTTAAAAAAAAATTTTTTCTTGTTTTTTTTAATTAAAAATACGTTTTTTCCAATTATGCAACTAATGCTAATTTAACCGCTTACAATAATCGAAAATTATTCCAATGCAAGAGTGAGTTAATCATCGCCGAGAATACATTTTCAAAGAATATCGATGAAAGTACAAAAACATTTATATTACAATCTTTAAATAAACAATCAGTTCAAAACGAATTGTTAACTGAGATTAAATTGAAAATTAATATAAAAAATATATGATAATTAATAACATTGATGTTGAACACGGATTGGTTATTGGAATAAACAAACGCAATTATATATATTTCATTTTTATTTTTTTTTATTTAAAATGTTACGTCCTGACGTCCGTCACCGGACTCTCCCCTTATATATTTGCACTATAAGTTAATATATAAGTAACTAACATTAATACCTAAGAAGACTCCCATCTGACGTCATCACTTTGGAATGTGATCACGTCAAGCCTCAGTGATTTTGGGCATAACAATTCCAAGGCCTGCTCACTCAAGCATACGACGCTATTGTTCCCCCACCAACTCTTCTATTGTTCCCCCACCACAAGTCCACCTGGCAACAGGCCTATAAAAGCCAGGATCGCAGAGCAGAGAGACAATTCGATCACACAATTCGACAATTCGACAATTTGATAATTCGATCATTCGATCATTCGATCATTCGATCTTTCGATCATTCAATCATTAATAAGCAGTAACGCAGCACTAAGCATTCTTATCATTCAGTCAGTCAGTGGAGCAATCATTGACGAATTTCATTTACTGTTATTTAATTATTCATTTATCAGGATTATTCCAATTCAGTACTATTTCAACGATTCAACCTCCGAACAATACAGTTCTCGTTGATGAACCAATGCGGGACGCTATAATTTATTTATAGTAGATAACCGTGATCTGAGAGAACGCTTCCTTCCCCAAAGGTCTCCTTAAAGTCTACGTGCGGTTCATCAGAAGTGCAATTCATTAAGTGACGTGCGCGCGTGCGGCGGAGAGAGTGTCACGAGTGAGAGTGAGAATCGCGTACCGGGCCCAACATCGTTTCTCCCTCGAACTAGGCGGACTTGGTCCAGCCGTTCGAGCCAACGATCCAACCCCGAACTAGGCGGACTTGGTCCAGCCGTTCGGGCACCCTTCTCATTCACGGTCAGGCGGACTGGGTCCAGCCGTCCGAGAATTCCCAAATCCTAGCTCAAACCCTCGACGATCGAACCGCAACATTCCATTTGGTCTCTCTCTCGGGCCGGATCTGCGCGGTACGCTCCCACGTCACCGCGAGTCGTGAACCACACGCAAATTCGAGTGCCATTTCGAGTCATCTCTCCGAGTCTCCGACGAAATATCCCTAATCCTCCGCGATATCGTCCTGAGGTCAAACCTCGGTCGTAACATTGGTGACAGCGGTGGGATTCGAATTGCTCAACGGAGCACCCACAATTGCCACATTCTACATAATTTTCAACATACACGATGTCTCGAACCTCGAATCCAAGCAACCCCGCATCGGTACAGTCGGTTCTCAATGAGGCCTCAGCGAGGGAGCGCGTTTTACTGGAACAACTCGAAACAATGGGGCGAAGACACCAGGAACTGCTCGAAAAATACAATACACGGTTCAACCCAGTACAGAAACGTGAGCAAGTCCCCGTCGTAAAGTCCGAACCCGCAGCAAACCTCACTGCGATCGAAGGGATAGCCGCCAAACTGAAAACGCTGCAAGAAATGATCGAGAATCTGGGCAGCCCAGCAAGCTCTCATACATCCGAGCGCAGTCCGACACCGGACCCCTTAAGGCCATTGGACAAGATCGCGCACAAAATCGAGGCACATTCATCCCGCGAATGCGGACGAATTACGCTAAAAGACGCAGTGGAAACCGTCCCCCACTTCGATGGTGAGAACATTACCGTCTTTCAGTTCGCACGAGCATGTAAACGGGCCCGTGAAATGCTGCCCGCGAAAGCCGAGCCAAATCTGGCCAAACTCCTGCGTAATCGGTTGAAAGGACACGCAGCTCTGGCCGTTGAGGACCAAACACATCATTCAGTGGATGAACTAATCAACAGACTGAGATACGTCTTTTCACCTTCGAAAACGCCGAATCATTACAGAGGCGAATTGGCCAACATTATCAAGGATCCAAAAGAACATATCCTCGACTACATAGCGAGAGTTAAGGACCTAAACTCCGCTATTATCGACGGCGAAAGGGAGCGATACGGTACGCTGAGTAATAACCACGTCAACGACATCGACGACCTCACTCTGGAATCTTTCCTAGACGGGCTACCCCCCACCATGAAGACTCGAATACGTCACGAGGGTTGTTACGGTCTAACCGAGACCTTCGACTCCGCCATCCAAATCACAAAAGAAATGGAACGAGAAAGCCGAAGATTCCCAACGACCTCGCGACCGACGCCAACCACGTGCCAGTTGTGCCTCCGACCGGGACACGAAGCCCGTGCTTGTCGCGACCACGGAGTATCTCGCGGCCACGAACCGCCCCGCGACTACAGATCGCCCCGCGACTATGGACCGCCCCGCGGCCTCACGAATGACCCTCGAGGTCAACCCACTAGATGGCCAGATCCACCACGTCGTGCCGTCGGCAACGACGCGAATAACACGCAACCATCCCAAGGTGCAGGAACAAAAATATGTGCCTATTGCAAAGCGACAGGGCATCTAATCTCCGAGTGTAGGAAACGGGCCTACAACAATCAACGGTTCCAGGGAAACGAGAACCGCCCACCAGAAACTACGAGCACGTCTCATGGAGCACCGGTACAGCAGACACGTTCCGCCCTCCCGATTGTCACGGAACAAGAAGAACCAGAACGGACACGAGCATGCGCAGTCCAATTGAAATCGGCTCTGATCGTACCCGCAATAATGCTGCACTCCGCCGACCTCAAAGAAACAACAGAAGCGATGGTCGACACCGGATCCGAAATAAATATCATAAAACGAGGAGCTTTAAGTAAACTCGAGCTGACCAACACGCAAGAAAAAGTGAGCATCACAGGCATCACAAACCATACCATCACCACTCTCGGCACATTCGAAATCGACATATTCAATCACAAGGTGACATTCCACGTCGTCGCCGACGACCTACCGATACCCCAAAAGGGCATCATTGGCTCCGAATTTTTCCGAAACCAATCCGTCGACATCGTCTACTCGGAAAATTGCCTCCGTTTCCATGGCACCACTATTCCATTTCTAAATCGCGAACAAGTCACGCTTCCGGCAAGATCCAAAACAGTCATTCCAGTACACATCCTAAACCCAAACCTTGACGAAGGCTACGTGCCACGTCAAGACCTCGGCGAAGGGGTCCACCTAGGACACGCCGTAATAAAATCGAAACAAGGGAAAGCCTACCTCCCCGTAGTCAACACGACGAACCAAGATATTATACTGCGGGAACCTAACGTCGAATTCCAAGAGTTCGAGGAATTCGAAGAACCTCCACCGATTCCTTCTTCACAGACCTCTTCTATTTCTATTTCTTCTACTTCTATTTCGTCCACCACAGTGCACCCACTCACTGAATCTTTACTAAATCCAAGTGTGCTGTGCGTGCGATCTCATCCCCCTCCAGAGGCATGCGAAATCAATTTTACTACTCCTAATTCTACTAATTCCCACATGCCGGAGGTCTATTCTAAAGAATCCAAGCCGATTCTATCAAATTCCAAAATCTGTGAAGAAAAATCCCCTGAGGATACGTCGAATCCCGTCTCATTATTCCCTTGCCATTTGTCTCATGAAGATACCAACCCTCCAATATCAGTTGATACAAACCCGTACGCCAATGACCGTATAACCGAAATTATGAAACTTCTAAACACGGAGCACTTAAACGCAGAAGAGGAAGCCAGCGTCAAAGACCTCGTAAAGGAATACAACGCCGTTTTTCATCTCCCCGAAAATCAACTCGGGCACACCAACGCAATCAACCATCGAATAACAACGACGGACAACCGATCAATAAACATGAAACAATATCGCTTCCCATCGATTCACAAAGAAGAAGTGAATAAGCAGCTCCTTGACAACACCATCATACAACTATCGACATCACCATACAATTCCCCCATCTGGATAGTCCCCAAGAAACCGGGGCCGGACGGTCAAAAGAAATGGCGAATGAAAATCGATTACCGACTACTGAACGCCAAAATCATACCCGACGCCTACCCGTTGCCCAACATGCGAGTTCCATTTCCTATTTTTATTTTTATCCGCTCCACAACTGCAAATAGCGTTGTGCCAGCCCACAATTTTTTCTTTTTTCCTCCATAATCGCAGATAGCATTATGTGAGTGCCACTCCTTTTTTTTACGTTTTCATTTTTCATCTAGCTCTTCTTTTCCATTCGCTATTTCCTTCACGGGAACCCATCACGGTTTGCGAACAAAAAAAAATCGCATTCTTATTGCTTCGCAAACGAATTCTCTTTTTTTTTTTCCCCGGGGGTGACGTGTTACGTCCTGACGTCCGTCACCGGACTCTCCCCTTATATATTTGCACTATAAGTTAATATATAAGTAACTAACATTAATACCTAAGAAGACTCCCATCTGACGTCATCACTTTGGAATGTGATCACGTCAAGCCTCAGTGATTTTGGGCATAACAATTCCAAGGCCTGCTCACTCAAGCATACGACGCTATTGTTCCCCCACCAACTCTTCTATTGTTCCCCCACCAACTCTTCTATTGTTCCCCCACCACAAGTCCACCTGGCAACAGGCCTATAAAAGCCAGGATCGCAGAGCAGAGAGACAATTCGATCACACAATTCGACAATTCGACAATTTGATAATTCGATCATTCGATCATTCGATCATTCGATCTTTCGATCATTCAATCATTAATAAGCAGTAACGCAGCACTAAGCATTCTTATCATTCAGTCAGTCAGTGGAGCAATCATTGACGAATTTCATTTACTGTTATTTAATTATTCATTTATCAGGATTATTCCAATTCAGTACTATTTCAACGATTCAACCTCCGAACAATACAGTTCTCGTTGATGAACCAATGCGGGACGCTATAATTTATTTATAGTAGATAACCGTGATCTGAGAGAACGCTTCCTTCCCCAAAGGTCTCCTTAAAGTCTACGTGCGGTTCATCAGAAGTGCAATTCATTAAGTGACGTGCGCGCGTGCGGCGGAGAGAGTGTCACGAGTGAGAGTGAGAATCGCGTACCGGGCCCAACATCGTTTCTCCCTCGAACTAGGCGGACTTGGTCCAGCCGTTCGAGCCAACGATCCAACCCCGAACTAGGCGGACTTGGTCCAGCCGTTCGGGCACCCTTCTCATTCACGGTCAGGCGGACTGGGTCCAGCCGTCCGAGAATTCCCAAATCCTAGCTCAAACCCTCGACGATCGAACCGCAACATTCCATTTGGTCTCTCTCTCGGGCCGGATCTGCGCGGTACGCTCCCACGTCACCGCGAGTCGTGAACCACACGCAAATTCGAGTGCCATTTCGAGTCATCTCTCCGAGTCTCCGACGAAATATCCCTAATCCTCCGCGATATCGTCCTGAGGTCAAACCTCGGTCGTAACATTGGTGACAGCGGTGGGATTCGAATTGCTCAACGGAGCACCCACAATTGCCACATTCTACATAATTTTCAACATACACGATGTCTCGAACCTCGAATCCAAGCAACCCCGCATCGGTACAGTCGGTTCTCAATGAGGCCTCAGCGAGGGAGCGCGTTTTACTGGAACAACTCGAAACAATGGGGCGAAGACACCAGGAACTGCTCGAAAAATACAATACACGGTTCAACCCAGTACAGAAACGTGAGCAAGTCCCCGTCGTAAAGTCCGAACCCGCAGCAAACCTCACTGCGATCGAAGGGATAGCCGCCAAACTGAAAACGCTGCAAGAAATGATCGAGAATCTGGGCAGCCCAGCAAGCTCTCATACATCCGAGCGCAGTCCGACACCGGACCCCTTAAGGCCATTGGACAAGATCGCGCACAAAATCGAGGCACATTCATCCCGCGAATGCGGACGAATTACGCTAAAAGACGCAGTGGAAACCGTCCCCCACTTCGATGGTGAGAACATTACCGTCTTTCAGTTCGCACGAGCATGTAAACGGGCCCGTGAAATGCTGCCCGCGAAAGCCGAGCCAAATCTGGCCAAACTCCTGCGTAATCGGTTGAAAGGACACGCAGCTCTGGCCGTTGAGGACCAAACACATCATTCAGTGGATGAACTAATCAACAGACTGAGATACGTCTTTTCACCTTCGAAAACGCCGAATCATTACAGAGGCGAATTGGCCAACATTATCAAGGATCCAAAAGAACATATCCTCGACTACATAGCGAGAGTTAAGGACCTAAACTCCGCTATTATCGACGGCGAAAGGGAGCGATACGGTACGCTGAGTAATAACCACGTCAACGACATCGACGACCTCACTCTGGAATCTTTCCTAGACGGGCTACCCCCCACCATGAAGACTCGAATACGTCACGAGGGTTGTTACGGTCTAACCGAGACCTTCGACTCCGCCATCCAAATCACAAAAGAAATGGAACGAGAAAGCCGAAGATTCCCAACGACCTCGCGACCGACGCCAACCACGTGCCAGTTGTGCCTCCGACCGGGACACGAAGCCCGTGCTTGTCGCGACCACGGAGTATCTCGCGGCCACGAACCGCCCCGCGACTACAGATCGCCCCGCGACTATGGACCGCCCCGCGGCCTCACGCATGACCCTCGAGGTCAACCCACTCGATGGCCAGATCCACCACGTCGTGCCGTCGGCAACGACGCGAATAACACGCAACCATCCCAAGGTGCAGGAACAAAAATATGTGCCTATTGCAAAGCGACAGGGCATCTAATCTCCGAGTGTAGGAAACGGGCCTACAACAATCAACGGTTCCAGGGAAACGAGAACCGCCCACCAGAAACTACGAGCACGTCTCATGGAGCACCGGTACAGCAGACACGTTCCGCCCTCCCGATTGTCACGGAACAAGAAGAACCAGAACGGACACGAGCATGCGCAGTCCAATTGAAATCGGCTCTGATCGTACCCGCAATAATGCTGCACTCCGCCGACCTCAAAGAAACAACAGAAGCGATGGTCGACACCGGATCCGAAATAAATATCATAAAACGAGGAGCTTTAAGTAAACTCGAGCTGACCAACACGCAAGAAAAAGTGAGCATCACAGGCATCACAAACCATACCATCACCACTCTCGGCACATTCGAAATCGACATATTCAATCACAAGGTGACATTCCACGTCGTCGCCGACGACCTACCGATACCCCAAAAGGGCATCATTGGCTCCGAATTTTTCCGAAACCAATCCGTCGACATCGTCTACTCGGAAAATTGCCTCCGTTTCCATGGCACCACTATTCCATTTCTAAATCGCGAACAAGTCACGCTTCCGGCAAGATCCAAAACAGTCATTCCAGTACACATCCTAAACCCAAACCTTGACGAAGGCTACGTGCCACGTCAAGACCTCGGCGAAGGGGTCCACCTAGGACACGCCGTAATAAAATCGAAACAAGGGAAAGCCTACCTCCCCGTAGTCAACACGACGAACCAAGATATTATACTGCGGGAACCTAACGTCGAATTCCAAGAGTTCGAGGAATTCGAAGAACCTCCACCGATTCCTTCTTCACAGACCTCTTCTATTTCTATTTCTTCTACTTCTATTTCGTCCACCACAGTGCACCCACTCACTGAATCTTTACTAAATCCAAGTGTGCTGTGCGTGCGATCTCATCCCCCTCCAGAGGCATGCGAAATCAATTTTACTACTCCTAATTCTACTAATTCCCACATGCCGGAGGTCTATTCTAAAGAATCCAAGCCGATTCTATCAAATTCCAAAATCTGTGAAGAAAAATCCCCTGAGGATACGTCGAATCCCGTCTCATTATTCCCTTGCCATTTGTCTCATGAAGATACCAACCCTCCAATATCAGTTGATACAAACCCGTACGCCAATGACCGTATAACCGAAATTATGAAACTTCTAAACACGGAGCACTTAAACGCAGAAGAGGAAGCCAGCGTCAAAGACCTCGTAAAGGAATACAACGCCGTTTTTCATCTCCCCGAAAATCAACTCGGGCACACCAACGCAATCAACCATCGAATAACAACGACGGACAACCGATCAATAAACATGAAACAATATCGCTTCCCATCGATTCACAAAGAAGAAGTGAATAAGCAGCTCCTTGACAACACCATCATACAACTATCGACATCACCATACAATTCCCCCATCTGGATAGTCCCCAAGAAACCGGGGCCGGACGGTCAAAAGAAATGGCGAATGAAAATCGATTACCGACTACTGAACGCCAAAATCATACCCGACGCCTACCCGTTGCCCAACATGCGAGTTCCATTTCCTATTTTTATTTTTATCCGCTCCACAACTGCAAATAGCGTTGTGCCAGCCCACAATTTTTTCTTTTTTCCTCCATAATCGCAGATAGCATTATGTGAGTGCCACTCCTTTTTTTTACGTTTTCATTTTTCATCTAGCTCTTCTTTTCCATTCGCTATTTCCTTCACGGGAACCCATCACGGTTTGCGAACAAAAAAAAATCGCATTCTTATTGCTTCGCAAACGAATTCTCTTTTTTTTTTTCCCCGGGGGTGACGTGTTACGTCCTGACGTCCGTCACCGGACTCTCCCCTTATATATTTGCACTATAAGTTAATATATAAGTAACTAACATTAATACCTAAGAAGACTCCCATCTGACGTCATCACTTTGGAATGTGATCACGTCAAGCCTCAGTGATTTTGGGCATAACAATTCCAAGGCCTGCTCACTCAAGCATACGACGCTATTGTTCCCCCACCAACTCTTCTATTGTTCCCCCACCAACTCTTCTATTGTTCCCCCACCACAAGTCCACCTGGCAACAGGCCTATAAAAGCCAGGATCGCAGAGCAGAGAGACAATTCGATCACACAATTCGACAATTCGACAATTTGATAATTCGATCATTCGATC
This sequence comes from Lasioglossum pauxillum, assembly GCA_933228785.1. Classification (NCBI taxonomy): domain Eukaryota; kingdom Metazoa; phylum Arthropoda; class Insecta; order Hymenoptera; family Halictidae; genus Lasioglossum; species Lasioglossum pauxillum. The sequence continues at coordinate 22,668,750 of OW121700.1, forward strand.
ATTCGATCATTCGATCTTTCGATCATTCAATCATTAATAAGCAGTAACGCAGCACTAAGCATTCTTATCATTCAGTCAGTCAGTGGAGCAATCATTGACGAATTTCATTTACTGTTATTTAATTATTCATTTATCAGGATTATTCCAATTCAGTACTATTTCAACGATTCAACCTCCGAACAATACAGTTCTCGTTGATGAACCAATGCGGGACGCTATAATTTATTTATAGTAGATAACCGTGATCTGAGAGAACGCTTCCTTCCCCAAAGGTCTCCTTAAAGTCTACGTGCGGTTCATCAGAAGTGCAATTCATTAAGTGACGTGCGCGCGTGCGGCGGAGAGAGTGTCACGAGTGAGAGTGAGAATCGCGTACCGGGCCCAACATCGTTTCTCCCTCGAACTAGGCGGACTTGGTCCAGCCGTTCGAGCCAACGATCCAACCCCGAACTAGGCGGACTTGGTCCAGCCGTTCGGGCACCCTTCTCATTCACGGTCAGGCGGACTGGGTCCAGCCGTCCGAGAATTCCCAAATCCTAGCTCAAACCCTCGACGATCGAACCGCAACATTCCATTTGGTCTCTCTCTCGGGCCGGATCTGCGCGGTACGCTCCCACGTCACCGCGAGTCGTGAACCACACGCAAATTCGAGTGCCATTTCGAGTCATCTCTCCGAGTCTCCGACGAAATATCCCTAATCCTCCGCGATATCGTCCTGAGGTCAAACCTCGGTCGTAACAAAAAAAATTTTTTTTTAACTTTAAAAATTTTTTTTTAACTTTAAAAAAAATTTTTAATTGCAAATTTTTTTTTTAATTATCCAACTAATGCTAATGTTACCGCTTACAATAATCGAAAAATTTCTCAATACATGATTGAGTTAATCATCGCTATTGCCGAGAATACATTTTCAAAGAATATCGATGAAAGTACAAAAACATTTATATTACAATCTTTAAAAAAACAAGCAGTTCAATACGAATTATTAACTGAGATGAAATTGACAGTTAATATAAAAAAATAATATTTTTTGATAATCAATAACATTGATGTTGAAGACGGATTGGTTAATGGAGCATGCGGAATATTAAAATTAACTAGCTGGTTATTGTTGCTCGCTCGCTTCGCGTTAGTGGTATGGATGTTATTTGGTATCTGACTCTCGAAGAGTCACACAAAGAACTTCCCGATTCGTTAGTTGCAGTATATTATTATCAATATTAACTTCCCGATTTATAGGGAAGTTATTGTAATTTAGTGTACGTTTCAAGAAGATTATATATATTGTCATATTTCGCATCTGCCGATGGAATGCGGCTAACGCTGTTGTACACACGGTTGTCGTATCGAACAAAATAAATGGAACGAGGTATGTATTATTGTCCTCAGTGGGGAATTCACAGAAGATGTGTGCGTATGGTATCAGTTTGTTTGTGCTTCGCGAGCAGGACGGTTCGTAGGTAAGTCTCCATGGGTATACTAATCTGAATTTCTAAATTCTTTATTTTTAACTTCCCGATTCATAGGGAAGTCACTGTAATTCATAATTTTGTTATGGGACTTTGACAAACGTATTCGTGGCATACTTTTTCTAATGCAAACTGATACCAAATATGATATAATTTCCATGATATTTACTTGTGTAATATGGACATTTAAAGTTTCGAGCGTATTCACCTGTATATGATCCGTATTATATCGTGTTTGGTATCATATTATCAAGTAATAAATAATAAAAAAGTTATTCCCTGGTATTGCACTGTGTGGACGTGCGAACCTTGCCGTCGACTGTGACTCTCAGCATCTCTTTTTTTCCCATGCGCTATCCTTCCCTGCGCTCGAAACTTTAATTGTCCATTACACAAGTAAAAAAAAAAATATATCATCGGATTTATATCATATTTGGTATCATCTTGCGTTATAATAAAAATACCACGAATATGTTGGTGAATGTTCCGTAGAAAAATAATGAAAAAAACGTAGATATTTTCTTTTTAACTTCCCGATTTATAGGGAAGTTATTGTAATTTTTTCTTTTTAACTTCCCGATTTATAGGGAAGTTATTGTTTTCATTTTTATTCGATATGTTTTTTTTTAACTTCCCGTTTTGTAGGGAAGTTATTGTAATTTTTTTTTTTATTATAAATTATCGTTAGTTACAAGCATGTGTATATTTCCAGATTGAAGATATGGAACCTGAACAGATGGAACCTGCTACCAAAGAAGAGTTATCGAGTAAGTATATAATATTAACACTCATCATATAAGTCATGTAAATAATTAACTTCCCGATTTTATAGGGAAGTTATTGTAATTTTTTTTTTTATTAACTTCCCGATTCATAGGGAAGTTACTGTTTTTATACATCAATGATGTTTCATATGTGTATTTTTTTCATTCCAGACTTATTAATACGAAAATTGGAGGTGATGGCGATGGGGGCGTCTCCCTCCTGCGAGCCGCCACGTACATCGCAGCCACCACCACCACGTCCGACGCTGCCAGCACCTCCTCCATCGCCAAATCCGGTGGCTGGTGGAGTAGGTGCTGCCCAGGAGCCCCATGTGGAGGTGCCCGTTGCATTAATGCAACGGATCCTCCAAGCATTGGAAGGTCAGAACAAAAGTAAGTGTTTCCTTATATTTTTTAACTTCCCGATTCATAGGGAAGTTACTGTAATTCCGAATATATATGGGTCATATTTTCTAAAAAAACTGGATCCGAAATACTAATATGGGAATACTTAATGGTTTGTTCTTTTTCAGATCGTGGGACCAATGTCGGATCTTCGCGTGGGCGGTGGCGGCGCGGCGCCTACAGACGTGGGGGAAGGGTAGGTGGTCGTGGGTCAGGAGGGAGAGGCCGTGGGTCAGGAGGGAGATGCCGTGGTCCCTATATCATACACCAACATTTCCACTACGGTGGACAGTAGAAATTTCTTCTAATATATAATAAAAAAAATTTTTTTTAAATAAAATTGAATTATTATTATTATTATTTACTTCCCAATTTATTGACTTCCCGATTCCTATGGAATTTACTGTAATTATTATTATTATTTGTGACGTTGCAAGCCTGCGACGTCACTTCTCCGTTTGAGAAACGGTCAAACAACCGTATCGGGAGTGGACCGGACCGACCGTTAGCGATTGCGAGAACCACCCGCAATTTTGAGCACTCCTTAAGGAAGATGTTCGGTTCGAAGATCGCTCCTAATGCCATCTATGGCACGCGCCGAGAGTGGCTACTTTCAGGAACGTGCCTAGGGAGCGACAATTACCGTAAGGCGCCCCGCAACCGAGGATCGACGGAAAGACGAACGATTGGCCAAAATTATCCTTCAGCTGAAGGAGACAAAAGGAGTTACCTGCACACACGGGCCAACAAACCCGGAGGCGACGATGTGGGACGATGAGGTCCTAAATGCGCTGAGTCCGAGCATGTTGGTGGTCTCACAGTCGTCTTACCCGCCCTACAATGGACCTCGGCGTGGGTGGTGCGCCGGAGCGCCTGGGAGGATTCCTCCTCCCCGGTCGTCAAGGACGGCCGTAACTTGGTGTCATGAAGGTCGGGGGCCCGACGACCTGTTCCGAAAGTCCGATCCTGCGGCTAGGGATAGTTGCGTTGCGGGTGCGCCCATAGGGAATTTCGGTAGGACGAAAGGAGTGGGGAGACCGAGAATCGATGCGTTCCATCGATAAGGATCCGCGGATCACTGTCGCGCCGATTGTCGAATGAGCTACCTCTACTTCCGAAGTCTCGCTGACTTACGTACGAATTCCGCCTAATCCAAAGTTAGTACGCATCGCGGGTGGTTTGATTTCCGCGTCATAATTGCCGTGTACCGCGAGTTCGGAACCGAAGGCGAAGGTTTCGGCCTTTCCAAGGGAATCCAGCGAGCGTAGTCGACCACGGTAAGTCGATTCAGTGATCCTCGGTTCGCGAATTAGTGTTGGCTCGGGATTTAGTGCGAGGACGAGACGAGAGCGTGTCGTCCTCGATCCATTGGTGTTAGCCGAGGCATTTGGGCCTCGTGCTTTGTGCTCGCGTTCTCGCAGAGAACGCTTTGAGTCCGGTAGAGCAGTCTCCCCCTTCGAATAGTCGGAAGTCTTCCTTAAGGAGCCGCGTCGGGAAAAGGATAATTTCGGAATTAGCGAGTCCGGTAAATCAGTGTAGATCGCGCTCGTCAATCTCGCGACAGTCCGTCGAAACTGCGCCGTCCATCTGCGTCACGCGAATTCTCGTCTCTCGTGAGACTTGCATTGTACCGCCGTACCGTATCTTGAATCGCGTGGAAATCTCGACTAACGCGCTCCGCGATCGAACAACTATCGCCAAAGTGTACAAGGAGCGCGGGCTCCCGGGTCGCGGCCACGTGGCCGCCTCTCTGTATTTAATTTTGACTACGAATAAATTCGTTAGAGCCCTAAATTCTCGAGATTATTTCCGACCTGCGAGATCCGTCCTGCCGCGAGGGCTGTCCTCGTTATTCCCTGAGTCCGAACTCCTGGCCGTTCGTGTCGTAAAATTCCGTCAGTGAGCGCGAGAAGATTCTAAGCTCGTGTTCGACTTCCTCGAACACGAGACCTTGGTGTTTCGTTAGTGTGGTACTTCCGTGTACCTGGCGCCCGAACAATTATTAGTGTTCTTTCTCGAATCTTCCCGTCAGTCACCTTTGTACCGAGAGGACCGTGTCCGCGCGGCCGCGCACGGCCCGTCCTCAGTGGCTGTAAATTCTCGGAAGTTGGTCATTTTCGCCGGCCAGAAACCCGTGCGAAAAAGGGCAACGTTACATATTATTAGTAGTAGTAGTAGTAGTAGTAGTAGTAGTAGTAGTATGATTATTATGCAATTATGCAACAAAATTCAATTAATCATGATGCTATGAAGCTCGAATCAATGTATATTTTTATTCATATTATACATCTACTGATTACTATGATTCAAACCATTATATCTAATCATTTATACTGTAGTTATTCATCAAATTATTGATTACATTAGTATTGCAATATAGTACAATTACTCATGATGGTATCCAACTTATTAATTTTTTTGACTACCCGATTTGTATGGAAGTTATTGTAATTTGTTTAACATTCCTTTCACCATATTGCTCGAATCAGTTTATGTTATAATCATATACACGTTTATTCAATATATATGTGTGTCACGCGTTCATTTATGGTAGTGGTACTTCTTTCCTTACGCCTGAACGTCTCACCTTCGTCTTACATTCACTGTAAATATTTTCATTATCAGTTCTACTGTAACAGTCATAGTGATCACTTCGTATATGAGTGAATATAACTAATGAGTGTCTTTTCATATTGAAACAGGTAAGAATTTTGTCCGTTCCTATACAAATTAATTTTTTTATTTGTTAAACATTACTCCTTATTTCATTTTGTGTATATATAATGACATAGGACTATATTATATATAATATACATACATTTATATTGTCTATAATATACATACAGTTTTTTTTTATATTACATATTTGTATATAATACACATTTATGAATAACATACAATTGTCAGCCGTAGGCGACACAAAGTACCAAATAAATAAATAAATATTGTATTGTCAGCCAAGGGCGACACTCACATATTAGAATAAAATACAATTGTCAGCCGTAGGCGACACAAAGTAATAAATGAAAAAAAATTTTTGTCTTGTCAGCCAAGGGCGACACCAATTTTTGAATAAAATACACTTGTCGGCCGTAGGCGAGACAAAGTACTAAGAATAAGAAAAAACAAATTAATATTGTCTTGTCAGCTAAAGGCGACACCAATTTTTGAATAAAAAAATACATTTGTCAGCCGTAGGCGACACAGAGTACTAAAAAAATATTGTCTTGTCAGCCAGGGGCGACACCAAGTGTTGTATAAATATACAATTTTCCGACAATACGAAAATGAAGGTAAAACGTCAATCACGAAAACACATCAATAAAAAACGAAAATATGATTATCTCTCCCTTAATAATAATGTTGTCACTGAGAACGAAAAAAAAGAAAAACGGAATGCACAAATAAGACAGGCCAAGCAAAAATTACGGTCTAAAAGTACATATAAAACTGATGAATATGAGAAAAATCGAATGCGAAACAGAAAATACTATCGTGATAATATTGATCGGAAGAAAAAAAAAATTGAATATACTCTCAAACAAATGCAACGGAAACGACTGAATGCCGAGTTTCGTAAAAAAGAAAATGAAATAAGGCTAATTCGAAAGAAATGTACAAGAGAAAATGACGATTATCATAACAAAGAGAATGAATCAAATTTAAATCGAATTAAACGTAAACGAGAAATTCCAGAATTTAAACAATTGGAAAATAGAAAAACACTGAGCAGGATAAAGATATTGAGACAAAGAATAAATTATATTGCAAAAGAAATTGCCAACAATTCTGCACGAAATAAAATGCTACGGCATAATGATGCATATAAGTCCCGAGAACTTGCTCAAAATATTGCACGAAATAAAATGCTACGGCATAATGATGCATATAAGTCCCAAGAACTTGCTCAAAATATTGCACGAAATAAAATATTACGGCATAATGATGCATATAAATCCCGAGAACTGGCTCAAAATATTGCACGAAATAAGATGTTGCGGATGTGAATCTTGTATATAAGAAAAATGATGTCACGTCGTCCTAGATTTTCTTTGCTAGAAGAGCGAAAATCCCAGCGACTCCGGGTTTTTATAGACCCTTCGACCGGGCCGCGTTCGGCCGCGCGAAACGCGGTCCACCCGGGACAAAAATTGTTCGCAGGCTCGTCGTTTCTCAGTTCTTAAAAAAAAACCAAGTTCGGGCGCCAGGCACGGAAGGTGCCACGCTAAGCTTCGTTAATACGAGCACTTTGAGAAACGATAGTACGAGTCGGCGACAATCGAGATCGAGAACAAAACACTTCGCGAACGGGTACAGGATACTACGCGAATCGAACACGAGGCATTCCCCGCGGCGGGAAGGTTTCTCACTACAATGATGACTCTTAGACTTTCGGTTAACCAAATCTTTATTTCTCCGTTGTTACAAGTACGATACCGGCAGCAACCGGCAGCGTTTCGAGGTTAACCGGCGCGTGACAGGTGGTCGGCAACGAAAGATCGTCATACGCGCTATTTGTCCTTCACAGGACCTGTCGGAGACGCGTCAAACCCGGCAGCAACGTGGTGACGACGTTGGCGTACGCGATATTCACGTTTCACGCCCGGATTCAGATGGAAAACGCGTGGTACAATATTCTTCTCGTCGGCGTAACAAGTCGCGGACATACGACGCGAACACGAGGCGGCGGCGCACCGTGGAACGAAACGAGGTTCGAGTGAAAGGTACGACGACGCACGGATCCTCGCCAAAAATAAAAATAGGGCTGAGCCCTCGCAAATTAATATTCACCGCGCGACCGTCGCTCGACGGATTCGTCTCGTCCGCAAATTTACTCTGCAACCGGCAGCGTTTAAATCACGTCGAACTTTCTACGACGCGATCGCGAACACGACACGTACCGAGCCAACGCGAAAAGATCACTTGTTCGAATTGAATTTGACAGAAGCTTACTCAGGGGCAACTCTCAGCCAGCGGTGTACTATGGCGTCCTGTCCCTCTCGTCCGGCAGTTGGTTTTGCAACAATTAATTAGCTAACTGTTTTTACGCAATCGTTAAAATCTCTACTCTCCCGACTTTACTCGATACGAGCCAACGAAGAAGTGATCTGTCCGTTGATCGCTCGGGAACGCGGAAGTGAAGCGTACCCCCCCGTTCCGCTTTCGTTCCCCCGCGTAGGATTCGGCCTATCGCTGCTCGATTTTCGGACGGGGCCTCGCTCCGCGCGACGGTCCCTGGCGTCCGGCGATTCGTCGGTTCTCCGGCAACGCTGCTCGTGGATTCGCCGCTTCCCTGCGAGGTGATCGGCGCTAGCCAATCCGGCAGCTGGCCAGGCTTCTCTCCGGTTGAGGCGACGGCGAGGCAGCTGAGATTCTTGGCTTGGATTCCCCTGTCCTCGTCGGCGCCTCCAGGTTGTCTCTCCTGGGCCACGTCGATTCCTCGCTTCTTTTAGGGTGTGATTTTCACCGATGCCGATCCTTCTGCCTCCGTTCTCGGCGGAATAAGTGCTCCGGGTCCCCCCCTTGGGACCCGGATACGGTCCTGCAGAATCGCGTCGCGCAAATTGGCGCGACGCTCAAAAATATTAGAACTCGCCCATGGGTCTCGCTCGTGCCCAGGGCGAGCGCTCGCCACGGCCCGTCTCGCATGTTTTACTGCCAGAGGGTGACCCGGTCTTCCGATACTCGGTATCGGGGGACGTAGGCAAAACTGCCACGTCACAACTCCTCCCCCCAGGGGAGACCGGGTCATACCCGTGGGAAGCCTCTGTCAAATTCGTGATAGGCTCGGTAGCGAACGCTCGACCTCGGTCGTTCCTCGGGTCTACAACAAACCCCTTTACCTTGTACCGACAAAAATACAATCACAAAAACGAATACTTACGCTCACTTGTACAGTTCCTCGGGCGAGGCCTTCTCTCTCACCGGCAGCTACCTGAAACGCTCTCTTTTATCGCTAATTGGGGAATTGGATTCGAGGTATGGTTCGGGGTCTCCCGTTATAGAGTTCTCTCTGTGTTGGATCTGTTTTTCCGGCAGCCTCCGGATCTCTTTTAATTAACTGTTATTGTACAGTAGTATTACTTAAAGTAATTTTAATCATACTAATCAAAAAACAAAAAAAAATATCAAAATTAACCAGTCTTTTTACTCTCTCTAGATCCGGCAAAAAAAAACTAAACTTAAATGGCTCTTCTTTGTTTTTCTTCTCCGCGACTTCCCGCTACCCGGCCCTACCAGGGATCATGTGGTCCCCCCAATTTCCATCGTGGGCCGCACTTCGGGCACGACTTTACGGTGACGCCCACGCGTCCGCATCTATAACAGTAGTCCCCTCGGGGCATTGGGCATTTCCTCTGTCGGTGTTCGGTGGAGCCGCAGCTCCAACACCCGTCTTGTCTAGCCTTTAATTCCTTTTCCGTAGGCTCTTTTACCGGCAAGTCTTGGTATTCTTGCGGTTGGGGACCCTTCTTCTTCTCCCCGGCAATTGGCCTCCCTGCTCGAGTTGCGGGTGCCTCCTTCCTTGATGGTGTGGTGGGCATAACCCATTCGAGCTTCCGTTCCTTGGACCCCTTCGTGTATACCCAGACTGGCGTTGCCCCCTCGGGTCTTCCGGCAGCGGCTTCCGTTTGTCCTGAAGTTGGTTCAGGTGTTGTTCTCTTCGGTTCCTTCGCTGTTGGCGCGGTCCCGGCAGCCGTATCTGCTTCCTGGGCTATCTTGGCCCGCAGTGACTCCAATCGAAGCTGGGCTATGCCATGTCGGTGGAGCCATGCGAACTCCTTTGCTTTGTCTGGTTTTCCCACTTCCGCGTCCGGCAGTATAGTGGGTGCGGCAGTCTTTCCGGTGCGTTGTGTGTGGTCGACTTCCTCGCATGCCCCCTCCGTCGTCTCTTGTCCGGCAGCTACTACTGGTATCCCAGCCTTTCCGGTGGGTTCCTTGGAGTCGATTTCCTTGACTTCCCCCTCCGTCATCTCTTGTCCGGCAGCTTCCATCTGGGGATCGTTCTTGGTCGTTGCCTCCGGCAGCTCGTCGATTCCCTCTAGGGTCGACTCTAGGTCTACCTTCGGCTCTGGTTTTCCCTGGTCGGATTCCGGCCGATCGTCTGCCGATTCGTATTTCGAAGTTTCTTCAGCCTCCGTCGATGATGCCTCTCCTTCGCTGGTCTGGGAAGCCGCATCTCGATGCAGTACCCGGTTCCCCAGGGCTAGGTAGTGTCGTATTACGTTTAATACCTTCTGCTCGCCTCTGCGGGCTTCCAGCCTGAGCAGGGCCTTCCAGAGGCCTTCCACTGAGTTGCTCTTAGTGGAGCGAGACATCCTTTCTCCCGTCCGGCAGCTTATTGGTCAATCTGTCGGGAAACTTAGACGTTAACTTCATTCTTTTGGTGTGTATGATGGATGGTACTCCTTAAGGTCGCTGATGTGTGCCTTTCCCAGATCTTTACCGTTTTCGGTCGCCAGCCCGTATACCACCGGTGATAACTTTTTAGTTATTACTACTGGGCCGGTGTACTTGGGGGCCAATTTCGCCGCGATGTGCTGTGCCGCGGATGAAAGAACCCTTTGTCGTTTCATAACCTTATCCCCGACCTCGAATTCCGTATCCCGATGATGCTCATTGTAATAACGCGCTTGACGGTTGTACGCGTCTTCTAAGTTTTCTAATACCCAGCTGCGTAGCGACTGCAGCTGGGCGACTCGACCTTTCCAATTTTCGATCGGCGCTAAATCTAAATCTATTGGCGGCTCGGTGCTCGCCCGTACGCATTTCGCTGGCCTTGGCTCTCGCCCGAAATTTAAAAATGCTGGGGAAGTTTGTAATACCGAGTGGTGCGCTGTGTTATACGCGAATCTGAATTTTGACAAATTCACGTCCCAATCTCGGTGATCCCTCCCAATGTACGCGACCATCATTGTTTTCAGGATTCGATTGACTCTCTCTACAGGGTTCGCCTGCGGGTGGTACGGAGGGGTGGTACTAATCCTAATGCCGTATTCGTTCGCCAATTCATGAAGGCATTTATTCGCAAACTCTGTGCCATTGTCGGTGAGGAGCACATCGGGTGTCCCCCACCGCGAGAAAATGAGGTTTTCGAGGGCCTCCGCAATCTTGGGACCGGTCGCTCGCCGGAGTGGAGCACACTCGATCCACTTGGTAAACAGGTCTTGCATCACGAGGAGGTACGCATGACCGGACCTGCTAGGAGGGAATGGACCCATGATATCGGCAGCGACTACTGACCAGGGCATGTCGATACGGCGCCGACCCATCAGCCCTGAGGGAAGCTTCTGCTCCACCTTCGTTAGCTGGCAAGTGGTACAGCGTCTTACGTACTCCACGGTGGTTCTGTACATGCCCGGCCAGTAGTATCGTGTCGCGACGCGATGGTACGTCTTCTCGATACCTAAGTGACCCGATTGTGGTCCATCATGTGCCTCCTGCAGGATCTCGGTCCTACGTTCCTCGGGGACCACCAATTTCCACTCGTCCCCATCTTGACCCAAGGTCTCCGCGATCAAAGGATCTGTTCTCCGACAAAATAATTCCCCGTTACGAATCGACCAGTCCCTAAATTTTTGGGGGTTTCCCTCTACCTCCGCGAATTTGCTCTCGTACCACCTCGCACGCACGGCAGCTGCCACCTCGATTTCTCCTTCGATGGTCTCCCCTCCCTCATACGCGCGCGAGAGCGCATCCGGCACTCGGTTGAGGGCACCTTGTCGATATACTACTTCAAAGTCATATTCGAGGAGCTCTAAAGCCCATCGCGCCAATCGCCCTGAAGGATTTTGTAATTTGCGCAACCACCGTAAGCTGTTATGATCCGTGATCACCGTGAATTTATACCCTTCCAAATACGGCCTGAACTTCCTTACCGCCCAGACTATCGCCAAACACTCTAACTCCGTCGCCGAGTACTTTCGTTCCGGCAGCGTGAGAGCGCGACTCGCAAATGCAATTACTTTTTCAATACCCTCGATCTCTTGTGTCAAAACAGCCCCTAAGCCTACCGTACTCGCGTCGGTCTGTACCGTAAATGGTATTTTGAAGTCAGGACATGATAGTGTTGGCGCGGAGGTTATCATTTCGCGAAGAGCTTCGAAGGCGGATTGTTGTCCGTCCTTCCAAACCCACTCGCGATCCTTCCGAAGGAGTTCATTTAACGGCTCCGCAAGTGTAGCGAATCCCGGGATGAACCTCCTATACCAGGAAGCCATCCCTAAGAAACGCCGCACTTGCTTCACGTTCTTCGGGGTTGGATACGACACTATCGGCTGAATCTTCTCTGGGTCAACGGTTAAGCCCTCCCTACTGACGACAAAACCCAAGTAACGGACCTCTGCTCGGCAAAACTCACACTTTTCCGGGTTAATTATTAGACCGGCAACTTTGACTCTATCCAACACGCGTTTCAACCATTCTAGATGTTCTTCGAATGTTTTCGTGACTATTATTATGTCATCTAAATAAGAAAACGCGTGAGGCTCCATCTCGGGCCCAATCAGACGGTCTAACAATCGTTGGAATGTAGCCGGGGCCCCCGTCAGCCCATATGGCATTCTACGAAATTGGCAAAGTCCTTTCCCCGGCACCGTGAACGCGGTTATTTCGCGACTCTTTGATTCTAAAGGAATCTGAAAATAGGCCTGACTGAGATCGAGGGTTGAAATGTATTTTGCCGATCTCAATTTATCTAATATCTGGGTCATGAGCGGTAGAGGGTACGCGTCCTTCCTCGAGACCTCGTTCACCTTCCGAAAATCTAAACAAAATCTATATTTTCCGTTGGGCTTTTTGACCATTACTACTGGGCTTGACCAGCCACTTTGTGACGGTTCTATTATGCCGTCCGCCAACAAGGTATCCACCTCGGCATAAATAGCCTCCTGAATTTTGGGAGAAACGGCATAATAGCGTTGTTTAATGGGTGGATGGTCGCCCACGTCGATTCGGTGGCTGATCCAGTCAGTCAACCCCCTCATGTTTTCGAACCCCGGCAGCTCGGTCTCGAGGAATCTCGCCAAACGGTCTTTTTCGGAATCATTCAATATCTGTAACCCGCAGCATACGGTGGCTGGCGGAGCATCATCGAAGGGAAATTTCTCATTAGGATGAGACGCAAAATACCAGGTCGCATGATGATATTCCGCCACAATCCCAAAGAGTGCAATCGAATCCGTACCCAAAAGGAGAGGGGTCACGAGATGGTCTAATACGCGTGCCGAGATCCGGTGTTCCCTATTCCCAATCTTTATCGCGAAGTGGGCCCGCTCGACTGCTCGCTCGATCGTCCCCGTGGCCAGGAGAAAATAGCAGGGTTTCTCGGTGTTCTCTATTGATACCACCCCGTCGCCAACCCGATTTACTACATCGCGACTTACAAAAGTGATAGACGAACCCGAGTCTACTAGGGCGCGAACCGGCAACTCTCCGACCATTACTTCTATATTTAATAGGAGTGGTCTCTTTTTCTCCCCGAAAGTAAGTACTCGGGCCGATATTATTTCCGGCGAAGTCCCTCCGGCCCCCTCGAGTGACTCCTCCCCCCATTTCCCGATGATCTATGACACCTCCGGCAGGCGTTCAATGTTACTCCCTGCGCCCCGCACCCATAGCAGTGAACTCTTGGGGCTTCCCGGCAATCCCGCGACAAATGCCCGTTTTTCCGGCAGTTCCAACACACGATCGACGAACTCCCGGTCGTGCGTTGTCTGTCGCGCGTCGGTTCCGTTCGCCGATCGGTGTCCGCGGTTTCCTCCGGTTTACTCGGTGGGGGTCCATACGACCGACCCCTAGACTCGGCCCGGTATTCCGATTCCCTTCGCCCGGCAGCTGAAAAATTTTTCGCGCTCGGCGCTAAAGAGTCCCTTCTTCCCGGTACGATCCGAGAGTCTCCGTATGCGAGGGTGGGTGGGTGTTCACTCGTTTCACCACTTCCGGCAGCTATCGCGTTCGCGTATTCTACCTGCACGGTCCTACCTCTCCCCGGTTGTTTGTGAGAGGCATGGCGGTTGGGGTCATACGCGAATACCGGATGAACCATCTCCGATTGTTTCGGATTTCGTCTCCGTTTCTCCACGTCTGATTCGCGTTCCGCTTCTATTAACGCTGTTTCTAACTCATCGAAAGTTGTTATGGTCGCTAATGAAATCGCGTCTCTTATAGACGGTTTCGCCCCCCAGTAGGTTCGTCTAATCATTTTATTCTCCGGCCACGGAGGATCTATACGATCGAACATCCCCTCCATGCTATTGAGGTAATCGCGAACGGGTTCTTGTTCCCCTTGTGATCGATCTTTAATATTCCGAGTTAGCGTGTCATAATAGTCCGGATTGCCGAAATATTCCCGAAATTCGCGAACGAACTCCTCCCAAGTCCTTATCCGGGCTTCCCTCCTCTTATACCAGTACAAGGCTGTGCTTTCTAAACAAACCGTCATGCATCGGAGCAAGTATCGGTCCGGGATGTTGTTATGTTTGCGATGGTCCTCGAGGCGTTCGAGGAAGGCTTCTGAGTCTTCCCCGGGCGCCCCGGAAAACTTTGTACGCCATCGTCTCATTACTTCTGATAATGGCGTTCCCCGGCAGTACATTTCGCCACTGATATTCGAAGAGGGTTGCCCCGGAGTACCGGGGAAGGTGTCCGGCATCTCTTTCCTGGGTCCCCGTTGAGGGGAAGGAGGAGGCAAGTATACCTTCCTTTCGAGGGTCGGTACCGGCAGGATGAAGTCGCGTGGTGGCGATCTCATCCCTTCGCCCCGCTCCTCATCTGAAGTCATCGCGTCCGGATTATCGCTTCCGTCCGCAACGTCCTCATAAACGGAATAGTATTCCCACTCGTCCCCCCCCTCACGGTCCGGCCGTAGCATATTTTCCGACAGCGTAAATATTCCTTAACCGTTCGACACTCTAACCTTCTTAATCCGATCCGTTAGGCAACAGCGTTTGTTTATGTCGTCGGTCGTATTCGGGTGAGATTATCTCCCCCGACGGTCTCGTTTCACTACGCGCGAACAAAGGGATCCCGAACTCGGCCGCGTCCCGGCAACAACAAGCGCTTCCGAAAAAAAAATTCGAATTCCTTAACTAATCCAACGGGTGACCGAAAATGGTTTCCTACCCCGGCAACCAGTATCTCTCTGCTCCGGCAGCGCGAATTTTCTCGATTCCGACAGCGCGAATAATTCTTCGATTCGGACTACTCCTTCCCCCAGCAATTTTTACAATAACGATACAACTGATTTCGGCACTAATGACCGTCACGAAAGGATCCAATCACTAAAATTAAATCGCGAAGTGATATTCTAATGAACGGCTCTGCCCGGCAGTTCTCAACAACCGGCAGCAATGTCGTTCCGCAAATAATTAATTCACCTTTAGGTGATCGCCAATGGGCCGCTCCTTCCGGCAGCTCTGAGCCCGTATCGCAAAAGAAATGAACAAAATTCTAAGTGAGCGTAATATTCTCCGAACACAATGACAAAACGACACGTGACTTTACTCGCTACGACGGCACAGTTCACCTAAGACGTCCCATCCATCACCACATTTTCAAATTGGGCTCCCCCGGTTACGGAGAAACCACACACAAAAATTGTCCAATAATCAACAAGAGGAAAATACACAAAAATCTGGGGTCTCCCCGGTGTTATGGCTGGGGTCCGAACGCGTCGGAACCGCAGAGAAAAAAAAATTTTAATAAATTAATAATTTAACATCGACCGCGACACGAAATAACTAATACAAAATAAATAAACTATACGCAATAAATTAACTATCACAGCGAAAAACAAAAAGACTAGATTATCCTAAGGAGAATAGCGAAATACAATAGGGAGGAATAGAGAAGAGTAAGGAAAGAAAAGACTGAAGAGAGAGAGGATAGAAGAGAGAAAAGTAGAGGAAGGTAAAGATAAGAAGAGAGCTGCGATTCTCCCCAAAATTAAAAAAAAATTATTTACAATTGAAGCCCGAAGGTACGAAAAAATATTACCGTAATAAATAAGGACAACGACCAGAATAAATAAATAAATAGAATAAATAACGAAAAATAAATATCAAAATTGAATAAGTAATCGAACGACAAAAAAATGAATAACACGGGGAAGACCGAATCAATTAAAATTTCACATAATAATTTGGCATTCAATTTGTTCATTTCCACACCGAACGTCATGGAACAGACGAGATGCATTTCAGCGGAGTCACATGCTCAATATCGCTTCTCAGAAAACAAGTTAATGCTTCCCTTACGCAGAATTGCGCATGAGACACCGAAGTACGCTTCAGGCGATTCTCAGTTCGATGTGCGTTCCATAGCAAATAACACAAACATAAATAATCAAATATGGCAAACAAATATCATTTGAAAATCAATACTATATATTCGATTTTGAAACTCGACACCGGCAGCGTTATTCTGAAATCAATTTCGGAAATTTACATCCGAAATTAAAGTCAGTCCCTGCCACAACAAATCATAGAAATTCCATTCAAATACAGGTCACATAAGAAATGTGCTCGTTTCGTTGGCTCTGCGAAAGTCGTAGTAATCTCACGGTCGTAACGGGTGTTTGTTTTTCGACGTCGCGACGGCCACGCTCGTACCCGGACTTTGTTCGTTCGACGAGAAGAAATTGAATCGAAATTTTCGTGAGAGCCTCGCGTCGCTTCGCGTATCTCTTTCGAAATAGCCCTTTTGCAAGTCGCTTTTTCAGCGAGATGTCCCTGTTTGGGCGCCAAATTTGTCACGTCGTCCTAGATTTTCTTTGCTAGAAGAGCGAAAATCCCAGCGACTCCGGGTTTTTATAGACCCTTCGACCGGGCCGCGTTCGGCCGCGCGAAACGCGGTCCACCCGGGACAAAAATTGTTCGCAGGCTCGTCGTTTCTCAGTTCTTAAAAAAAAACCAAGTTCGGGCGCCAGGCACGGAAGGTGCCACGCTAAGCTTCGTTAATACGAGCACTTTGAGAAACGATAGTACGAGTCGGCGACAATCGAGATCGAGAACAAAACACTTCGCGAACGGGTACAGGATACTACGCGAATCGAACACGAGGCATTCCCCGCGGCGGGAAGGTTTCTCACTACAATGATGACTCTTAGACTTTCGGTTAACCAAATCTTTATTTCTCCGTTGTTACAAGTACGATACCGGCAGCAACCGGCAGCGTTTCGAGGTTAACCGGCGCGTGACAGGTGGTCGGCAACGAAAGATCGTCATACGCGCTATTTGTCCTTCACAGGACCTTTCGGAGACGCGTCAAACCCGGCAGCAACGTGGTGACGACGTTGGCGTACGCGATATTCACGTTTCACGCCCGGATTCAGATGGAAAACGCGTGGTACAATATTCTTCTCGTCGGCGTAACAAGTCGCGGACATACGACGCGAACACGAGGCGGCGGCGCACCGTGGAACGAAACGAGGTTCGAGTGAAAGGTACGACGACGCACGGATCCTCGCCAAAAATAAAAATAGGGCTGAGCCCTCGCAAATTAATATTCACCGCGCGACCGTCGCTCGACGGATTCGTCTCGTCCGCAAATTTACTCTGCAACCGGCAGCGTTTAAATCACGTCGAACTTTCTACGACGCGATCGCGAACACGACACGTACCGAGCCAACGCGAAAAGATCACTTGTTCGAATTGAATTTGACAGAAGCTTACTCAGGGGCAACTCTCAGCCAGCGGTGTACTATGGCGTCCTGTCCCTCTCGTCCGGCAGTTGGTTTTGCAACAATTAATTAGCTAACTGTTTTTACGCAATCGTTAAAATCTCTACTCTCCCGACTTTACTCGATACGAGCCAACGAAGAAGTGATCTGTCCGTTGATCGCTCGGGAACGCGGAAGTGAAGCGTACCCCCCCGTTCCGCTTTCGTTCCCCCGCGTAGGATTCGGCCTATCGCTGCTCGATTTTCGGACGGGGCCTCGCTCCGCGCGACGGTCCCTGGCGTCCGGCGATTCGTCGGTTCTCCGGCAACGCTGCTCGTGGATTCGCCGCTTCCCTGCGAGGTGATCGGCGCTAGCCAATCCGGCAGCTGGCCAGGCTTCTCTCCGGTTGAGGCGACGGCGAGGCAGCTGAGATTCTTGGCTTGGATTCCCCTGTCCTCGTCGGCGCCTCCAGGTTGTCTCTCCTGGGCCACGTCGATTCCTCGCTTCTTTTAGGGTGTGATTTTCACCGATGCCGATCCTTCTGCCTCCGTTCTCGGCGGAATAAGTGCTCCGGGTCCCCCCCTTGGGACCCGGGTACGGTCCTGCAGAATCGCGTCGCGCAAATTGGCGCGACGCTCAAAAATATTAGAACTCGCCCATGGGTCTCGCTCGTGCCCAGGGCGAGCGCTCGCCACGGCCCGTCTCGCATGTTTTACTGCCAGAGGGTGACCCGGTCTTCCGATACTCGGTATCGGGGGACGTAGGCAAAACTGCCACGTCACAATGAATTACAACAAAATATTAACCACATGAGAATAATGAGGCAACATAAAAACTACAAATGTAAAGAAAAACTTAATAATGTTCAAAGAATACGAAAATTACGGCAAAGCTTGAGATATAATTATCGAAAATCATTAAAGGACACAGTATGGCGACAAGAAAAGAGAGACATTGATGCATTAAAGTTTCGTGATAATTTATACAACTGTATGTTGAATCAAAAAGATGATAATACTACAGCGAAATTGAAATGGCAATTTATCAAATGTCGTATGGAAACGCCTTCGTTCATATGTTGCTGTTGTGAAGGTCTATTTTTTAAATCTGCCGTTGTAAAATTAAATGAATTGAGAATCGATAAAGCAAATGATGCAATTTTATCTCAAATAAATAATTTTCCGTCAGGTTTAATTTGTGGAACTTGTAAAAATTATGCTTATAGAGGCAAAGTATATAAGTTGTCAACTAGCAATGGTCTAAAGTTTCCCACAGTTCCAAAATCAGTGAAAGAATTGACCGATCTTGAGGAAAGAATGGTAGCACCGATTTTGAATTTTATGCAAATTCGCGCATTGAAACCATATGCTTTAAATCCACAATTAGGCCTCAAAGGTAGTGTTGTTAATATTCAAATCGATGTGAATGATATGTTAGAAGTATTGCCTCGAAAATTTTCGGAAATGGAAACAATTCAAATTAAATTAAAACGTCATAAAGATCATAAAAGTGATTATATGTTCGAATCAGTCAGACCAGGAGTAATTTGTAAAGCATTACAACATTTAGTGAAAACACCATTGTATGTGAAATATGAAATTAAAGTAGATGAAAAGTATTTTCAAAATTATGCAAGTTATGGTAGCGAAGAAATTAATTTTATAGTTGACAATAACGATGAAGTAGATAAGACAGAAGTGATTGACAATATGGATTTGGAAAAAAATATAAAAAATGCAATCTGTTTAGATCAAATAAATAATGATGAGGTATTACTTGTTGATAATAATGCTGCTGTGGCAGAAGGGCATTCTTCCGTTGTGAATATTATTGCACCAGGACAGGGAAAATATCCATTATCATGGCATAAAATGGATGACTTGGATGAATTGTGTTTCCCAAGAATATTTGCTGGATATTCTTTCAATTTGCCTAAATCAGTATCATATTCAGATCGTATTAGATCCGAAGTTAGACGGTATGATCGACGATCATGCATTCCTTCTAGGATTTTATTTATGGCTAAAAAATGTTTAGAGATATCATGTTTATCTAGTATAAATGTCTGTTTGAGACGAATAAAAATGAATACGAATAAGAATTTACGTGCTTCAGATGTTTTGAATCCAGATTTTGTGAATAATTTGATTGAATTTGATGACGGATTCAAGTTACTTAAAAATATTCGTTCATCGCCAGCATATTGGGAACAAAAAAAGAAAGAGTTACTAGCAATGATCCGTCAATTGGGTAAACCCACATTCTTTATGACAGTGTCGGCTGCAGAAAGTTACTGGCCTGAGTTATTGCAAACATTGATGAAATATCGCGATGGTGGTAAAACATTATCTGTACAAGACGCATTCAATTTGGATTACAATACCAAAACTGATCTAATTAGAAATGATCCCGTTACGTGCGCTCGATATTTCGATCATAAAACACATAAGCTTATGTGGTTATTAAGACAAAAACAAAGTATTTTCGGAGAATATGAGGTTGTGGATAGTTATGAACGAGTGGAAATTCAGCAACGTGGAAGTCCACATGAACATATATTTCTGTGGTTGAAAGGAGCACCTATGTACAATAGTGTTAAAGATAGACACGATCATGTTGGTAACAAAGAATTGATTGATTTAATTGACCGATTTATCACATGTAGATATGACGAAAATAATCCATATATTAAATTTCAAATGCACAAACATAATCATAGTTGTTACAAAGGACAAAAAAATAAGCGGTGTCGATTTCATATCCCTTATCCGGTAATGAGAAGAACGATGATTCTGGAACCATTAAATAAAAATGAAATAGCACCTAAATCCTATAAACTTATTGATGAATTAATAAATGAATTTTATAAGAAAAAAATAGTTACGAGCTATGATGAAATTCTAGAGAAACTGAATATGACTGATGAAGAATACCTATTAGCTATTCGAAGTAGTTTAAAACAAAAACGGGTATTCTT
The DNA here is from genome assembly GCA_933228785.1 of Lasioglossum pauxillum. Taxonomy (NCBI): domain Eukaryota; kingdom Metazoa; phylum Arthropoda; class Insecta; order Hymenoptera; family Halictidae; genus Lasioglossum; species Lasioglossum pauxillum. Next base: position 22,689,021 of record OW121700.1, read on the forward strand.
AAAACGAACCAGCCTTGAAGTAAATATTAATAGTTATAATGCAGATATTTTACAATTATTCGAATCGAATATGGATTTACAGTTTGTACTTGACGAATATTCGGCGGTGAGTTATGTAACTAATTACATTAGTAAAATTGAAGGAGGTTTATCAAAATTATTAAGGGAAGCTGCTATTGATTGTGATAATAACAATAAGACTGTTAGAGACAAATTTCGAAATATTACCAACGTTTTTCTAAATAGTAATTTAATGTCTGCACAAGAAGCAGCCTATCATGTTTTATCATTACCTTTATCAAAGCAAAGTAGAAAGACAGTATACATTAATACCAATCCGATATCAGAACGTGTATTAATGTTAAAATCTGAGAATGCTTTAAAAAAATTAAATGAACACTCCACAGAAATTTATATGGATGATATATTTGATAATTATAGTAGAAGAGATGTTGATTTACATGATGTGTGCCTCGCTGATTTTGCAGCGAATTACCAAAAGATCACAAAAAAGAAAGAAGAGGAAGGTGATGCTGACAATAATGACGAAAATAATGAAGTAAATGATTTCAGATTTCGGCAGCAAACAGCTATTATTAGATACAGACGATATAAATTGAAACAAGATCCATCAAATTATTATAGAGAAAGAATATTGTTATTCATGCCTTGGCTTGATGAACGAAGTGAAGTTGAAAATATTGATCATGAAATGGTTTATAAAAATAATATAAATGTTATTGAAACAAATCAAGAAAAATTTTTAATAATTAGTGATACAGCTATGGATGATGCTTTGGAACAAGTGGAAAATGATAATCGTAAAATAGAGAACCAGAAAGCAGAACAATATGTTGCTAAGGAAAATTCGTGTACTCAACAAGGTGGTGAACAAGATAGCGCTAAAGAAAAAAATTTAAAAAAAGATTCTCATAAAAGTAGATAAACATGTCCGGCAAGAGTAAACGAAAATGAACTTCATCATATGGTAAAAGAATTAAATTGTAAACAAAAAGAATTTGTAATGCATACATTGAATTGTTTTAAATTGCATAAAGTTCCATTTAAAATTTTTTTAAGTGGTTCAGCTGGTGTAGGAAAAAGTAGAGTGATTAACACACTATATCAATTAATAACTAATTATTTTGATAAATTGCCCGGCGGAGATATGGATAAAATAATAGTATTATTATGTGCTCCTTCCGGCAAGGCTGCTTTTTTAATTAATGGAGTAACAATTCATTCTGCTTTCGCTTTACCAATTAATCAATTTGGAGTTAGTTTACCACAATTGTCAAGCGACTTAGCCAACAATATTCGTGAAAAATTATCAAAAGTACAATTACTTATAATTGATGAAATATCGATGGTAAGTAGTACAATACTAGGCTATATTGATACACGTTTAAGGCAAATAAATGGTATAAATGAATCATTTGGTGGTCTTTCTGTATTAGCAGTTGGGGATTTAAATCAATTACCACCTGTACGAGATAAACCTGTTTATCAAGTCTCGAGACGAAACGAAATGGCTCCCTTTATTGATATTAATCCACTATGGAACGAATTTGAATTTTATGAATTGACGGAAGTTATGCGACAAAAAGATGATTTAGCGTTTATAAATGCTCTAAATAATTTAGTTCTTGGAGAAATGTCTGAAGATGATATAAAATTAATTAAATCGAGAGAAATTAAAAATCAAACTGATGTTCCACATACAGCAATACGATTATATGCAACTAATGCTAATGTTACCGCTTACAATAATCGAAAAATATCCCAATGCAAGAGTGAGTTAATCATCTCTACTGCCGAGAATACATTTTCGAAGAATATCGATGAAAGTACAAAAAAATTTATATTACAATCTTTAAAAAAACAATCAGTTCAAAACGAATTATTAACAGAGATTAAATTGAAAATTAATATAAAATATATGATAATTAATAACATTGATGTTGAAGACGGATTGGTTAATGGAGCATGCGGAATATTAAAATTTATTACTTTTCAAGAATATACTAAAATTCCGTCTATATTGTGGTTAGATTTTCAATTGCCCAGAGTGGGAGTGAAAGTAAGAACTCGTTATCGTAATTATATGAAAAATGAAAATATTGATCAAAATTTAACACCGATAATAAAAATATCGAATCAAGTAAATATGTCGAGTGAGGAAAAATATCAAATCACACGCAGTCAATTTCCAGTGGTTCCTGCTGAAGCGATTACGATTCATAAAAGTCAGGGACAAACATACGAGAAAGTATGTTTGGATTTTAAAAAATCAGAAAGACGAACTTTACAAATGTTGTATGTAGCACTGAGCAGAGTTTCAAAATTGAGCGGTTTATATATTTTGGGACAATTTAAATTAACAGTATCTAAAAAAACAAAGATCAATACTGCAAACCCGGCTAACGAGGAATTGTATCGTTTGCGAAAAAATAAACAATTAAAATTATCATTCAATAATTTGGTCAATGAAAACGGATTAATAGTTATATATCAAAATATCGGTACTTTGACAAGTAAATTAATTCATATAAAGAAAGATTCATGGTTTCATCGAAGCGATATATTAATTTTTAGTGAAACATTAACGAAAACCGATGATGAGTTGAATATTTTAAATTATGATATATTATTCCGATCCGACATTGACAAAAACAGCCGCGGATTAATTTGTTATGGAAAAACAGAATTATCAATAGAAAAATTATTTGTTGAACAGGAATTTAGTTCAAATGCGCATGTAGAACTGTTCACATTTAAAATCAGAAATTATTATATAATAAGTGGTTATAAATCACCAAAAGCTACTAATTCTATGTTTGGTAGCGTTGTACAACGAATAATGAATAAAATTACAATTGAAAGCGAAAAGATTTTGATAGGTGATTTCAATTACAATATATTAAATTGCAAGGATAATGGCAATAATTATTTGATTAACCTTTTGAACAAGTACAATTTAAAAACTAAATTACCATCCAAAAGTACAACGACCGATTTGAACACTCAAATAGATATCATTTTCTCAAATGTTGATGACATAGATTGCGGTGTTTATGAAACATATTTCAGCTATCATAAGCCCATTTATGCAATCCTCGATAAGAAGGTTGTCAAATATAAAAAAGAAGAGAATGTAGAGAAAACAGATGTAACAATCACAAATCAAAAAATGAATCCTGAAAATTTTACAAATTTTGATGAATGTATAATGATCTCGGACCAGCATATCGACCAAAATAATCATGAATATGCAGTGCCTGCAGAATGTTTCCTCAATGATGGTTATAACTATGCTTTAGAAACAGCCGAATGTGAAGAAGTCATAAAACCTGATTGTTATTTACAAGATAAACATATTAATTTATTTCACGAAATTATGAACAGAAATCTAAACGAGCGTGGAATATACAACTTTGCTCAAGATACTGGTTACGTTCGAGCTTTTTTGAGTAATTTACAAGAGATCCCAGAACATGAGACGAATATTCAGATAATATACACTGGTGAAATTGGAGAAAAGGTAGTAGGACATTGGATTTGCACAAGATCTGATGGTAACGGCAATGTACACATTTATGATAGTTTTAATGCTAATCATTTGAACCATGATGTAATAGATTATTTGAATGCCCTTTATAAATATAGAAAGAAATATATATTTCACAGAGTACAATATCAAAACAATGCGTTTGATTGTGGAGCATTTGCAATTTATTTTGCAACATTACTCTGCTATAACAAGGAACCAAGCGAGCAACGAGCATACGATATTGGTTTAATGCGACGCCATATAGCAAACATTTTGATATGTAGAAAACTATTGAATTTCCCTGAAAACGTATAATCTTCTTAAAATGTACACTAAAAAAAATTGTGATAATAAATAATATACTGCAACTAACGAATCGGGAAGTTCTTTGTGTGACTCTTCAAGAGTCACACACCAAATATAAAACATTAATACCTGTAAGCCCTACTAGCCATGCGTATCACTAATCCTCTCGCAAGAGCAGTCCTACCCGCGAGCTCGCGAAGCGAGCGAGCAACAATAGCCCTCTAGTTATTTTTATTCTTTGATACAAAAATACTGTAATAGATTAGGTACTAGCTTAGTATTATATATAACGTGAGAGAGAGAGAGAATTTTGGTATTTTTTAGTGGTTTTATTGAGGAAGCGATTAGCTTTCAATAAAGGAAAATTTATTCAACCGGATACCGAATTCCTATACATCCGGCGGAAAACGGAAAACCTACGTCACCACGACTACTCTTCCTCACTTCACCTCCCAACCTCCAAGCTAGGCCTATAAAAGGCGCTGCGACCACGAGTCGCTCTCCTATTCCGTTCGCAGCTTCCATATAGGAGACACCGACCTGGAATTCCATCTTCTGTAAGTATATCCTGGTTATCGTGTTCCTGATCCCGAGCCTTCGACGACGAGTTAGTATCGCTGCGCGAGCTCCTCCTTGTCGTGAGGCACCCCGATTTCCGCCGGTGACGACTGCGTCGCATCGAAGCAGAGGAGACGCGCCGTCCCTCTGGAACACCTCGACAGCGTCGACATCCCTGGTTCCCGCCGGTGACGGCCGCGTCGCACCGAAGCAGAGGAGGCACGCTGCCCCGCTGATATCCCGACCGCGTCGGAATCGGCTCGGCGAAAGAGATGCGCCATCCTTCTTTGTCACCGAATGTACTACCCGGGAGGCCGTAATGCCAGGTACGCTACCGACATTACGCACTCGACAAACCAGACCCGGGCAGGGTATCCTTGCCGAAATCCTAGTCCCGATCCGAAACACTTCGCGTGCACCAGGTCCTCGCGAATTACCGTCGCCATAAAGATGACCGCCGTACGATATGTCATCACGCGTAACCGCCGCGAATAGCATCTTCGCGAATATCCGTCACCGGGAATCGTCGCCGCGAGCACCGACGTCGCGAAGCGTGAACAGCGAGGTTCGGTTAAAATACGCTACGAGTTCGTTATTTCACCCCGTGCACCAAGTCTCCCGATCCCGATCCGCTTCCTCGTTTCCGACACAACCTTGGCACGGCGAGCTTCCACGACCGAGGAAGCCCCGACGCGAATTTCACCGCGTTCCGGAACGAGAACCGTTATATGGCGCCCGAACAGAGACCTGGTGCAAATAGAGTCAACGACCGCGTCGAAATAGCGACCACGTGGCGCTTCGCGTTTGAGGTTATCATACAACCGCTGAGTGACAGTTCCGACGCGCGCGCCGCCTAACGTTAACACGCCGCGACCGTAGTGATCGCCGCAACCGCGGCCCGTCTGTAGGTTTCATCCCTATTGGTGACCTGATAGAGAAGGCGACCTACTACGTGTTTAGTTCCGATAGATTGCAATTGAATCGAAATCATTGCTGCTAGTAATATTAACAATGAGAACTTTATTAGCTGTTACAATGGCACGTATTGCCCACGAGGCAATAACGGAAGTGCTATATCTAACGCTTAGCAACGGCTAAGGAACGAGCACGTCTGCCTAGTAAGACGACCAAGAGCAGAATTTACTAGCATGGCGCCTAGGCGGAAAAACGGTCTAGGCAGCGGACGAACGATCGTCAAGAGGGGCGACTCGCTATGCAGCTCGCATGCTGCTATTGCCAGGCGATACTAGCGCCGTGGCAATGCGCGGAAGCGCATGTTGCCCCTACACACTCCCCCCCAAAGAGAACCGGAAGCATACAAGGTTTCGCTTTTCAAAACGCTTTACAGGAAGAGGATGTTATAAAGGGGTCTTATATGCTAGATACAAAAACTTACATACTACGCGCAACGCTTACAAAAGGAGGAAAAAACTTAAATTAATGTGCGGAGTCTGCGAGGGTGACTCTCTCGCGCGAGTAGGTGCGTAACGGCGCACTTGGAACCGGCAGCGAATCACCCGATGTCGGTGCTTCGAGTCCTTCATTTACAATGTGCGCAGGCTTCAAGAGTTCGACAGAAACGTTACGCGGTGAACCGTTGACTTCAATGGAATATACGCGATCTGAAATGCGCTGGAGTACTCGGTGTGGTCCCGTGTAAGGCTGTTCTAAGGGTCTACGCACGGATGTTACAAGCATGAACACATGCGAACACGACTCTAATTCCTTATAAACGAAAGTCTTAATGTTACGCTTATGTGCCACAGGCACCGGCTGAACGGCACGCATAAATTGTCGAAACCCTTCCAGGAACGGCTGCGGGTCGGGTTTATAATCATCTATTAGAAAGAATTCGCCCGGTAAACGCAGTGATGTTCTGTATATGTAATCGGTGGGAGACGCATTTGTATCGAGACGGACATGGGTACGCAAACCTAATAATACCGCGGGTAAAACACGCGACCATTGCTGATTGACGTGGCACATGATCGCTGCCTTCATGACGCGATACCAACGTTCAACCATACTGTTAGACGCGGGGTGGTACGCAGTCGTTCGTTGTCTCCGGCAGCCGACAAGCGCAAGAAGGGCTGAGAAAAGCTGCGATTCAAATTGTGGACCTTGATCGCTCGTTAAGAATGCGGGTGCGCCAAAACGCGACACCCAATTGTCGAAGAAAGCACGGCACACTGTCTGCGCGGAAATGTCGCGGAGAGGAACTGCTTCGGCCCAGCGCGAAAATCTGTCGATTATAGTGAGGCAATATTGAAAATATTGGCGGACCGACAAGGTCGATATGCCCGTGCATAAAACGTCCGTCGGGCGCGACGAACTGCGACGGTGTCATTTTAACGTGACGAGAGATTTTCGATTGCTGGCAACTTATACACGACTTGTACTGGTGAGCAATGTCACGGTGCATGTCGGGCCAGACATAACGCTGTCGAATGAGTCGATCGGTTACTTTCGCTTTCGGATGAGCAGATGAATGAAAGAGCGTGAACACTCGCTCGCGCATAGAGGCGGGTATATACGGACGAATGCACTCATCACAAACACTGCAATATACAGGAGAGTGCTCCGGGCCCCATGTCAGCCTTTTAAGAGCGAGATAGTGATCGGGCGTTCGAAGAATTTCCCTGAGTTCGGGGTCGTTTTCTTGTTGGCGAGATAGCTCATTTATATCAAATTGCGTCGGCAGCCGTATAGCCTCGGATCGCGAGAGAGAATCGGCAACGACGTTATCACTGCCCGGCAGGTAAAGAATGTTAGACATGAATTGTGCTATATAGCACAATTGTCTCGCCTGACGAGGAGAAGCGCGCTCTGAGCTCTGAGAAAAGGCGTAGATGAGCGGTTTATGATCGGAATATATGTTAAATTGACGACCTTCTAAGAAATGGCGGAAATGACGCACGGCCTCGTATATCGCGGTGAGTTCGCGATCGTACGTAGTGTATTTACACTGGGCCGGGGAGAATTTGCGTGAGAAGAACGCCAGTGGTCTCCAATTCGCACCACATAGCTGCTCTAAAACTGCGCCCATGGCCACGTCAGATGCATCGGCAACGATTCGAACGGTGGCTTTTTCACTGGGGTGAGTTATCAAGGCAGCGTTTGCAAGATCGTCCTTGCATTTTGCGAAAGCGGCCTCGGCTTCCGGCAGCCATTTAATCAATCGTTTGTCGCGTTTTCGCGCATCATGCATATATGCGTTTAACGGAGCTTGAGTGGCGGCAGTGTGTGGAATACAACGCCTATAAAAATTCACCATTCCTAGAAAGCGACGTAAGTCATCGATCGTGCGCGGTTTAGGAAAGTTCTTAATGGCCTCAACCTTGTCGGGGATAGGTTTGAACCCTCCGAATTGACTAGATGGCCGAGAAGAACAAGCTCAGACACGCCGAAGCGGCATTTGTCTAAATTCACGCGCAGATGAAAATCACGTAGGCGCTGCAGGATGATTGTCAGATGCTTCTCATGCTCTTCCGGAGAGGAAGATGCAATGAAAATGTCATCGAGGAATATGAAGACAAAATCCAAATCGTCTAGCGCACGGTTGATATAACGTTGAAACGTTTGGCCCGTATTTCGAAGTCCGAACGTCATCGCGCAATACTCGAAAAATTCTAACGGAGTGATGACAGCGGTTTTTTTAATGTCTTCGGGGGCAACGGGTATCTGATGATATGCTTTGTAGAGATCTAGTGCCGTAAATATCGTTTTGCCATGAAGGTTGGCAGGAAAGTCGTGAAGGTGCGGGACGGGGTACCTATCGGGCACGGTTACGCTGTTTAAGCGACGGTAATCACCGCAAACTCGCCATTCGCCAGACTTTTTCTTAACAAGATGTATGGGGCTGGCCCTTGGACTGTGTTTCGGATTAGAAGGGGTAGAACAAGTCACTTCACGTCGAACTAACTTTATTTCCCCAACCAGCGGTACGTTCAAAATGTCAACGAACTATGTCCAACAATATTATACGTAACAAGCCAAGCACACAAGCTCGCGTTGGCTCGAGACGTACAATAAAGAGCGATCGATAATTACAAGTGTTTTATCTTTGTAGCGCGTTAGTGATATTCACGAGTAGCGTCCGTGAAGCCAGATAGTTTGAATCGACTCACTCGCGAAAAACCGGTCAAAGTCGACGCGCGACGTTTATCGTGAGCGAGGTAAGCAACGATTGACGAACGTTGAGATCGGAGTCGAACAGCTGGCAGTTCACCGTCACCGTCGAACTAACGATTGGCAGATCGAAAGAGCGATCCGCCAATAGTAATCCCCCTTTTGGGGTCGATAATCGATATCAATCGACGTTCGACGGTGCTGGTCTAAGCTACTGCAAGCTGCTTATCGACTCTCGATCTCGCGGTTACGTGCGGGTCAGCCAATAGCGGGGCGGCGCAGTAAATCGGCGCGTTGACGCTGCCGACTCATTCAGCCAATCCCAAACAGACTGCTAGAAGGTCTACAAATACCGGCAGCGATCATATGTTTGAATTCAGCCTTCGCGGCTTTCAGCTTGTCGGCTGTGAAACGTCGAGAGCGTTTGGCCACGGGTGGGCCGGTGGTGGAAATGTGATGGAACACACCGCGCGTTTCGAGAGGTGTTGGTTGCTCAAGTCCGATGACCTGAGGGAAACGAGCCAAAATATGCGTGTACTTGGATGACGGTCCAAGGACGTTCACGGACGAGGGGGTACGATCGGCGATACCGGCATCGATACCGGCAGCGATACAAATGCTCGTAGTGTTATCAATGACACGACGCCCTTTAAGATCGACCGTGAGGCCATAGTGCGTAAGCAGGTCGGCTCCTATTATGGGATACGGGACTGCTGCTACGCAAAAATTCCACTCGATTGGGCGACGCAATCCCAAATCGAAGATCACGCGAAGTTCACCGTAAGTATTGATACGGGTATCGTTCGCGGCGAACAGCTTGAACGAGCTGGGGGAGGTACGCGATTCGGCGGAAACCGGCAGCAGCGACAGATCCGAACCTGTGTCGATCAAAAACATGCGGCCTGATTTACAATCGCGTACATGGATACGTTTAGAGGACGTTCGGCACACTCCAACAGTCTCCGAGGAGGAGAGTGACTCTAGTTATCCGACGCTCGCGGAGGACCGGACCATGAACATGGTTTGATGCACCGAATTGCGCGGTCACCGTATTTGGCATGTATCCTGCAAAGTCCTGACGGATCGTGACTTTGAGAGCATCTCCGAGATCGGGGACCGGCGGCGTTACGACTGTAATTTCGCTGACTCGGTCGCGAACAATGCTGATTAGACACTTTGAGACTCGTTATCTCACGCATAATCTGATCGAGTTGGTCTTGAACGGAACCAGGTCTCGATGTCGCGGCAGCGGTTGTCAATGTCGCGGCAGCGGTTGTCAATGTCGCAGCGACAGGTATCAATGTCGCGGCAGCGACTGTATGGACGGACGCGGGAGTCATTGTTTCGACGATTTTGTCGGCCAGAAGGGCCAGCTCCTGAAGGTCATCCGATTTAGACGCGGCCAGGATCGCGCGGCATTGCTCTGGCATTAAATCGAGAAAAATAGATCGCAGCACGGCCTCGGAGCATTCGCCGTCATTCTTATTACGAATGACTGCAAGCGTATGTGAAGGTTTGCCGTGCAATGGAATTTGTCCCTTCAAGAGTTGTCGAAGTTTCGTTTCCGCGGACGTGGAGAACGTCGCCATTAGGCGCTCCTTGATGCGAGTGTACGGCGCTACAGGATCGGGTGACGCGATAAGGTCGGAAATGACCGTCGCGGTTTCTGAGTCGAGACCGGCTATCACGGTGTCGGCCATTGTCGTTTGGCTCGTGATGCGAGCAATTCTTGGGTTCGTTCTTAAAGAATACCGGCAACTTGGGCGCGCGATAACTGTCGACGCGATTGGAAGACGCGGCTTCCTGCTGTGCTGCCAGTACGGCCTCCAAAATCTGCGCGACTCTTTCGTCCGTCGAGGGAACTGACATAATTACGGCGTATATGAAACGACGCGAAACGCAAAAAGACTTAAAAATAAACGATCACCGCTTGTGGCTTCCACGTGGCGTCAGCAATGGCGTCGATGGTGGTCTCCACTCGGCGGTTACACGGCAGCGGCAATGGCGGCAGCAATGGTGGCAATGGTGGAACCCACGCGGTGCCGGGAACGCCGGATCAACTGCAACGTGCAGCGAGCGGCCTGCTCGCCGCCTGCAAACGGCAGCGACTAATGCAGCGAGCGTATTGCTCGCCGCCTGCAACGGCAGGAATTTCTTCTTATGTAGCGGTATTCGGCGCCGGCCGAACTTCAGCAGGAACTTCCGGCCGCGTGCAGCCAAATTCTTCTTGTAGAGAGATACTTCGCGACGGCAGCAAGACAGCAGGGAGGATGGAAAAATCACGAGCGTCCCAGACCTCGTGTCCTCACGGATTCAAAACGGCAATCACGTCAGGGTCACCAGTTGTAGGTTTTATCCCTATTGGTGACCTGATAGAGCAGGCGACTTACTACGTGTTTAGTTCCGATAGATTTCAATTGAATCGAAATCATTGCTGCTAGTAATATTAACAATGAGAACTTTATACAGTTATTTCTGTTGAGGTTTTCGGGTGTAAGCCGTGTCCTAAAGGAAGAGATTTCCCAACGTTTCGCAAGCATTGCAGCTAGCTTCATCAGGGGGTCGGAAGACACACTGATACTGGTGTGTGCCTGATTTGTGCTCCACTTATATAGTGGAGGTTGCTCATGTTCTGGTTCAGTGAGCACCAATCAAAGTAGACTTTTAATTGTTCGGCCGCCCAATTAAAAGTCTACTTTGATTGGTGCTCACTGAACCAGAACATGAGCAACCTCCACTATATAAGTGGAGCACAAATCAGGCACACACCAGTATCAGTGTGTCTTCCGACCCCCTGATGAAGCTAGCTGCAATGCTTGCGAAACGTTGGGAAATCTCTTCCTTTAGGACACGGCTTACACCCGAAAACCTCAACAGAAATAACTGTATGATGCCGGGCCGTGAAAGCCTCAAATCTCTTATAATGAGAACTTTATTAGCTTTTACAATGGCACGTATTGCCCACGAGGCAATAACGGAAATTCTATATCTAACGCTTAGCAACGGCTAAGGAACGAGCACGTCTGCCTAGTAAGACGACCAAGAGCAGAATTTACTAGCATGGCGCCTAGGCGGAAAAACGCTCTAGGCAGCGGACGAACGATCGTCAAGAGGGGCGACTCGCTATGCAGCTCGCATGCTGCTATTGCCAGGCGACACTAGCGCCGTGGCAATGCGCGGAAGCGCATGTTGCCCCTACACGTCTAGTGTAGTGCGCGCCATCTAGTGTTCACGCGCGTTACCCGCGACCAACGCGGGCGAAGATTCGAACGACCCACCGGGAATGCGGAGTAGTTCGCTACGACCGACGAAGCAGAGGATCACCGCCGCTCTACGTCGAAGAAATCTACCGACCACTGGGAGCCCGGCAGAATTACGACAGCATTGGGACAATCTAATAAGGCAACAAACCGCCGAATTATTCGACATGACGCACCCGAAGGAAAAAATTATTCCGGGACCATCCAAGGTCCCCACGATCAAAATTATTTCCGCAACCGCACACAGCGACGACGATCCAGGCCGAAATATGGACCGAATGCGGAAATGGAGCTGTACCACTGACGGAAAGGACCCTTTTTCATTTGTCGAACGACTAGCCGAACTCCAGGAAACGTATCGACTGTTCGATGAGGAACTACTCCGTGGAATTCCCGAACTACTACGCGGGGGAGCCCAGCTCTGGTATCGGAACACCCGCTCACAAATCTCTACGTGGGCGCAGTTTTCGGAAAAGTTTCTAGCGGTCTTCGCACCGAACCAGACACGCCTGCAGCGCGAGCGAGAGGCACGAGAACGCATACAGCGGCCCGGCGAGCCCTTTCACGTATATATGAATTCGCTATTTACGTTGATGCGGCGAGCACAAATTCCCGGGGACGAATGCCTGGAAACCGTGTACGAAAATATGTTACCGGAATATGCCGCATTGATCAATTTGGATACGATCGCTGACGTCGACGAATTCCTACGGCAAGTGCAGCGCATTGAAAGAGCTAACGAGAAGAAAAATCGACTGCTCTGTCGTCCCGTGGCCGCTACCGCGAACGAGCCTGTCGAACCGATCGACACCAGATTACAGCGACTCAGCGCCGCACCGCGGTAACTTGACCGAGGTAAATGCCGCAAACACCGGCACGGACCAATACAGCCCCGTGACACACTGTTGGCGGTGCAAGCAACGCGGACACCGACGTTTTAAATGCAGAAATGTGTATCGTCGTTTCTGCTCTCGATGCGGCCGCGGCGGCGTTCTAACGCGAGAATGCCACCCGCCGGGAAACGATGTACGGGGTACAACGCAATCGGACGATCGCCGACCCCCACCGTAAAATACACGCCGCGCCCGTTATTACCTGTCCAGATCTGCGGCAGAGAGATCGACGCGTTATTCGATACCGGTGCCCAGTTATCGTGTGTTAACGCCGAAGTACTGGAATGGGCCATGGAGATGGGGATTCAGCCTACGACGTCGAGCCACCGTATCAGCCTCGCCGACGGTTCGGAGATGCGCCCCGCAGGGGCACTCCAACTCACGGTCCGTGCAAGTGGAAGAGAATGGACCCAAGAATTTACTGTCCTACCGAAGATGGGCCCACCGGTGTTATTAGGCATCCAAACGATTGCCGCACTGCGGATCAACCTGAAGCCACCGGAAGAGGTCGCGTTCTGGCCCTCCGCCTACCTGGCCGAGCCGTGCTTACAACTCGGCTTCCGCACGCCCCAGGAAGCCGACCGGGAACAGTTCGCAACGTTCCTGGACTCCGAAATGAAACTATTCGAAACCGTACCGGGGCGTACGACGCTCGCTCAGCACAAAATAATGCTGATCGACGAAATCCCGCTGAAACAGCGATACCGCCCGCGGAACCCGGCAATGCAGGCAGTGATCAACACCGAAGTGGAAAAGATGCTGAACGACGGGGTCATAGAACCGTCGCACAGCCCATGGAGCTCGCCAATAGTGGTCGTGAAAAAGAGGGACGGCGAACCACGCTTCTGCGTAGATTTCAGAAAGCTAAACGACCGCTCCGAAAAGGACGCGTATCCGTTGTCGCACATTCAAGCAACACTGGACAAGCTGAGAGGGGCAAAGTTCCTCACCACGTTGGATCTAAAAAACGGATATTGGCAGATCCCACTGGAAGCCACCAGTCGATCGCTAACCGCGTTCACCGTACCAGGCAAAAGGCTGTTTCAATTCACGGTGATGCCCTTCGGTTTGCACTCCGCACCCGCCACGTTTCAGCGTCTACTCGACCGTATTATCGGCCCCGAGCTCGAGCCGTACGCTTCCGCATACCTCGACGACATAATTGTCATTAGTAAGACACTCGCCGAGCACAAGCGGCACCTCCGCGAGGTTTTCCGCCGACTCCGGACCGCAGGACTCAAACTCAACCCGGAGAAATGTAGATTCTGCGTCAACAGTTTACGGTACCTCGGTCACATCGTCGATCAACAAGGGATTCGGACAGACCCCGAAAAGACCGACGCAATCACCAAGATCACTGCCCCGAAGACGATACGGGAAGTGAGAAGGTTCCATGGCATGGCATCCTGGTATCGACGATTTGTGCCGAATTTTGCAGCAATCATGGAACCACTGACTCAGCTGACGAGAAAAAATGCAAAATGGCGGTGGACCACGGCAGAGGAAAATGCCTTCCAGACCATGAAGCAGAAGCTGATTTCCGCACCAATACTAGCCTGCCCAGATTTCGAGCAGCCTTTTACGCTGCAGACCGATGCCAGCGACCACGGGCTCGGAGCCGTGCTCACACAAGGTCCTGACGACGAAGAACGTGTCATCGCATATGCGAGCCACACGTTAAACGCGGCGGAACGGAACTACAGTGCCACCGAGAAAGAATGCCTGGCAGTCTTATGGGGCATCCGGAAAATGAAACCTTACTTGGAAGGTTATCATTTCACCGTCGTTACCGACCACCAAGCACTCCGATGGCTGAGACAAATCGACAACCCGACCGGTCGTCTCGCCAGATGGGCACTGGAGCTCCAACAATATGATTTCGAAGTGAAATACCGACCCGGAAAGTGGAACCAGGTCGCCGATGCGCTTTCCCGAACCGAGCCAGCGCCGGGAGTAAACCTAGTAAAACCAAGTGGCAGTTCCTGGTACGAGAAGAAGATGGAGGCAGTCCAGCAGAACCCCGCGTCCGTTCCTGATTTCCGTATACGCGAAGGGAAACTGCAACGACGAGTGCCCCATCAACTCGATTTCAACGAACCGGAGCCCGATAACGCGTGGAAAAATTGTGTAGCCAAACACGATCGAGAGGAAGTCCTGCGACAATTCCACGATGATCCCACAGCGGGACACCTGGGAGTCGCCAAAACGATCGTCCGCATCGCACAAAGATTTCATTGGCCAGGGATGTTCCGAGAAGTTACCCAATACGTACGCAGTTGTGCCAACTGCCAAAGGTACAAGACGCCTCCGCAGCCACCACCGGGACGTTTACACCAGTGATGTGATTGAACCCACCGTAACTCGCGCATGTGCGGCCAAGACAGTAGCGTATCTACAATGACGCAGCCGAGCGGCCAGGGCCCTGACGCCTTGAGGCAGTTATGCTGGCGGGAATGTAACAGTGTTATTTCCTTGTTTTATTATGTATTCTTTTGCGTAGTTATTGCAGTGCTCTTTCCCTATCCCATCCTCAAAATAAAGAATAAGTTTAAATTATAAAAGTCTGCGGGGTGCTCAATCTACCCGATTTCATCGAAATAGTTACGTTACTAGTCTGGGAGAGAGAGCACACCCTGTCCGATAAGGGAGCAGGCATCGCCGCGAAGCTCGCGCCGAAGTACAGCGGCCCGTACAAGGTCAGCCGCATCGTGTCTCCGGTAATCGTCGACCTTCGTGACGCGAGTGGACGATGGACGCGCCATATCCACATCCAGGACCTGAAACCGGAAACGGGTCCAGACGGAAATGCGGAACCTCCCCTGGAGGAGACGGAAGACGGTCCGCGACCCAGTCCCGCCGCTGAGCAGCCACAGAGATCCACATCCCTTCCCGATACCGCACGCCGACGTGGCCGACCCCGGAAAGTAATTGGAAGCATTTCTCTTTGTCCTAGGAAACCAGCAGCGATGACCATGGAACAGATGACTTTTATAACGAGCTCTGCGGCCTGTTTGACGAGCCAGTCAACGAAGGGGAACGACCCCACACACCAAGCACGCCGGTACACCTGGTTTCGACGGAAACCACCGCGGAACGAAGGGAGGAACCGGTACCCACCAACACACCTCCAAGTCGAGCAGCGCTCGAGGAGAAGCCGGGGCCCAGCAAAACGGGGACGACAGCGAAAGCCACCGAGGCGGTCCCCACGCGGCAAGCCACGAGACCGCGGCTAGTAACATCAAAGCTGGCGGAGCGTACGGACCAACCCATGTCTGTGCACTTTCTGAACAGACCAATACGGCCGGAAATCGATGTTCAGGCCCTCGCACTTCACCCCCGCACCCGCGGCCGTCCGACAATTAAAAGGATACGGCCCGTCAACTGGTGGCCGACAACAAACGACCGAGGCGTAATACGCTTCCGGACGAGGTCGGACGCAAGCGACGCGTCATCCGGGTCCGCGACCCCAGTAACCACGATCGACGAGCATCGGGCGAGTCTGGGGCGAGAGCCAGAAATCGGGCACCCAGCGAGCCCGATCGCACCAGTACAGTGGTGGACGGATGAGCCAGCTGCACCTACCACTCCGAAAAGTAGCAGGAGGCCGGCGAAAAAGCCGAAGAAGGAACGGACCGGAGAGCAGAAATCGGCAGGCCAGAAGACCGGCTTACAGAAAAAGCGCCCGGCCCAACGAACGCCGCCGCTGAAACGAATGACGGTCGACGTCGGCACGATGACGTCGCCGATACCAGACGCCGCCGCGCCGGCAACCAGACCGGCACCAGCCCTCGGGACGGAAGGAAGGAAAGGGGGACCACTAGTACACGTGGGGGTGCCCAGGGACCCGCGACTCGCCAGGCAGACCGCTGGACCTCATGGTCCCGATATGGCGAGACATCGAGAAGGTGTCCATCTCACCCCGACACGCGATCAGTCGCCTGACCGTCGGCCAAGGCCGACCGGTATACCAGCCGAACGCAGCGGTGTGGCCGCTGTATGAAGACAGGCGACCAGCTGACCAGGCTCCACCCACGCCACTGGAAGTGGCGGCGCCGATCTACGAGTCACCATCCCGCCAAACACCGGCCGCGCCGGATACACAGAAAGATGCCAGCCGGACAAAACCGCAGGGAGGCAACAACCGACCCCGAGGACGAGCATTCCCCGAGGTCTCAGAGGAAGAAAGGCCACAGAGGGGTGGACGACCGGTGTCACCATGGCGCCCGACACCGCAGGCCCAACCACCTATGTGGTATAATGGCAAACATGCCCCTTGCACCACAACGTGGTACGTGCTGCCCACGGGAAGGAGGGTGGAGGTGCCACGACAGTTCGTGAAGTCACGCCACTATAGGGCTTCTTTGGGGGAAGAACGATGGGCACTAGTCTTCAACGAGGCAGGACGACTCGTAAGGTGCCGCCGTGGGAGGCATAAAGGTACGCGCGCCGCGGCCTCTCCGAGCCAGGACAACCTAGATATAAACTAGAGTACCAGTAAATTCTAAGCGTTACAAATCTTTGATTCCGTTTTGCGTTAGTTTATAAGCTCTAGTTTCCGTATTTCCGTTAGGGTATAAGTGACCAGGACGGTGAGGGTACGCGCGCCGCCACCCCTCCGAACCAGGAAGTGAGAAGTGTAGTGCCCTTAGTGTCCGTCCGCGTTAGTGCATAAGGTTCAAATAGCCTCCGCTACGCGTTAGTTCGTAAACCACGAGTTCCGTTTTTCTGCGTTAGATTATAAGCCGCGAACGTTTTCAAATCCGCGTTAGTTAATAAGCCGCAATCATTTTTTTTTCTTTTGCGTTAGTTTGTAAGCTGCGAGCGATTCATTTCTGCGTTAGATTATAAGCCGCGAACGTTTTCAAATCCGCGGTAGTTAATAAGCCGCGATCATTTTTTTTCCCTTTTGCGTTAGTTTGTAAGCTGCGAGCGATTCATTTCTGCATTAGATTATGTTTGGGATTGGCTAAATGAGTCGGCAGCGTCAACGCGCCGATTTACTGCGCCGCCCCGCTATTGGCGGACCCGCACGTAACCGCGAGATCGAGAGTCGATAAGCAGCTCGCAGTAGCTTAGACCAGCACCGTCGAACGTCGATTGAGATCGATTATCGACCCCAAAAGGGGGATTACTATTGGCGGATCGCTCTATCGATCTGCCAATCACTAGTTCGACGGTGACGGTAACCTGCCAGCTGTTCGACTCCGATCTCAACGTTCGTCAATCGTTCTCGCTCCTTCTAACGATAAACGTCGCGCGTCTTTTTGACCGGTTTTCGCGAGTGAGTCGATTCGCTATCTGTATTCACGGACGCTACTCGTGAATATCTCTCACGCTCTACTAAAGGATAAAACAACTGGTTTTTATCTACCTATCTTTATTATACTTTTCGAGCCAAAACGAGCTTGTGTTTTGGCTTGTTACATCTCACCTTGTACTCAGTTCGTTGACACATTTTTGAACGAACCCCAGTTGGGGAAATAAAGTTAATTCTAAGTGAAGTGACTTGTTCTACCCCTTCTAATCCGTAACAGATTATAAGCCGCGAACGTTTTCAAATCTGCGTTAGTTAATCAGCCGCGATCATTTTTCCCCCTGTTTCCCTTGTGGGAAAGATAAGAGACTGAATTTGAATGATTGCTCTTTATTTGTCACAATGTAAAATCTGTACACTCTTCGACTCTGTATATTGATAATCTGTGTCGCGATGACAGTTGCGTGATATTATATACTCGCTCGCGGTGTCGCGGGGGAAAACGGGGGACCTTTGTCTACGCGGCCTGAGGTTCGATAACCTGTCGTCTTTTTGCCCGCGCTGCGTTTATGTTTGGGAAACAGCTGACTCGGTGACAAGGAGAAGGACGCGATCTGTTTCTCCTTGTTTGTATCGCTGTTTTCGCAGGAGTCGGTTCATTGCCCGGAGGTGATGTTTGGGCCACGACTGACTCGATGATGAGGAAGGACGCTGTCTTTTTTCCCATCGTTGTTTAGCTGCTACAGGGGCCCCCTTCTAGTGTAAACGATACTCTCTTTCCGTGGCTCCTTACCATTCTCCCGTTCTCTGGTTTGCTTTGTCTTTGTGTCTCGGTGTTGGTTAATCCGTATGCCGGCTTGAGTCGATTTATCGAGACAGTATCTTTTTTTCCTTTAACTAGAACAGTTGTTGTAAACTCTAGCTGTGGATTTGTGGGTGACGAGTAGAAGAAAATGGTATGATAAATTAGGGTAACACAAGAAAATATATTGTAACGAAAAATTAATACTTATACAGGAATTTAACAAATAAATGTAAAATGAGATGTGAATGATCACGGTCGGAATGAAGCGCGAGTATCGCGGGTCGAAACCGGGCGTGACAATGAATCGCAATGAAGTTGATCAGTTGTGTCAGTATGACAAGAGCGCAGGTTAAATTGAAAGTACTGTGACAATAGCGATAATAAGCGAATAAGCGAATAAGAACGAGAGGCAATTGTAGCTCTCTTTTATACAGTGGTGGGCCATCGGTTTCGGAAGGAAAAAGGAGAGGGGACTTTGAAATTAAAAGTTTAGGATCGCAGCAACGTTCATGAAGGCAATGGCCTGATAACCGGAGCTGCGAGGGAAACAAAGGAATTAGGTAACAGGAGCATTATAAGTAACATACAGGAGACGATGGCCCACGACAACATGACGAGTGCGATGAACTCTCGGTCTCGCGAAGTTTATATCGGTGGTCGATCACCTCGTCGATTGTTGTGGAACGCGTACAGCTGATGATCGGTGGTAAGGCATAAGAAACGGCCGGCGCTAGAGAGTTTTTGCCTCACCGGTGTCGCGGCTTACATTAGTATATACAAAATTAAAATTCTCGACGCATAAACGTTACTATTCAAAAATGGACGGGAGGTTTTTCAACAACAGTAAAAACCTTATTAGTCTTTTTTAGGATCTGGAAAGGACCGTCGTACGGTGCCTGCAGTGGCGCTTTCACGGTGTCATTTCTGACGAAAACGTGTGTACATGTATTTAAATCCTTGAATACGAATGGTTTCTGGATCTGTTGCTTGCGCGTCTCTACTGGTCTTAGGTTTTCCATGGTCTGTTTAAATTTCTCGATGAAAAATGATGACTCGTTTTTTTTGTCGCTGTCTAGGAAAATTAAATCCGCTGGTAGCGATAGCGTTTCTCCGTAGACCATCTCTGCTGGTGTAATCCCGTCGTCTCCTCTGGGTGTGTTCCTGATTGCTAACATAATGATGGGTAAATTATCTGTCCATGCGTTTTTGTCTCTGCTACATTTGATCGCTGTTTTTAATTCCCTGTGGAAACGTTCTACGAGACCGTTTGTACAGGGGTGATAAGCTGTCGTCCTGTACTTCTTAACGCCGAGTATTTCGCATAGCCGTCTGAAGAGCCTCGATTCAAATTGCGTGCCGCGGTCTGTAGTGATGGATTCCGGGCAACCGAAACGTTGAAACCAATTTGTAATTAACGCGTCTGCGACTGTTTCTGCAGATATATCTTTGAGCGGTATGGCTTCCGGCCATCTCGTAAATCGGTCTACTGCTGTTAGAAGGTATGTATATCCGTTGGATGGTATCATCTTTACCAAGTCTACGTGAATGTTTTTAAATCTCTTTTTTGCTAACTCGAATTGTTGGATTGGTGAGCGATTGTATTGGAAATATGGGTTAAATAAACTGAACTATGTTTAGAATCAACAAACTATCATTTATTTGATATGCAAGGAAGGACGTCGTGACACATTGAAGGACAGAATGAAAGTGAAACATGAAACAAAAATAAACTATGAAGTGGTGTTCAATTACATAAAACAAATTCATTTTTGTTTTATTGATTATATAATTTCAAATACACCAACACGCCCTCTCAAAAATGAATTGGATATATTTTTAACTCTATTTAACTTTTAACATTTAAAACAATAAACAACTGTCCTTCCTTGTTTTTTCCTGGGAAATACATACAGGATGGCCCACATAACTCTGAACAGCTCAATATCTCCGTTACTTTTCGTTGTACAAAAAAACTTCGTAGGACAAAGTTACACTGTTTGAAGGGCCACATATAACGGTGTAAGGGAAAAAATTCAAGGTCATTTTTATGAGATTTCAAGGTTATCGATGTTTTTTTTAAATGGAATGAGGTATTTTTTAATACATCAATCGATGCAGCTGGACATTCTTTATAAAAAAGTACTAACCTATGTATGTCGAAAAGTTAGTAGTTCAGAAGATATTTCAATTTAAATAACTCCAAAATACCATTACTGTCGTACTAAGGCGTCGGTGTTTACTTACTTGTGTAACGTCCGCCTAGTTCGGGGTTGGCTCGTTGGCTCGAACGGCTGGACCAAGTCCGCCTAGTTCGAGGGAGAAACGATGTTGGGCCCGGTACGCGATTCTCACTCTCACTCGTGACACTCTCTCCGCCGCACGCGCGCACGTCACTTAATGAATTGCACTTCTGATGAACCGCACGTAGACTTTAAGGAGACCTTTGGGGAAGGAAGCGTTCTCTCAGATCACGGTTATCTACTATAAATAAATTATAGCGTCCCGCATTGGTTCATCAACGAGAACTGTATTGTTCGGAGGTTGAATCGTTGAAATAGTACTGAATTGGAATAATCCTGATAAATGAATAATTAAATAACAGTAAATGAAATTCGTCAATGATTGCTCCACTGACTGACTGAATGATAAGAATGCTTAGTGCTGCGTTACTGCTTATTAATGATTGAATGATCGAAAGATCGAATGATCGAATGATCGAATGATCGAATTATCAAATTGTCGAATTGTCGAATTGTGTGATCGAATTGTCTCTCTGCTCTGCGATCCTGGCTTTTATAGGCCTGTTGCCAGGTGGACTTGTGGTGGGGGAACAATAGAAGAGTTGGTGGGGGAACAATAGAAGAGTTGGTGGGGGAACAATAGCGTCGTATGCTTGAGTGAGCAGGCCTTGGAATTGTTATGCCCAAAATCACTGAGGCTTGACGTGATCACATTCCAAAGTGATGACGTCAGATGGGAGTCTTCTTAGGTATTAATGTTAGTTACTTATATATTAACTTATAGTGCAAATATATAAGGGGAGAGTCCGGTGACGGACGTCAGGACGTAACACGTCACCCCCGGGGAAAAAAAAAGAGAATTCGTTTGCGAAGCAATAAGAATGCGATTTTTTTTTGTTCGCAAACCGTGATGGGTTCCCGTGAAGGAAATAGCGAATGGAAAAGAAGAGCTAGATGAAAAATGAAAACGTAAAAAAAAGGAGTGGCACTCACATAATGCTATCTGCGATTATGGAGGAAAAAAGAAAAAATTGTGGGCTGGCACAACGCTATTTGCAGTTGTGGAGCGGATAAAAATAAAAATAGGAAATGGAACTCGCATGTTGGGCAACGGGTAGGCGTCGGGTATGATTTTGGCGTTCAGTAGTCGGTAATCGATTTTCATTCGCCATTTCTTTTGACCGTCCGGCCCCGGTTTCTTGGGGACTATCCAGATGGGGGAATTGTATGGTGATGTCGATAGTTGTATGATGGTGTTGTCAAGGAGCTGCTTATTCACTTCTTCTTTGTGAATCGATGGGAAGCGATATTGTTTCATGTTTATTGATCGGTTGTCCGTCGTTGTTATTCGATGGTTGATTGCGTTGGTGTGCCCGAGTTGATTTTCGGGGAGATGAAAAACGGCGTTGTATTCCTTTACGAGGTCTTTGACGCTGGCTTCCTCTTCTGCGTTTAAGTGCTCCGTGTTTAGAAGTTTCATAATTTCGGTTATACGGTCATTGGCGTACGGGTTTGTATCAACTGATATTGGAGGGTTGGTATCTTCATGAGACAAATGGCAAGGGAATAATGAGACGGGATTCGACGTATCCTCAGGGGATTTTTCTTCACAGATTTTGGAATTTGATAGAATCGGCTTGGATTCTTTAGAATAGACCTCCGGCATGTGGGAATTAGTAGAATTAGGAGTAGTAAAATTGATTTCGCATGCCTCTGGAGGGGGATGAGATCGCACGCACAGCACACTTGGATTTAGTAAAGATTCAGTGAGTGGGTGCACTGTGGTGGACGAAATAGAAGTAGAAGAAATAGAAATAGAAGAGGTCTGTGAAGAAGGAATCGGTGGAGGTTCTTCGAATTCCTCGAACTCTTGGAATTCGACGTTAGGTTCCCGCAGTATAATATCTTGGTTCGTCGTGTTGACTACGGGGAGGTAGGCTTTCCCTTGTTTCGATTTTATTACGGCGTGTCCTAGGTGGACCCCTTCGCCGAGGTCTTGACGTGGCACGTAGCCTTCGTCAAGGTTTGGGTTTAGGATGTGTACTGGAATGACTGTTTTGGATCTTGCCGGAAGCGTGACTTGTTCGCGATTTAGAAATGGAATAGTGGTGCCATGGAAACGGAGGCAATTTTCCGAGTAGACGATGTCGACGGATTGGTTTCGGAAAAATTCGGAGCCAATGATGCCCTTTTGGGGTATCGGTAGGTCGTCGGCGACGACGTGGAATGTCACCTTGTGATTGAATATGTCGATTTCGAATGTGCCGAGAGTGGTGATGGTATGGTTTGTGATGCCTGTGATGCTCACTTTTTCTTGCGTGTTGGTCAGCTCGAGTTTACTTAAAGCTCCTCGTTTTATGATATTTATTTCGGATCCGGTGTCGACCATCGCTTCTGTTGTTTCTTTGAGGTCGGCGGAGTGCAGCATTATTGCGGGTACGATCAGAGCCGATTTCAATTGGACTGCGCATGCTCGTGTCCGTTCTGGTTCTTCTTGTTCCGTGACAATCGGGAGGGCGGAACGTGTCTGCTGTACCGGTGCTCCATGAGACGTGCTCGTAGTTTCTGGTGGGCGGTTCTCGTTTCCCTGGAACCGTTGATTGTTGTAGGCCCGTTTCCTACACTCGGAGATTAGATGCCCTGTCGCTTTGCAATAGGCACATATTTTTGTTCCTGCACCTTGGGATGGTTGCGTGTTATTCGCGTCGTTGCCGACGGCACGACGTGGTGGATCTGGCCATCGAGTGGGTTGACCTCGAGGGTCATGCGTGAGGCCGCGGGGCGGTCCATAGTCGCGGGGCGATCTGTAGTCGCGGGGCGGTTCGTGGCCGCGAGATACTCCGTGGTCGCGACAAGCACGGGCTTCGTGTCCCGGTCGGAGGCACAACTGGCACGTGGTTGGCGTCGGTCGCGAGGTCGTTGGGAATCTTCGGCTTTCTCGTTCCATTTCTTTTGTGATTTGGATGGCGGAGTCGAAGGTCTCGGTTAGACCGTAACAACCCTCGTGACGTATTCGAGTCTTCATGGTGGGGGGTAGCCCGTCTAGGAAAGATTCCAGAGTGAGGTCGTCGATGTCGTTGACGTGGTTATTACTCAGCGTACCGTATCGCTCCCTTTCGCCGTCGATAATAGCGGAGTTTAGGTCCTTAACTCTCGCTATGTAGTCGAGGATATGTTCTTTTGGATCCTTGATAATGTTGGCCAATTCGCCTCTGTAATGATTCGGCGTTTTCGAAGGTGAAAAGACGTATCTCAGTCTGTTGATTAGTTCATCCACTGAATGATGTGTTTGGTCCTCAACGGCCAGAGCTGCGTGTCCTTTCAACCGATTACGCAGGAGTTTGGCCAGATTTGGCTCGGCTTTCGCGGGCAGCATTTCACGGGCCCGTTTACATGCTCGTGCGAACTGAAAGACGGTAATGTTCTCACCATCGAAGTGGGGGACGGTTTCCACTGCGTCTTTTAGCGTAATTCGTCCGCATTCGCGGGATGAATGTGCCTCGATTTTGTGCGCGATCTTGTCCAATGGCCTTAAGGGGTCCGGTGTCGGACTGCGCTCGGATGTATGAGAGCTTGCTGGGCTGCCCAGATTCTCGATCATTTCTTGCAGCGTTTTCAGTTTGGCGGCTATCCCTTCGATCGCAGTGAGGTTTGCTGCGGGTTCGGACTTTACGACGGGGACTTGCTCACGTTTCTGTACTGGGTTGAACCGTGTATTGTATTTTTCGAGCAGTTCCTGGTGTCTTCGCCCCATTGTTTCGAGTTGTTCCAGTAAAACGCGCTCCCTCGCTGAGGCCTCATTGAGAACCGACTGTACCGATGCGGGGTTGCTTGGATTCGAGGTTCGAGACATCGTGTATGTTGAAAATTATGTAGAATGTGGCAATTGTGGGTGCTCCGTTGAGCAATTCGAATCCCACCGCTGTCACCAATGTTACGACCGAGGTTTGACCTCAGGACGATATCGCGGAGGATTAGGGATATTTCGTCGGAGACTCGGAGAGATGACTCGAAATGGCACTCGAATTTGCGTGTGGTTCACGACTCGCGGTGACGTGGGAGCGTACCGCGCAGATCCGGCCCGAGAGAGAGACCAAATGGAATGTTGCGGTTCGATCGTCGAGGGTTTGAGCTAGGATTTGGGAATTCTCGGACGGCTGGACCCAGTCCGCCTGACCGTGAATGAGAAGGGTGCCCGAACGGCTGGACCAAGTCCGCCTAGTTCGGGGTTGGCTCGTTGGCTCGAACGGCTGGACCAAGTCCGCCTAGTTCGAGGGAGAAACGATGTTGGGCCCGGTACGCGATTCTCACTCTCACTCGTGACACTCTCTCCGCCGCACGCGCGCACGTCACTTAATGAATTGCACTTCTGATGAACCGCACGTAGACTTTAAGGAGACCTTTGGGGAAGGAAGCGTTCTCTCAGATCACGGTTATCTACTATAAATAAATTATAGCGTCCCGCATTGGTTCATCAACGAGAACTGTATTGTTCGGAGGTTGAATCGTTGAAATAGTACTGAATTGGAATAATCCTGATAAATGAATAATTAAATAACAGTAAATGAAATTCGTCAATGATTGCTCCACTGACTGACTGAATGATAAGAATGCTTAGTGCTGCGTTACTGCTTATTAATGATTGAATGATCGAAAGATCGAATGATCGAATGATCGAATGATCGAATTATCAAATTGTCGAATTGTCGAATTGTGTGATCGAATTGTCTCTCTGCTCTGCGATCCTGGCTTTTATAGGCCTGTTGCCAGGTGGACTTGTGGTGGGGGAACAATAGAAGAGTTGGTGGGGGAACAATAGAAGAGTTGGTGGGGGAACAATAGCGTCGTATGCTTGAGTGAGCAGGCCTTGGAATTGTTATGCCCAAAATCACTGAGGCTTGACGTGATCACATTCCAAAGTGATGACGTCAGATGGGAGTCTTCTTAGGTATTAATGTTAGTTACTTATATATTAACTTATAGTGCAAATATATAAGGGGAGAGTCCGGTGACGGACGTCAGGACGTAACATTTTAAATAAAAAAAAATAAAAATGAAATATATATAATTGCGTTTGTTTATTCCAATAACCAATCCGTGTTCAACATCAATGTTATTAATTATCATATATTTTTTATATTAATTTTCAATTTAATCTCAGTTAACAATTCGTTTTGAACTGATTGTTTATTTAAAGATTGTAATATAAATGTTTTTGTACTTTCATCGATATTCTTTGACAATGTATTCTCGGCGATGATTAACTCACTCTTGCATTGGAATAATTTTCGATTATTGTAAGCGGTTAAATTAGCATTAGTTGCATAATTGGAAAAAACGTATTTTTAATTAAAAAAAACAAGAAAAAAATTTTTTTTTTAATTTTATAAAAAAATTTTTTTTTAATTTTATAAAAAAAATTTTTTTTAAATATGTCTAAATATATATATATAGTTACGTTTACTTCTACGGTGGATACGCCTTTCGTATAAATTGCAATGTTTAATCAACTCCTTTCGAAAAAAACTAAAAAACTACTTGACCAATATGGACCAAAATCTAATCAGCTCTAAGTTACAGCGAGGCACATCGATTGCATCATTCATCATTCCGATCGCATTGTTACTTTTTCTGAAAACGTTAACGAAAAATTTGATACCATAGAAACGGACATACGTACACACACACACACACATACCGACATTTTGATAAAAATAGTCTAAAATGACTCCAATGACCATGAAACGTGAAGATCTGCTAAAAAATCGATTTTCGATTTTCGGGGTAATTACAGTAACTTCCCTATGAATCGGGAAGTTAAAAATCTTTTTCAAAGAAAAAAAAATAAACTGATAAAAAACCTTATATACACCAAATACCCGCTGTCCCTGAGGAGTGCTCAGTTTCGCACACACCTATATACAAAAAAAAGCCACGAGTCCAAGGACTTTCGGTACAACCGTCTACGTTCCTGTCAAAAATTTTCGGACTTTTCGGAAATTTATTTTGTTACGCCTATTTTCTTCCCCGGCCCTTCTTAGGGTTATCCTACGTTGGGCACCTCAAAATTACCCGGTTTAAACCAAATCCAGAAATTTATGACCCAGGGCTCGCGTTAAAAGTTCCCGGACGTACCAAGACGCAACGAGCATTCAGCCAGTCCGGAAACTTTTGACTTGGCGAACTCGTCACAATTCCCGGACGAACCGTACACAGCCGCGCACTAGCACACCAGCAAACTGGAACACTTACATACACTGTGACTCGGGGGGGATTCCTCCCGGCGGTTTTGTTCCTTCACCGCCGTACCGCGAGCACCCAGAAATACGCCGACGGAAAACCACCGAATAATAAGGGGAGAACAGACCTGTAACCCTACTAACTCAGCAACTTTTCACTCGGAAAGTTGGGAGGAAGATTAAATAAAAAACTACCTATTGTCTCTCTCTTTGCTCTCTTTGTTTGGCTATACTTCCGTTTATAGCAAAACACAGAATTCGATAAAATTTTGAAAATAGGTTCTTTTTTGACTAGAATGACGATTGCCAGAAGGATTTTTGGCGCTTTTAAAAAAAAATTTTTATCATTTCAATGTTGCGCTCTATCTTACCGACTACTGACTTACCGACTTCGTACTTTATGTTTGTGCTGTGCGCATGCGTCTGTGTGATATGACAGTTCGTCAAGTGCTGTAGAGGTTAAGAATGAGTCATTTAAATTTGTTTTGCATTGCAAAAAAAATGAAAGATTTTGATTCGACATTAGAATGGGTGAGAGAACTTGGGTTAATTCCAACAGAAAGATATTGTAAAAAACATAAGAATAAAATGATATATGTTAAAATAAGTGGAAAATTAGGTCGCTTTCGATGCAGCAAATTGAGAAATGATAGTCATTGGATTATAGCTGCAAATAATACATGGTAGTTATCAGTTGGTTCATTATTTTTTTTTATTATTCTATACTGTAAAATTCTAATTGAAAATTTTAATAGGTTTGAACGATGCCGTTTCAGTATTGAGAGTTGTATGATTGTGACTTACGGTTTTGCGTGGAAATTTTCATTTGAACAAATACAACATGAGTGCTCTACAGTTGAAAATGAGACGGTTTCCTCAGAAACAATTAGCGATAGATTTTCATTCTGTAGAGAAGTATGTACTCTTGGTCTTGATAGACGATACGAGGTTGAAGGTTCAATTGGTGGTCCTGGTGTTATAGTAGAGATTGATGAATGCAAAGTTGGACGGAGGAAATTTGAAAAAGGGCGTTTACGTGAAGGAGTATGGATATTAGGTGCAATTATTGTGGATGATAATTTTATTTATGTGAGTGAATTGAGCTTTAATAACTTTGATTTGAATATGTAACCCGGCAGCAACGTGGTGACGACGTTGGCGTACGCGATATTCACGTTTCACGCCCGGATTCAGATGGAAAACGCGTGGTACAATATTCTTCTCGTCGGCGTAACAAGTCGCGGACATACGACGCGAGCACGAGGCGGCGGCGCACCGTGGAACGAAACGAGGTTCGAGTGAAAGGTACGACGACGCACGGATCCTCGCCAAAAATAAAAATAGGGCTGAGCCCTCGCAAATTAATATTCACCGCGCGACCGTCGCTCGACGGATTCGTCTCGTCCGCAAATTTACTCTGCAACCGGCAGCGTTTAAATCACGTCGAACTTTCTACGACGCGATCGCGAACACGACACGTACCGAGCCAACGCGAAAAGATCACTTGTTCGAATTGAATTTGACAGAAGCTTACTCAGGGGCAACTCTCAGCCAGCGGTGTACTATGGCGTCCTGTCCCTCTCGTCCGGCAGTTGGTTTTGCAACAATTAATTAGCTAACTGTTTTTACGCAATCGTTAAAATCTCTACTCTCCCGACTTTACTCGATACGAGCCAACGAAGAAGTGATCTGTCCGTTGATCGCTCGGGAACGCGGAAGTGAAGCGTACCCCCCCGTTCCGCTTTCGTTCCCCCGCGTAGGATTCGGCCTATCGCTGCTCGATTTTCGGACGGGGCCTCGCTCCGCGCGACGGTCCCTGGCGTCCGGCGATTCGTCGGTTCTCCGGCAACGCTGCTCGTGGATTCGCCGCTTCCCTGCGAGGTGATCGGCGCTAGCCAATCCGGCAGCTGGCCAGGCTTCTCTCCGGTTGAGGCGACGGCGAGGCAGCTGAGATTCTTGGCTTGGATTCCCCTGTCCTCGTCGGCGCCTCCAGGTTGTCTCTCCTGGGCCACGTCGATTCCTCGCTTCTTTTAGGGTGTGATTTTCACCGATGCCGATCCTTCTGCCTCCGTTCTCGGCGGAATAAGTGCTCCGGGTCCCCCCCCTTGGGACCCGGGTACGGTCCTGCAGAATCGCGTCGCGCAAATTGGCGCGACGCTCAAAAATATTAGAACTCGCCCATGGGTCTCGCTCGTGCCCAGGGCGAGCGCTCGCCACGGCCCGTCTCGCATGTTTTACTGCCAGAGGGTGACCCGGTCTTCCGATACTCGGTATCGGGGGACGTAGGCAAAACTGCCACGTCACAATGAATTACAACAAAATATTAACCACATGAGAATAATGAGGCAACATAAAAACTACAAATGTAAAGAAAAACTTAATAATGTTCAAAGAATACGAAAATTACGGCAAAGCTTGAGATATAATTATCGAAAATCATTAAAGGACACAGTATGGCGACAAGAAAAGAGAGACATTGATGCATTAAAGTTTCGTGATAATTTATATAACTGTATGTTGAATCAAAAAGATGATAATACTACAGCGAAATTGAAATGGCAATTTATCAAATGTCGTATGGAAACGCCTTCGTTCATATGTTGCTGTTGTGAAGGTCTATTTTTTAAATCTGCCGTTGTAAAATTAAATGAATTGAGAATCGATAAAGCAAATGATGCAATTTTATCTCAAATAAATAATTTTCCGTCAGGTTTAATTTGTGGAACTTGTAAAAATTATGCTTATAGAGGCAAAGTATATAAGTTGTCAACTAGCAATGGTCTAAAGTTTCCCACAGTTCCAAAATCAGTGAAAGAATTGACCGATCTTGAGGAAAGAATGGTAGCACCGATTTTGAATTTTATGCAAATTCGCGCATTGAAACCATATGCTTTAAATCCACAATTAGGCCTCAAAGGTAGTGTTGTTAATATTCAAATCGATGTGAATGATATGTTAGAAGTATTGCCTCGAAAATTTTCGGAAATGGAAACAATTCAAATTAAATTAAAACGTCATAAAGATCATAAAAGTGATTATATGTTCGAATCAGTCAGACCAGGAGTAATTTGTAAAGCATTACAACATTTAGTGAAAACACCATTGTATGTGAAATATGAAATTAAAGTAGATGAAAAGTATTTTCAAAATTATGCAAGTTATGGTAGCGAAGAAATTAATTTTATAGTTGACAATAACGATGAAGTAGATAAGACAGAAGTGATTGACAATATGGATTTGGAAAAAAATATAAAAAATGCAATCTGTTTAGATCAAATAAATAATGATGAGGTATTACTTGTTGATAATAATGCTGCTGTGGCAGAAGGGCATTCTTCCGTTGTGAATATTATTGCACCAGGACAGGGAAAATATCCATTATCATGGCATAAAATGGATGACTTGGATGAATTGTGTTTCCCAAGAATATTTGCTGGATATTCTTTCAATTTGCCTAAATCAGTATCATATTCAGATCGTATTAGATCCGAAGTTAGACGGTATGATCGACGATCATGCATTCCTTCTAGGATTTTATTTATGGCTAAAAAATGTTTAGAGATATCATGTTTATCTAGTATAAATGTCTGTTTGAGACGAATAAAAATGAATACGAATAAGAATTTACGTGCTTCAGATGTTTTGAATCCAGATTTTGTGAATAATTTGATTGAATTTGATGACGGATTCAAGTTACTTAAAAATATTCGTTCATCGCCAGCATATTGGGAACAAAAAAAGAAAGAGTTACTAGCAATGATCCGTCAATTGGGTAAACCCACATTCTTTATGACAGTGTCGGCTGCAGAAAGTTACTGGCCTGAGTTATTGCAAACATTGATGAAATATCGCGATGGTGGTAAAACATTATCTGTACAAGACGCATTCAATTTGGATTACAATACCAAAACTGATCTAATTAGAAATGATCCCGTTACGTGCGCTCGATATTTCGATCATAAAACACATAAGCTTATGTGGTTATTAAGACAAAAACAAAGTATTTTCGGAGAATATGAGGTTGTGGATAGTTATGAACGAGTGGAAATTCAGCAACGTGGAAGTCCACATGAACATATATTTCTGTGGTTGAAAGGAGCACCTATGTACAATAGTGTTAAAGATAGACACGATCATGTTGGTAACAAAGAATTGATTGATTTAATTGACCGATTTATCACATGTAGATATGACGAAAATAATCCATATATTAAATTTCAAATGCACAAACATAATCATAGTTGTTACAAAGGACAAAAAAATAAGCGGTGTCGATTTCATATCCCTTATCCGGTAATGAGAAGAACGATGATTCTGGAACCATTAAATAAAAATGAAATAGCACCTAAATCCTATAAACTTATTGATGAATTAATAAATGAATTTTATAAGAAAAAAATAGTTATGAGCTATGATGAAATTCTAGAGAAACTGAATATGACTGATGAAGAATACCTATTAGCTATTCGAAGTAGTTTAAAACAAAAACGGGTATTCTTAAAACGAACCAGCCTTGAAGTAAATATTAATAGTTATAATGCAGATATTTTACAATTATTCGAATCGAATATGGATTTACAGTTTGTACTTGACGAATATTCGGCGGTGAGTTATGTAACTAATTACATTAGTAAAATTGAAGGAGGTTTATCAAAATTATTAAGGGAAGCTGCTATTGATTGTGATAATAACAATAAGACTGTTAGAGACAAATTTCGAAATATTACCAACGTTTTTCTAAATAGTAATTTAATGTCTGCACAAGAAGCAGCCTATCATGTTTTATCATTACCTTTATCAAAGCAAAGTAGAAAGACAGTATACATTAATACCAATCCGATATCAGAACGTGTATTAATGTTAAAATCTGAGAATGCTTTAAAAAAATTAAATGAACACTCCACAGAAATTTATATGGATGATATATTTGATAATTATAGTAGAAGAGATGTTGATTTACATGATGTGTGCCTCGCTGATTTTGCAGCGAATTACCAAAAGATCACAAAAAAGAAAGAAGAGGAAGGTGATGCTGACAATAATGACGAAAATAATGAAGTAAATGATTTCAGATTTCGGCAGCAAACAGCTATTATTAGATACAGACGATATAAATTGAAACAAGATCCATCAAATTATTATAGAGAAAGAATATTGTTATTCATGCCTTGGCTTGATGAACGAAGTGAAGTTGAAAATATTGATCATGAAATGGTTTATAAAAATAATATAAATGTTATTGAAACAAATCAAGAAAAATTTTTAATAATTAGTGATACAGCTATGGATGATGCTTTGGAACAAGTGGAAAATGATAATCGTGAAATAGAGAACCAGAAAGCAGAACAATATGTTGCTAAGGAAAATTCGTGTACTCAACAAGGTGGTGAACAAGATAGCGCTAAAGAAAAAAATTTAAAAAAAGATTCTCATAAAAGTAGATACACATGTCCGGCAAGAGTAAACGAAAATGAACTTCATCATATGGTAAAAGAATTAAATTGTAAACAAAAAGAATTTGTAATGCATACATTGAATTGTTTTAAATTGCATAAAGTTCCATTTAAAATTTTTTTAAGTGGTTCAGCTGGTGTAGGAAAAAGTAGAGTGATTAACACACTATATCAATTAATAACTAATTATTTTGATAAATTGCCCGGCGGAGATATGGATAAAATAATAGTATTATTATGTGCTCCTTCCGGCAAGGCTGCTTTTTTAATTAATGGAGTAACAATTCATTCTGCTTTCGCTTTACCAATTAATCAATTTGGAGTTAGTTTACCACAATTGTCAAGCGACTTTGCCAACAATATTCGTGAAAAATTATCAAAAGTACAATTACTTATAATTGATGAAATATCGATGGTAAGTAGTACAATACTAGGCTATATTGATACACGTTTAAGGCAAATAAATGGTATAAATGAATCATTTGGTGGTCTTTCTGTATTAGCAGTTGGGGATTTAAATCAATTACCACCTGTACGAGATAAACCTGTTTATCAAGTCTCGAGACGAAACGAAATGGCTCCCTTTATTGATATTAATCCACTATGGAACGAATTTGAATTTTATGAATTGACGGAAGTTATGCGACAAAAAGATGATTTAGCGTTTATAAATGCTCTAAATAATTTAGTTCTTGGAGAAATATCTGAAGATGATATAAAATTAATTAAATCGAGAGAAATTAAAAATCAAACTGATGTTCCACATACAGCAATACGATTATATGCAACTAATGCTAATGTTACCGCTTACAATAATCGAAAAATATCCCAATGCAAGAGTGAGTTAATCATCTCTACTGCCGAGAATACATTTTCGAAGAATATCGATGAAAGTACAAAAACATTTATATTACAATCTTTAAATAAACAATCAGTTCAAAACGAATTGTTAACTGAGATTAAATTGAAAATTAATATAAAATATATGATAATTATTAATAACAGTGATGTTGAAAACGGATTGGTTAATGGAGCATGCGGAATATTAAAATTTATTACTTTTCAAGAAAATACTAAAATTCCGTCTATATTGTGGTTAGATTTTCAATTGCCCAGAGTGGGAGTGAAAGTAAGAACTCGTTATCGTAATTATATGAAAAATGAAAATATTGATCAAAATTTAACACCGATAATAAAAATATCGAATCAAGTAAATATGTCGAGTGAGGAAAAATATCAAATCACACGCAGTCAATTTCCAGTGGTTCCTGCTGAAGCGATTACGATTCATAAAAGTCAGGGACAAACATACGAGAAAGTATGTTTGGATTTTAAAAAATCAGAAAGACGAACTTTACAAATGTTGTATGTAGCACTGAGCAGAGTTTCAAAATTGAGCGGTTTATATATTTTGGGACAATTTAAATTAACAGTATCTAAAAAAACAAAGATCAATACTGCAAACCCGGCTAACGAGGAATTGTATCGTTTGCGAAAAAATAAACAATTAAAATTATCATTCAATAATTTGGTCAATGAAAACGGATTAATAGTTATATATCAAAATATCGGTACTTTGACAAGTAAATTAATTCATATAAAGAAAGATTCATGGTTTCATCGAAGCGATATATTAATTTTTAGTGAAACATTAACGAAAACCGATGATGAGTTGAATATTTTAAATTATGATATATTATTCCGATCCGACATTGACAAAAACAGCCGCGGATTAATTTGTTATGGAAAAACAGAATTATCAATAGAAAAATTATTTGTTGAACAGGAATTTAGTTCAAATGCGCATGTAGAACTGTTCACATTTAAAATCAGAAATTATTATATAATAAGTGGTTATAAATCACCAAAAGCTACTAATTCTATGTTTGGTAGCGTTGTACAACGAATAATGAATAAAATTACAATTGAAAGCGAAAAGATTTTGATAGGTGATTTCAATTACAATATATTAAATTGCAAGGATAATGGCAATAATTATTTGATTAACCTTTTGAACAAGTACAATTTAAAAACTAAATTACCATCCAAAAGTACAACGACCGATTTGAACACTCAAATAGATATCATTTTCTCAAATGTTGATGACATAGATTGCGGTGTTTATGAAACATATTTCAGCTATCATAAGCCCATTTATGCAATCCTCGATAAGAAGGTTGTCAAATATAAAAAAGAAGAGAATGTAGAGAAAACAGATGTAACAATCACAAATCAAAAAATGAATCCTGAAAATTTTACAAATTTTGATGAATGTATAATGATCTCGGACCAGCATATCGACCAAAATAATCATGAATATGCAGTGCCTGCAGAATGTTTCCTCAATGATGGTTATAACTATGCTTTAGAAACAGCCGAATGTGAAGAAGTCATAAAACCTGATTGTTATTTACAAGATAAACATATTAATTTATTTCACGAAATTATGAACAGAAATCTAAACGAGCGTGGAATATACAACTTTGCTCAAGATACTGGTTACGTTCGAGCTTTTTTGAGTAATTTACAAGAGATCCCAGAACATGAGACGAATATTCAGATAATATACACTGGTGAAATTGGAGAAAAGGTAGTAGGACATTGGATTTGCACAAGATCTGATGGTAACGGCAATGTACACATTTATGATAGTTTTAATGCTAATCATTTGAACCATGATGTAATAGATTATTTGAATGCCCTTTATAAATATAGAAAGAAATATATATTTCACAGAGTACAATATCAAAACAATGCGTTTGATTGTGGAGCATTTGCAATTTATTTTGTAACATTAGTATGCTATAACAAGGAACCAAGCGAGCA
Source organism: Lasioglossum pauxillum (assembly GCA_933228785.1). Lineage (NCBI taxonomy): Eukaryota > Metazoa > Arthropoda > Insecta > Hymenoptera > Halictidae > Lasioglossum > Lasioglossum pauxillum. The sequence continues at coordinate 22,724,533 of OW121700.1, forward strand.
ACGAGCATACGATATTGGTTTAATGTGACGCCATATAGCAAACATTTTGATAAGTAGAAAACTATTGAATCGGGAAGTTCTTTGTGTGGCTCGTGGAGAGTCATACACCAAATAAAAAACATTAAAAGCAGTAGCCATACGTATCACTAACCCTCTCGCAAGAGCAGTCCTACCCGCGAGCTCGCGAAGCGAGCGAGCAACAATAGCCCTCTAGTTTTTTTTTGTTTCAGGTATGCCAGACGTCACCCTAAGGTTTCCGGATCTGTGAACACGCAAAACAAAGAACAAGCAGCACCTCGATTACTAGTCCTTTCACTAATCTTGGTTTATTTTATAAATTAAATTTTATAAAAAAATAAAAAAATTTTTTTTCTTGCATTCAGTTAATTACTCTAATTTCCTCTTTTATCTTAAATCTGCTATTGTATATTACTACCAAGAACTAATTCTAATTTCCTGTTATGATTTTATTTTATATTTTATTTAAAATCCTATTTCACTAAATTATGTACATCTTTTATTTGAATAAATACTATTTTAAAAAAAATTTATTTACTACCACTCTTTAGCACTATACCCCTCACCTCTCTTCTCCGAAATTAACACTTTACTTTGCTAACTGATAAAACAATTTACAAATTTACTTCTCCAACTATGTGGGTCCACATCTAGAAACCGACTAATCCTAAGACCGTTAACGAGGAGCTGCTAGACCCCCCATTAAGTTCCCCCACTCTAGGTGTCCTTGCTACGAATATACTGTTATTTTGAACATTAACCGTTAATGTCTTTCGGACATGTCCTTGTTTGTCTACAGTCACCGCCAACTCTTTTTCTAACCTTGTCCTTCTTACTTGTTGTCCTTCTACACTTGGTTTGATTGTACTGTTATTACCTTGAGTTAGGTCAAAATAACAGTACAACCGTTGAAATTTTTGATTCCACCGGTGGGCCGTTTCACACAGGCGATCTAGTCGTTTTAATTTTCTTAAAATTCCTACCTTTTTATTTTTATTTATTTCCTTTAGATTTCAACTAATGCTTATCAACTCTTTGGCCAATTTTTCTTTTTCTTTTTCCTGCCCATATCACTCGCCCGTGTGAATAAAACCCCCTGTTCACATTTTGAATCAATTCTACCTCCCTAATTGCATTGACTTATAAAAATCTGAGTTTTTGGTTGTGACGTCACGCCCTCATTTTACGGCTCGGTGATCTCGGCTTGTATCGCGACTCGCGCTCCTATGTAATCGCGTTCCATTCCCATTGTTTCTCTCGCGTAAATACCGCATTCCTCTCTATCTGCTCTTACAACTTGTATATTTCGTACGTTTACCGTCTCACAGTATCTTTCGCCTTCCGCAGTCGCTCCGCATTAATCTCACTCGCATTCCCTTAAGGACCATACGCCTTCGTTCTCTCACAGTAGGTAGGTAATACTCCGACCTAATTTCCTTCTGCTAATATTATTTTATAATTTTATCTTTCTTAATTTCCTCTGTGAGTAAAACGTTACGTTTACAAAATGTCCCTTTTTGTTACCAGTTTCGAGTTCAACTACCCGCTCTAATCATTTCTACTCTGAACTCTCGCCCTTTTCTACCATACGTTACATATTGTATTCAATTCTTAATCTACTTATCTTAGCTCTATTATCTTATCTTCATCATTCCAAACTTCTACTACTTTACTCTCTTATTTTCTCTCTTCTCTTTTTTTTCAGAATACCTTCGCTTTGGATTACTCAAGATGTCCAGCTCATCTGACCGAGACCAGACTCCTGAACCTTCGTCTTCCCAGGTATCTTACTCAAGCCCGCTTTACAATATACGATACCTTTACTATCTTTGCTTTCTTTTTTATTTTCCTATTTTTTTTTCTAGGTTTCCGCCGTTCCTCTTTCGAAGGAACGAATCCGCCTTTTAGTTCATTTTATGTATATCTCTTCTGAAAGTCCTGCTGTCGCATATAAGAAAATTTCCGAAGGTTATGGAAATGTTTTGTCTCTCGATCGATGATCGCTATCTCATTGCCGTCATGCAGCAATTCCCTCAGAAGAGTGTACGCGAGTTATCTACCCTTCTGGAAATCAGCCCCACCTCCCTCCATCGTCGTCTACAGAAGCTACAGTATAAAAAACTACGATATTCCGGCTTCTCCTATTGCCCTAATCAGGATCGTCGCGATGCTCGCGTTGAGTCGTGTATCGAGCTATATTTAAAAAATCAAGATTGTAATTTTCTGGACCGACTTATTACTTGCGATGAGCTGTGGCTCGTGTACGAGGGACATACCCACCCCCGCTTATGGCAGCCTCCCTTACGCTCACGTGAGCCGATCCCCTCTCCACCGCGTCCCGTGCACCGTCTGATGGTCAGCTTGTGGTGGTGCAGCACCGGGCTGCTTACCTGCCGAAGCTACCCCTCCGGCGAGCACATGACCGGTGAGGAACACGCCACCTTATTTGAGATTACCCTTGATACCTTCCACATGAGAAATCCTGGAAGTGCCATCCCTGTACTCCTTCAAGACAGTGCCCCCTGTCACAATTCCGATATCGCCAGATCCAAGTATCGGGAGGCAGGGGTGGAGGTTTTAACCCACCCTCCCCATTCCCCCGACCTGTCACCGACAGATTACTATTTACTAGCCGATTTTAAGGAGTCCCTCATAGCCGGAACGGTGCACATTAGCCCTTTTCGCGATGAGGCCGCGGAAAACAAGGACCTTCCGGAGGTATTCCGGATAAGCATTAACGACGAAGCGTCGGACAGGGATGTAGAAGTCGCACATATACCACGCGGAGAGCAGAGAAGCGCAGTAGAAAAGCTAGTTCGCGAATATACGCCGATTAAGACGCGAGAGGTGGGGCTGAAGATGTCGATAGTTCTGAAAGACGAAGAGCCGGTCTTTCAGAGAGCGAGGCGGCTAGCACCCGCGGAACGCGATAGAGTAAATGAGCAGATCGAGGAATAGTTGCGGGAAAAGATCATCCAACCGTCTCTGTCGGAATATGCAAGCCCTGTCGTCATCGTAAAAAAAAGGACGGTACAATACGTTTGTGCGTCGACTATAGGCGCTTAAACGAGAAGATAGTTCGCGATCGGTACCCACTGCCATTAATAGAGGACCAGCTAGACTTACTGCAAAGCGCGAGATTTTTCAGTACACTGGATTTAAGGAACGGGTTTTTCCACGTCGCGCTAGAGGAACAAAGTCGGAAGTATACTGCTTTTGTCGTCCCCGACGGACACTATGAGTTTCTTCGAGTCCCGTTTGGCCTCTGTAATTCACCGTCGGTATTTCAGAGGTATATAAACGCTGTTTTTAAAGACCTCATACGGAAGAACATCGTAATAACGTACATGGACGATCTTATAATACCGTCCGAGGATCGCGAATCGGGGATAAGCGGATTGAGAGCGGTATTGGCGATTGCATGCGAAGTAGGGCTACAAATAAATTGGAAAAAATGTTGTGTTCTCCAAGAAGAGGTAGAGTACTTGGGGCACATCGTGCGAAACGGACGCGTTCGTCCGTCGCCGCGTAAGGTAGAGGCCGTGCGGAAATTCCCCGAACCAAACAACGTGAGACAAGTCCAAAGCTTCCTGGGTCTAAGCGGGTATTTCCGGAAGTTCGTACCGCAGTACGCTAGCATAGCGCGCCCGATGAGCAACCTATTAAAGGCGGGGACACCCTTCAAATTCGGCGAGGAAGAAAGGGCCGCGTTTATCACGTTGAAGGAAATATTGAGCGATGAACCTGTATTGCGTTTGTATAAGCAGGATGCCGAAACGCAGTTGCATACCGACGCGTCGAGGCACGGCTACGGCGCGATACTTCTGCAGAAAAGCACGGATGACAATAGAATGCACCCTGTTTATTACGCGAGCGGGAAAACAACACCGGCGGAATCGAGATACACGAGCTATGAATTAGAGGTTTTAGCTATTATAAAATCGTTACGCAAATTCCGGGTGTATTTGTTAGGCACGCCGTTCAAAATACTCACGGACTGCCGCGCGTTTGCATTAACAATGCGGAAGAGGGACTTGTGCATCCGCGTCGCGAGGTGGGCCTTATTGCTGGAGGAGTTCCAGTACGAGATAGAGCACAGGCCGGGGAAAAATATGATGCACGTCGACGCTCTTAGTCGCAGCCCGCTTCCCAACTGCATGTTAATGGAAACGCGCGACGTCACTGTAACGTCGCAGTTTAGAAAAGCGCAGCGCGAAGATAGAGACATAAAGAAAATATTAGATTTGGCGATGCAAGGTAACGTCGAAGGTTACACGGTGCGAGGGGAGTTATTGTTTAAAGATGTGGACGATAGTTTACTGCTGGTAGTTCCGAGCGCAATGCAGAACCAGGTCATTCGACAAGCGCACGAAAGAGGCCACTTTTCCGTGGCGAAAACGGAAGCGCTACTCCGCAACGACTATTGGCTACCGAACGTCAGAGTCAAAATCGAGAAAGTCGTGCGGAATTGCGTAGCGTGCATACTCGCCAATAGAAAACAGGGCAAGATGGAGGGTCTACTAAATTCGGTAGACAAAGGCGAAATACCACTAGAGACATTCCATATAGATCACCTTGGACCGTTACCCTCCACTAAAAAGAGTTATAACCACATCTTGGTGGTAGTTGACGCGTTTTCTAAATTCACGTGGCTGTACGCTACCAAAAGCACGGGGACCGTGGAGGTTATAGAAAGGCTGCGAAAGCAATCGGTCATTTTCGGAAACCCCCGCAGAATTATTTCGGATCGCGGAACAGCATTTACGTCGGGAGAATTCGCAAGATATTGCGAGGAAGAAAAGATTCAGCATCAACTAATCACGACAGGCGTTCCAAGAGGAAACGGTCAAGTAGAACGCGTAAATCGTACACTATTGCCTTTGTTGACGAAATTGGCACACCCGAAACGCGAAGAGTGGTACAAACATTTAGAAACGGCGCAACAATGTTTAAACACAACCATGCATCGAGGCATAGGTACGACGCCGTTCCGAGTACTTTTCGGAACTCACGCGAGACTACGGGACAGCCCCGAAATCCGCGAGTTATTAGAAAGGGAGTGGGTTACGCAATTCGAAACCGAGCGAGATGAGATACGGGATCGGTCTAGGAAAGCGATCGAGGCGATACAAAAAGAAAATAGAAGGGGTTATAATAAGAAAAGGGTAGTCGCGAGGGAGTATCGTGAGGGCGACCTAGTAGCGATTAAGCGTACTCAACAAGGGCCAGGGTTAAAATTGGCCAACAAATTCCTTGGGCCATACAGAATCGCGAGGAAGCTGCGCAAGGACCGCTACGTCGTTGAGAGGGTAGGAGACCACGAGGGGCCCTTCCGAACGTCAACAGCAGCAGACTACATGAAGCCATGGGCTCGACCAACCGATGAAGATGTCAGCGAGGAGGAGGCTGAGGCAATATCCGGGGTCGGATATTAGTGCAGGATGGCCGAATGTAGGATGCAAAAGTCGTTAGGCTCCGATCGACGGTTGAGACGTCCTGAGAGACAAAAACGGCAAGCGTTTTTGCCGAATAGGACACCCGCGGATCGCCAAAATGTAAACAGGCGACAGGTGAATGCCCGAGCGAGCGAGCGCGACTAAGAGAGAGAGCGTGAGTGTGCGAGAGAGAAAGCGGCGAAGGTGCGACGACCGCGGAGTATGTATGCGAGTCAATTATGTATGTGTGTGTGGTATGATTGGCCTATATAGGCAAGGTAGGTCGCGGACGCGGCAGAGATAGAATAGAAGAGTTGCGAGCAAGAGAGAAAGAGAGTAGAGAGGAAGAGAGAAATAGAGAGAGAGCGAGAGAGAGTAAGAGAGAGAGAGAGAGTAAGAGAGAGAGTAAGAAAGCGAGAGACAGAGTGATTAGAGTGCGTGCGGGTTGATTTAAGAAGTCGGAAGCCTGTAATATAATTTGCCAAATAACTTTAATAAAGTTCTGTATTCGTTAATCGACTCTTCGACGACGACAACATCATTTATCCTACAAATTTATCCGGCTCCGTCACCGATGTTTGCCGTCAATTCCTAGATTATCTCCGCCAAAAACCAGCCTCATTCTTTCACGCAGGGATACATGGACTGCCACAGCGCTGGGAAAAATGTGATATACGAACCCTAAACTCAATGAACGCAAGGTTTCGGCGATCCTCCGAATTCAAGCGAGCTTACTTTGAGTTCTTGGAAAGTTATGAAGTCCTTGGACACATGGCACCGACGCAGCCTCAGAGAACGAGTGAAGGAGGCTATCTTCCTCATCATGGAGTGCTGAGAGAAGCCAGCACCACGACAAAACTAAGAGTCGTGTTTAACGGCTCTATGGCATCCTCCAACGGGAAGTCATTGAACGATTTTCTACTCCGGTGTCCCAATCTTCTACCCAATCTGGCGGACGTCCCACTGAGATGGAGACGGTACAGATTCGTCTTCTCCGCTGATATCGAAAAGATGTACCGGCAGGTCGTCGTTCATCCTGAAGATAGAAAGTGGCAGAGAATCGTGTGGAGACCTGAACAAGAAGGTGAAATAGTGGACTACGAGCTGAGCACCGTCACTTACGGTCTAGCTTGTTCACCTTACCTCGCGATTCGATGTCTAAATCAACTGGCCAAGGTGGAGGAGCCTCAATACCCACTGGGCTCACGCATTATCTTGAAGGACATCTATATGGACGACGTCCTCACCGGAGCTGATACTCTTCCTGAGGCGAGACGCAAGCAGCAGGAACTCCGGGAGCTGCTCATGGCGGGCGGCTTCCCTCTTCGCAAGTGGGCCGCCAATTCAAAGAGTCATCTCGAGGGACTTTCCAACAACGAGAGGAAGGGACTGGTCGAATGGGACTCTCCGACACTCCACAGCGTCCTAGGTATAAAGTGGCTTCCCTCATCTGATTGCTTTCAGGTCACCGCCGCACCGGCTTCCCGGAACACTGGGTTCACGAAGCGCGCCGTACTCAGCGGAACTGCGCAGCTCTTTGATCCTCTGGGTTGGTTGGCGCCAGTCACGATCTTAGCCAAGGTGATGATCCAGTCGCTGTGGATCCTGAAGGTCGATTGGGACACGCCTTTGCCGGAAAAGGAGGAAAGACAGTGGACGCAGTTCCAACTCCAACTCCCGACACTACAGGGTCTTCGAGTCCCTCGATGGCTAGGCAGCTGTCCGTTGAAACCTCAACTGGAAATCCACGGGTTCGCAGACGCCTCCGAACGAGCCTATGCTGCAGTGGTGTATTCACGAACCTTCAGCTCGGAGGGAGTACCCACAGTCTCGCTGATCATTGCCAAGTCCAAGGTGGCTCCACTGAAACGGGTTTCGCTGCCCCGGTTGGAACTATGCGCCGCGCTCCTCGTAACCAAACTAGTCGAACACGTCACCACGGTGCTCGACTGGAAGCAGGTAGACATACATCTGTGGTCCGACTCTTCTGTAGCACTTAGTTGGATCCAGGGACATCCTTCGCGCTGGCCGACCTACGTGGCCAACAGAGTAGCCGAGATCCAGAGGATGCTGCCTACGGCCACTTGGAGACACGTACGAAGCGCTGAGAATCCTGTCGATTGCGCTTCTCGAGGTCTGTTCCCAGCTGAACTTCCTAAGTTCAAGCTATGGTGGCGAGGACCAGTGTGGCTCTCCTCTCCTGGTCCTCTCCCTGACTCCATCCACCAGGAAGCGGAGCAAGAAGCTGAGGAACAAGACGTCCACCACGTGACTCGCCGGCCTACTAGCACGTCATGCGACGTAATCGAGCGGTTCTCCAATCTGACTCGCCTAGTTCGAGTCCTGGCCTGGTGCCTGAGATGGGAACCTGGAAGACAAGAACGAGAGCCTATCATAACTGCCTCGGAAATACAACGAGTAAAACTTACCCTCCTTAAGCTGGAACAATCCGCTAACTTCGCTGAGGAAATCGACAATCTGCGGAAAAATCGGCCCGTAGCTTCCAAAAGTCGACTTGCCAAGCTTAGTCCGATTCTTGACAAGGAAGGAGTTCTGCGAGTCGGAGGCCGCCTACAGGCTGCCAATCTCTCTTACGACCGGACTCATCCAGCTATCCTGCCAGATGAATCCCCTCTGGCGAAGTTGTGGGTCGAAGCTGCCCACAAACGATGCCTTCACGGGGGGACACAACTTACTCTAGCAACTCTACGCCAGGAGTGCTGGATTCTCAAGGGTCGTCAGTTGGTAAAATACTGTATCCACCGATGCACTGTTTGTATATGATGGAAAGGGCAAACTGCCCAACCTAAAATGGGAAATCTCCCCGCAGTCCGAATAACAACAACTCGTCCTTTTTTCAGATCGGAGATTGATTACGCGGGGCCCATACAACTTCGAGCTGGTCGGGGTCGTGGTCAGCGCACCTCGAAAGGTTATATAGCAGTCTTCATCTGCCTTGCAACCAAGGCAGTACACCTGGAAGCTGTATCGGATGGATCCACTGAAACGTTCTTAGCCGCTCTACGTCGATTCATCTCCCGACGAGGTCGTTGCTCAGAACTATATAGCGACTGCGGGCGGAATTTCATTGGTGCCAATAACGAGCTACGCACCTTGCTTCGAGAATCAACGCAACAAGGAGGTGGTCCATTCACTGCAGCTTCCAGGGAAGGGATCATTTGGAAATTTAATCCCCCTTCGGCCCCCCACTTTGGAGGCATCTGGGAGGCGGCCGTTAAATCTGTAAAACACCACCTCCGTCGGATCATCGGAGTGCAGCTACTGTCTTTCGAGGAACTGACCACTCTCCTGACGGGTATCGAAGCTTGTTTAAATTCTAGACCTTTACAGCCGTTGTCTGACGACCCTGAGGATCCAGTCGCTCTCACTCCGGGACACTTTCTTATCGGTGAACCACTCACCGCCATTCCGGAGCCCAGCCTCGAGGATCTGCCCGTATCTCGGTTGTCTAGATGGCAACTAATCCAGCAGTTGCAACAGCACTTCTGGAAACGCTGGTCCATGGAGTACCTGAACTCATTGCAAACCAGAGGCAAATGGCTGAAGAGTGGAAATTTAATTCGAGAAGGGTTTCTCTGCTTAATAAAGAGCGAAATTTTACCTCCCACTCAGTGGCCTCTGGCACGCGTGGTTCATGCTCACCCTGGACCAGATGGAACAGTTCGAGTTGCAACTGTTCGCACTTCCACTTCGGAATTCTGTCGACCGGTTCACAAGCTGATCCCCTTGGTGGCACCGGCACACGAGGACGAGACGAAAGATGCTGGAGAGCTCCTCGAGGCTGTACCCGGACGCAGTTCGTCCGATACGTAACCGTATAGCACGCTTGAGTAAACATTAAGCTTATATTTTGTTTCTTAAAATTTTGATTCAATAGTATAGATCATGTATATTCACCATCTCACATCTCGCTCATCCTTTATGTTCTGTTGCTTCTGTATCACTTCTTCATCCACCTTGTAATCGTACTGAAGTCATTTTCACTATCACTGAATCACTTGCACTTACTACGCGTTTGTTTTAGATACTACGCAGCACGATGCCGACCCATTCAGCTTCTCGTTCATTCCGCTAAGTCTCCGACCACCTGATTGGCCACGCCACAGACCAGTTTCGTCATTGGCTGACGAGGCGGGCGGAATGTTTGGGATTGGCTGGACGCGTCTGCCGCGCGCACGCGTCGATTTACTGTGCCGTCGAACGAGTGGCGGCCACGCACGTAACCGCGAGATCGAGAGTCGATAACCAGCTCACGGTAGCTTAGACCAGCACCGTCGAACGTCGATTGGGATCGATTATCGACCCCAAAAAGGGGATTACTATTGGCGGATCACTTGATCTATCGACCAATCACTAGTTCGACTGTGACGGTAAACTGCCAGCTGTTCGACTCCGATCGCAACGGCCGTTAATCGTTCTAGATCCTTCTAACGATAACGTCGCGCGTCTCTTGACCGGTTTTCGCGAGTAGGAAAACGATTCGATCTATCTGCTAGATTCGCTAAATCCACTTAACCGTCTCTTTATCTAATTAAATACGCATCTGTATAATCTAAAGCTCTTTATTATTTAATTCTCGCGAACCAACTTGTTGTTTGTCGGGATACAACGGTAAATATTATTAGTCTAGAAGATATAAAAAGTGATCAAGCACAAAACAAACAGTTAAGAGAGAATGAAAAACTTACGATGGAAGATGGAATCTACTACAAAGAAGATAAAAGAAAAAGAAAAAAAATAATATTAAGTGAAGAATATAGTAAAATTGTGCTGAAGAAAGTTCACGAAAACTACTGTCACATAGGAATAAATCAGATGGAAGCAAAAGTAAAACCTTTTTACACGGCACAGAATATAAGAAAAAACATCGAAATAATATGTAAAAACTGTGAAGTTTGCATAAAAAATAAAACCAGAGCAAATAGAAAATATGGTCTAATGTCACAATTAGGTCCAGCCGAGAAACCCTTTCAAATAATGTCTTTGGACACAGTTGGTGGATTTGGTGGTCGGAGATCAACAAAGAAATACCTACATCTATTAGTGGACCATTTTACAAGATTTACATATAGCTCATGCTCGAAAAATCAAAATGCTCAAGACTTTATAAAACTGATCGAGAAAGTTTCGAAAGATAACACGATTGAAATACTGCTCTCAGATCAATATCCGGCCTTAAATTCAAACGAATTCAAAAATTACCTTGAAAATCGAAATATACAACTGATTTTTACAGCAGTAGATGCACCTTTCTCAAACGGTTTAAACGAAAGATTAAATCAAACGCTGGTAAATAGAATACGCTGTAAACTGAATGAGAAAGAAAAAAAATCAGCATGGTCAAAAATAGCAGAAGAATGTACAAATAAATGTAACGAAACAAATCACACAATTACAGGATTCTCACCAAAATATCTACTAAGTGGAGAATCTACTGACTTGTTACCACCTAAATTAAAAGAGAAAAATAAAAATACAAGGAGTTTGGTACAAGATAGAAGAACAGCACTGCTCAAGACAAAAAAATCCCATGATTATAACAAATCTATATTTGATAAAAACAGAACACAGTATAATTTCAAAGAAGGAGATTTAGTCTACGTGGTTAATGGAAATAAATTAAACAGGAAAAAAATGGATGAAATCAGGATAGGTCCCTTTATAATAATGGAGAAAGTATCAGATTCAATTTACAAAATAAACACGGGTCATAAAAAAAGATTACTTGGTTTGTATTATATCACAAAGCTCATACCTGTGTCGACTGATCTATGGTATAACGCTAAATTTGCATCTTCGACTGAAAATTAAGCATCTTGCGGCGGGGAGATGTAAGCTTTGTGTATGATACAAACGGTCGGTAAGGTGCATGGATGCCCGAGAGAGGGCAGGATTTGAGAGGATAAAGTAAACAGATATTGAGATAGAAAGAGTCACAGTTAAATTGATTAATTAAACGATTAATTACCTTGATGGTTCGTGAGACATGGATTAATGAAATCTTTAAGTCCAGAATTCTACAAGTTCACGTTTCTGTAAAGAAGATCTTATATCGAGAAGGGAAGCACAAACATTTAATTGTTGATTCTCTATATTTTTAGGTTAGTGTTGTTACACGTGTTCGTGGAAAGTATGTGCAATTATTTATTATGTAATCAATAATAAATCTCTGTATTTTTAGACGAATCAACCTAGTGTTTTTTGCTTAAGTAAGGAGCCCATAAAAAAACATATTACACATATATATATTATAACAATATATATGTTTTTTACAATAAAATATTTTTGTTTATTTAGAAAATATATTGTATGTGTTTTTATCCTTAAGTACGATTGAAGTACTTAAGGAAATATATACATACATATATCTCTTTGTCGTTTGATTTTTACCTAAAAAATTTTTTTAATAGAAGTTTATCTCTTCTAATATTTATATGATTTGATATGAAGGCTCAAAAAAAGAAAGAAAGGCTCAAAAGCCTTTATACGAATAAAAAGTGAATGTCACAATGTAAGTTCACATGGCTCAGCGAGAAAGCACATCATCTTGTAAACGGTAGGTCCCGAGGTCGAATCCCCGCCAACTGCATAAAAATTTCTGGATTTTAATAAGCTCCTTTCGAAGACAAAGTTGAATATTCGCTCAAGCAGTGCACAGAAAGTAGTATTATATATAGTTTCTAATTTTTGTTATAACTTTTTCTTAAATTTGAAGATTTAATTGAATGTTATTTAAATATTGGTTTCACATTTTTAAAATATTTACTTTATATTTTTTAGATATATCTATTTTATATTCTCTGAATATTTAGCTTATATTTTCTAAACATTTAATTTACATTTCTTGTATACGTTGTGACGTGGCAGTAGTGCCTACGTCCCTTTGAACCAACTAGCGGAAGACCGGGCCACCCTCTGGTCAAACAAAACACGATAAGGGCCGCTGCGAGCGCACGTGCGAGACCCAGGGACAGACTTCTCATATTTTTGAACGTCGCGCCATTTGCGCGACGCAGAATTTCAGGACCGTATCCGGGTCCCAAGGGGGACCCGGAACTCTTTTCCGACCGCCGACGCAACGGTACTACAAAGGCAAACACCTAGAAGCCGGGCTATGGCGTATTCCCGAACCAGGAGACAGCAGAATCGAAAGGGCCCAGGAGTATCAACCTGGAGGTGCCGACGAAGGCACGCGGTAACAAGACGTCCATCCACTTTACCCTGTCGTCGCCTCGCCCGGGAAGAAGATTGTACCGCGACCGGATTGGCCTACGTCGATCATCTCAGCGGGAAACGGCCAATAGAAGAGATCGATGCCGGATACGCCGCTGGACAGCAGGAGCCAGCCGTCGTCGCGTGGGATTCGTTAACGCGGAAATCCTAATTGGCGATAGGCCGAAGCGTCGCGCGAGAAAGAAAAACTACTAGAAGTTCCCGGGCCACCGCGTCCCGAATCACTGCTTCGTTGTATCGTGTACGATCGTGACATCCTTAACGATTGCTAACATCAAGTAATTTTGCGACTGCTGCCACAGAAAGGGGCCGATAAATTCGTTGCCGGACAAAGCAACGCAACACCTTTTCGAATATTTGGTAAAGCGACGTGACAACGTGTGACGGTTACTCGGTGCGGTAGAAGGTAGGGCCGCGTCAGTCGGCTGTCCAAGGTCGCGGAACCTCGAAGAGCGAAGGAGGGTCTACGGCCGGACGGTTCGACGTTGGCGGCGCTTAGCGATCGCTTGGAATAGCGGTCACTCGGTATTGCGTCGCTCGGAATAGCGGTCGCTCGGTATAGCGGTCGCTCGGTGTAGCGGTCGCTCGGTGTAGCGGTCGCTCGGAGTAGCGGTTGCTCGGTGTAGCGGTCGCTCGGTGTAGCGGTCGCTCGGTGTAGCGGTCGCTCGGTATGGCAGCCGCTCGGTATAGCAGTCGCTCGGTGCAGCGGGCGCTCGGAATAGCGGAGGCGCGGTTCGCGGCGCAGCGGAGGGAGAACTCCCACTCGGCTTTCGCCACTGGGGCTGGATCGGTACCTGCTCGGCGTTTCGCCACGGAGGTGGAGGGACTCCCGTCGGTGTTTCACCACTTGGGCCGGGTTGATTCCTACTCGGCGTTTCGCCACTGAGGTGGAGGGACTCCCGTCGGTGTTTCACCACTTGGGCCGGGTTGGTTCCTGCACGGCGTTTCGCCACTGAGGTGGAGGGACTCCCGTCGGTGTTTCACCACTTGGGCCGGGTTGGTTCCTGCTCGGCGTTTCGCCACTGAGGTGGAGGGAGGCCCGTCGGTATTTCACCACTTGGGCTCGGAAGGAAAGATGGTCGGGTGGAGATCGGGTCGGAGGATCGGGAAGTCGCACACGCATTCGCTCTTTCTCACTCTCACTTCAAAAGTCTGGCACTCGGTGTCGGTCGGTGTTCGTCGCTTATGGACTACTGGTCGGTAGACGGTGGTGCACTCGACTTGCCTTACCACTGATTGCTCGGGGTAATTATCCCCGAGCGCGCTCAATTTCTCTCGCGAGAAACTGGTTTGGCGCGGTGGCCCTCTCGCGGCCGCGAGTGAGCTCGCGGTTTCGCGGTCGTGTTTGTTGACGCGGCGGTCGCGGGGTTCCGGCGTTGGTCGCTAGTGGGGATAGTTTCGCGCCGGTAAGAATGTAACCGTTACAAACGTATACAATATTCAGATCCAATATTTTTCTCATATGAAAAAGTGTGGCTTAAAAAATGTTTTCCCAATGTTCGAAAAAAATATTTATGTAATATTTTTGTGCTACTAGGGCACCGATTTTTAAAATTTGGGTGGCTCAAGGCGGCCACTGCCGCACATATTTTGATTCATCGTTTGGAATCGTTTCTCCAAGCTTGTTAAGAACGAGGCACTAATTGTATCACAAAATCTCCACTGGTTTGCAGCCAACATACGTAGCTTCCTTCTCAAGGTGAATAAGCACGGTACGAGCGTTCCATAAAATGTATTTTCGTCGGCTTGTAATATGTCGATCGCTTGTGCGATAAGTCTCGTGCATTTTAGATGCTCTTCAAACTATGAAATGTCATTTTCTTTCACTATATTTTTGAGAAACAGAGCTCTTCCAATTTCAACCAATTTGTGTCCCCCGGTCTTTTCAGCATGTGGCCGGTTAGATTCCTGAATACTTCCGAGGACTTTGGTCGATTGAACACGTTTCACAACATATTGCACTTCTGCATGATCTCCGTGTGCAGTACTGCCACGTGGTGCGTCCTCTTGATCGTTTGCGCCAGGTCGCTCGTGACGCACAAATGCAACGTATGCACAGCATATCGAATGTGTCGGGGTAACACATTACATATCTGGAAGTGTGTCCATTCCTTCTTGTTCTTCTCTTTCTTGTTCTCTTTCTTCTTCCATTTCTTCTTCTTGTACTTCCATTCCTGTTTCTTCTCCTTCCTAGGCTTCATCGGTGACTGATTCAATTTCCACTGTACAATTTCGTTGTACACCAAACGTATTGAACGCTTTGACGAACTTGCTGGCGTTGTCGGTGACAGTCGCCAGAATCTTCTCTGCATCTAGGTCGATCTCACGATGTATACACTGCAGCAAGTGTTTCAGTGGGTCGTAAGAGTGCGTCCCGCAAAATCTCCGACATCCTAAAGCTGCAGATTTGCTTTAGTAATGTTCTCTTAACCAATGGGCAGTTACGCCCAGAAAATTGCGGTGCTTGCCACTCCAAATATCCGCTGTTGTACATACATATGGAATACTTGCCAAATCTGTTTTAATTTTGCCCATTGTTTCAACATAAAGTATGTTGATAGGTGACCTATTGTCCGTCGACTTATATGTTCAATTCTCTTGGCCATATTGTTACGTCCTGACGTCCGTCACCGGACTCCCTCCTTACATATTTGCACTACCAGCAAATATATAAGTAACTAACATTAATACCTAAGAAGACTCCCATCTGACGTCATCACTTTGGAATGTGATCCCGTCAAGCCTCAGTGATTTTGGGCATAACAATTCCAAGGCCTGCTCACTCAAGCATACGACGCTATTGTTTCCCCCACGCATCCACTGCCTGCTCTCTCAAGCGTGTAATCCTTCTATTGTCCCCCCACCAACTCTTCTATTGTTCCCCCACCACAAGTCCACCTGGCAACAGGCCTATAAAAGCCAGGATCGCAGAGCAGAGCATTCATTAATAAGCGGAATTATTAAGCAGTAACTCAGCATTAAGCATTCTTATTCAGTAATCATTCAGTTAGCGATCATTTAAACAGTCAGTAGCAGATCACTGTTCAGTGGAGCAATCATTGACGAATTTCATTTACTGCTATTCAATTATTCATTTATCAGGATTATTCCAAGCCAGTATTATTTCGGGAAGGCTCAACGGTAGCCGACAAACGTTTCAACGATTCAACCTCCGAACAATACAGTTCTCGTTGATGAACCAATGCGGGACGCTATAATTTATTTATAGTTGATAACCGTGATCTGAGAGAACGCTTCCTTCCCCAAAGGTCTCCTTTTCGTCCACGTGCGGTTCATCAGAAGTTCAATTCATTAAGTGACGTGCGCGCGTGCGACAGAGAGAGTGTCACGAGTGAGAGTGAGAATCGCGTACCGGGCCCAACATCGTTTCTCCCTCGAACTAGGCGGACTTGGTCCAGCCGTTCGAGCCAACGATCCAACCCCGAACTAGGCGGACTTGGTCCAGCCGTTCGGGCACCCTCCTCATTCACGGTCAGGCGGACTTGGTCCAGCCGTCCGAGAATTCCCAAATCCTAGCTCAAACCCTCGACGATCGAACCTTAACATTCCATTTGATCTCTCTCTCGGGCCGGATCTGCGCGGTACGCTCCCACGTCACCGCGAGTCGCGAACCATACGCAAATTCGAGTGCCATTTCGAGTCATCTCTCCGAGTCTCCTACGAAATATCCCTAATCCTCCGCGATATCGTCCTGAGGTCAAACCTCGGTCGTAACAATATCTAGGTTTTTAAATATTCGTCTACAGTGCACACCCTCAACAGCTTGGATAGGAATCATTGCATCGATGACGGATTGTGCCACGTCCATTTTGAAGCTATCTTGCGAGTTCGCATCACGATTGAAGCATTCCTCAGTCTGGCTTCCGATACATCATCTAGATATTCTAGGTATTCCATATGATGTTTCCTCTTAAGATGCGACAGGAAATTGGAGGTCGAAGTCCATTGGCCTTTGATTTCCTGCTCAGGACTGCATAAATTGCACCGTGTAGTCGCGTTAGATCCATCACATTTTGCGTGTACTACGCTGTAAAATCTTCCACTAAAAATAGCTGGAAGTACAGCCGGTATCGCTGAGGATTTCTGAGCAGCTCCTTCTTCACTCACGAATGAGTTGTGATTCCCACGTCGAAAGATCTTCCTGAACTTGAACTCATGATTCACTACACTGACTATATTCACAATGTGTCACGGAACACAGAACACTTCATTGAATGGTACTAAATATATTTAGTACTTTCGCACTCTACTATCTAAATGATTGCAAAGCAAACTGTAATCACAACGGTTACACATTTGTAAACAATACTATATATGTAAAGAAAAACTAAACTATATGAATAAAAACACTTGTTTCGGCTACGACCGACGATCGGAAAGCCGGATTGCCGGGACCGCCCAGATTTGGACGCGCGACGAAAGAGAAAGAGAATGACCCGTTAGGAAAGAAACTCGCGGGAGTTGCCGTTTTGTCGATATAAATGACTTTATTAAATTTCAACGTCTAGTGATGCTTTCGAATAGTACAGAGAATGTATCGCTCTCGAATAATCGCCCCGGCGAAGGAGGCTCCTTAAATAGATCGATTCGGCGAACGTGGTGTGTTGCGATTGGCGTAGATCGCACACCGAATCGATTGTTTCGGGATTCAAAGCGAGGTGATTTACGGCTTGCGATCGCGAGACGGTGAGAACGCGGCTTCGCGACAATAACAGCGGGGTCTTCACGCACCGCTGAGTTTGATGGAAAAACACATCGCGCGGTGTTTGTCCGTGTCTCGCATCGACCGGTAAACTCCTCAATTTGAATCCTGAACAACACTTTTGTGTTGTTGTGTATGTGTGCGTGCCGTGTGTGAGTGGAGCAAGCGGTTGCGCACGCCAGCCGCACATGTATAGTGTGTAATGTCAGTCACGTGTCATGCAAGGCCGAGACCGCATGGCCGATGTTTAGAGTTTCGGTAAAGCAGTATCACTATTTTACGTTCATTAAAATATTACACTGTAGTGTACATCACGAAGAGTTGTTTTAACCTGACCCTAAGTACATCACAATGGCGACGAGGTTGCACGAGATAATCACGGATCAGTGTATGCAAAAGTCAGGTTAGAATTTCACCACGTGGGCGCGGCAGCAAGGTGTCGCGTAATACAGTGACCTTGCGAGTAGGAAGGTGCTCGCACGTGTAAATGAAGCGTATTTTGGAGCTATAAGTGCTAATGTCGAATAAGGGAACCCTAAGCTGGGTGCAAACGCTAAACAAGAAGCAGTTGATAGCAGAACTGCAAGAACGTAACGTTCAAGCTGGAGAAAATGAGAATTTAATACGTTACGAGAAAAATTACGAGAATTGATTAAAAAAGAAATTGAAGATAGTGAAAAATTGAGAGCTGAAAGTACGCCAGAGGAAAGTAAAATGTCTGACGGTTGTGACGTTGCAAAATTTGCGACGCCACTTCTCCGTTCATTTCGGACGCATTTGACAGCGATAAAGGACCGGACCGTCCTCTAACAGGCACGACACCGAAAATACAGGATTCGAGAGCGCTCCTCTAAGAGATTCCGATATTATCGAGGATCACATAATGACATCTGTCGCGCGCGCCGAGAACGGCAAGTTTCAGGGCCGTATATGGGGCGCGCCGAAGGAACCACCGATCTTCCGAATTGTCACGGGAATGCAACAACGTCCCGCAGCCAGGAAGCGCCCGACCGAGAGCAAATGGCCATTTTCGAGATGTGAGCTTGGTGCGAGGACACTCGGCAAACAAACCGGAGGCGACGCCAGGATAGCAACACCTATCGACCATCACGTCCTTTGGCGACTTATTACAGATCTTGACGCCGTCTCGCCCCGTCAAGGGAGAGCTGCCCCGGGGTCGGTGCCCTCGCAGCCAAGAAGAGGAAGTCCCTCCGTCGACCAAGAGAGCGATAGGCTCCTTGATCAATTTCGCGACAGTCCGGGCCCTAGGACGCTAGACGGAACGCTCCTGAGCCCAAGAGTTCGCGCCGTGGAAACACGCCTTAGGCAATTCGGAAAAGCGATCGAGTGGGAGGAGCCGGGTTCGATCTGCTAGCTTGCCGAAAATCGATGGATCACTGTCGCGCTGGCTATCGTTAGCATAGCACGCCTTTAAAACACCGGCTTTTAGTTGCGGAAATCGTGATACGGTAACGTCGAGAAAAGTCGTGAAGTGCCTGTTGGAGAGGTTCGTTTCGAGCGAATAAGACAACGACCATCTGAGTTGGGGCCGTACCTCACGCTCTATCGAGAGCCGTTCCCCGAGAAAAGGGCAATAAACACGAGACGTAGAAAACGAGAAACGGTAAGTCGCTCAGTGATCCATTTCGGTATTGCGTAGCGCGACGGCTCGACCTTCGCCGCGCGAGGACGAACGCTTCCCATTCCGTCCTCGATAATTCGCTCGCGTTCATTCGGGAATGCTTTGAGATTTTCGGGACTATTTCGAGAGAGTTTTCCTTCTTAAATTGCGTGCGAAAGAGTGTCCTAGAGGAGTCGTGTTTCGCGAGAGTAATCTTTGCGATAATTTCGCGTATTCTCGAATCCTGTGTTTCTCGCCGCGCATTGTATTGTTTCCGTCGGCGTGCGATTGCGTAATCGTTAGCGTACGCGTTGTAGCGACTCGCGTGCGGAAGTCATCGCGACAGTCTCGTAGTTCGCCGATCATCTGCGCCTCGCGTTTCGAAAGCTCGTGTCGAACGAAACGACGATAAATTTCAACGGTATCGTCGCGAGGGAAAAACGATACGACAACCGCGCTGCGAACGACCACCTCGCTATCTTGTATGAAGAGCGCGGGCTCTCGGGTCGCGGCCACGTGGCCGCAGATTTTTATATTCTAACGACTGCTACAATAAATAGCTCGAGACCATATCGTCGTCGAATCATTACGTTCCCTGTGAGATCCGTCCTGCCGAGAGGACTGTCCTAGTTTCCCCGTGTCCGAACCTTCTGGCATCGTCGTGACGTCCCTTTCGATTCGTGTATTTCGAAGACTCGATTCTCGACCTCGGCTTCTCCGAGCTCGCGAACTATTCCGCGTTTCGTGTGGCATCCTTGCGGTGCCTGGCGCCCGAACTTTTCGATTTTTGTGAGAAAATCGTTGAATCTTCGAATCTCGTTTTGTCTCGGGCGGACCGCGTGTACTCGGCCTGCACGCGGCCTGGTCTCAGCGCCTGCAAGGCCCGAAGTTAACCGGCTTCCGCGGGTCAAACCGCCCGTCGGAAAAAGGTTAACGTGACACGGTATAAAAATAGAATTCCGTCTGCATAAGGAAGTAATTATAAAGAAATCGAAGTCGCACTCAGGGATCAGTTCGTATGTGGTCTAAAAGATCATAAAACAAAAGTCGAACTATTCAAGAAAAGTTTACTGACGTTTAACGAAGCCTACAAAGAAGCGACGTCACGAGAATCAGCACAAAAAATGCAACGAGTTCTATGAACACTGGGAAATCTTTTGAATTGAAAAAAGAATAAATTTTGCCATAAGCAATGTGCTTGAAGATCGGATACGGGAATTCGGAGATAGTCGTGGGTGAACGGTAAAGTGAGGCACGTTGGATTAACAAACACTTTAACAGCAACGATAACGAATTGTACAGGTAGTAGAGTACCGTCGCACGAACTGAAGCGTGGTCCACGTTGGTGGAGAGCGCGGAGTGGAACCAAAATAGCGAGGCGACGGACGTGTATCGTGTTTACGTGAATTGAGACGACTACCGCTGACGGTTATGTCTCAACGCGAAGTCGTTAACAGGAACGAAAGTACACGAGATACGCCGGTGCGTGCCGAATATCACGCGTTCCGTGGACGTAAAAGGGGGGGTGCCGTGACGACATGACGTCACCCGATCGCGGCTACGCGAAGTCGGTAAAGCGGATCGGGTTCGCATCGGTTTGCCGGAACACAATGTGTTTGGGATTGGCTGAACGCGTCGGCAGCGCGCACGCGTCGATTTACTGCGCCGCCGAACTGTTGGCGGCCACGCACGTAACCGCTAGATCGAGAGTCGATAATCAGCTCGCGGTAGCGTAGACCCGCACCGTCGAACGTCGATTGGGATCGATTATCGACCCCAAAAAGGGGATTATTATTGGCGGATCGCTTGATCTATCGACCAATCACTAGTTCGACGGTGACGGTAAACTGCCAGCTGATCGACTCCGATCGCAACGGCAATCAATCGTTCTAGATCTTTCTAACGATAACGTCGCGCGTCTCTTGACCGGTTTTCGCTAGTAGTAAACGATTCCATCGATCTGCGGGATTCACTAAATCCACTTTACAATCTATCTATTAAATTAAATACGCCTCTGCGCCATTTAAAGTTCTTTATTTTATACATCTCGCGAACCAACGTGTGTTTTGTCGGGATACATCTTTCTTGTGTTTGTTTTGTGTACATAGTTCGCGGACTATTTTTGAACGAACCCAGAAGGGGAAATAAAGTGACGTTCTACGAGAAGTTTGTTCTACTCCTTCTAATCCTGAACATTTTGGTCCTTCGAGCCGGAGCCCGCGCTGCAACCTAGCTAAATTTTCGATCTTAAAGTTCCGTGAATCGTGTAGTGCTCAACCACGTGCAGGAACAATGGCTGACCTTCTCGAAAATCAACGGACTCTTGCTAAACGGATTGGCCGCGTCTCGACAAATCTGAAAAAGAAGGGCAAGGTCAACCTTACGCCGGGACTCCTTCGTACTGCTCTCAGATACGTAGAGAAATTATGGACTGACTATTCCACGGCAGACACAGCAATTCGAGCCGCAGCTCAAACAGATGAGACGCTCAAGGATAGTCCTTACTTCAAGAATGAAGAGCACGATCTTACGGAACAAAGCTACCTCGATGAGTCAGGAATTCTCAGTGAGCTTCTATCAGAATACGAAGCTGCTGCAAAAGGCCCGATACCCTCAAATTCGAACGTAACGGTCATCGAGCCGAGCGCGCCAAGATCAAGAGCCGTGTTGCCAAAGATGGCTCTCCCAACGTTCGAAGACAGCTACAAGGACTGGCCGACCTTCCGCGACTTGTTTACGTCGCTCATCATCAAGGATCCCACGTTGTCCCCTGTCGAACGTCTCCATTATTTAAAAAGTTGTATGAGAGGCGATGCCGTTTCACTACTGAAGAACGTCAGGACGACGGATGAAAACTTTGCTGTTGCCTGGGAGAAACTGGAAAATCGCTACGATAATCCACGTCTCCTAGTCCAAGCGCAAATTCGAACTCTGGCTACCTTGGCTCCTGTAAAACGAGAATCAGCTGTTGAAATGAAAAGGCTTTTTAATGAAACTTTTGATGCCATCGATGCTCTTAACAACTTGGGTCGACCCGTGACTAATGCCATAGACTGGATAGTGGAGCTAACGGTCGAGAGATGGGACCGTCAGTGTCGCAGAGAGTGGGAAGACTCTCTGAAGCACTCCAAAGAATGCCCTACATTAGAGCAACTCAAAACATTTATGGAAGGCAGAATAAATACCTGCCAGGCTTTAGAGGCTAAACCTCAGGAACCCTCTGACGTCAAGAAACCTGCTTCAAAGTCCTTCAAGGTGCATCAGGTTTCCAAAGCTCGATCCTCGTCTCAATCTTGCTGCCTTTGCCAAGGGAATCATTTCATTCTTTTTTGCGTTCGCTACCAAGAGAAGACTCCCTCCGAACGGAAGGAAGCTATTCGATCCTTGAATCTCTGCTGCAATTGCTTGGGAAAACATGCGTCGAGTGACTGCAAATCAGCCAAGAGGTGTCAAAAGTGTGACGGAAGGCATCATACTACTATTCACGATGCCTTCTCGTGTCGGGAGAGTACCTCTTCAGCAGCCTGCGTGCAGCAAGTATCCACACACGTGAGTCGATCTGCTTCCGTCCTACTGAGTACAGCTCGAGTCACGGTTTCAGGCCCACGGGGAAAAGGCTGCCCCGCCCGAGCTCTGATAGATCCAGGCAGTGAGGTCTCTCTCATATCTGAAGCACTTGCTCAACGGCTGGGAGTCCAGAGGAGTCAGGCTCGCATCCCTCTTCTCGGAGTAGGCGGTTCCCAGGCTAAATTTACACGTGGGAAGGCAATCCTGCTCCTCACGTCCCATTATGGCGAAAACACTCAGTTTCAGGTTCCGGTCTATGTGATTTCTGAGCTCTCTAGGTACCGGCCTCGCAATCTACCCGCTCTCGCCGAGTGACCGCACGTTCAAGGCCTGACGCTCGCAGATCCAGGCTATCACTTCGCTGATCCTGTGGATATCTTGCTAGGAGCAGACTCCTACAACCTCATTCTTCGCGAGGGAGTCAAGCGAGGGCCTCCACACACTCCTGTAGCGCAGGAAACCTCCCTCGGCTGGATCCTCACTGGTGGGGTCGAAACTGAGAGCGGCGACGGGACGTCTGGTAGAGCTGAGTTTCCGGTCCATCACTGTAACATAGACCGAGAACTAATTGAGTTTTTGACCAGGTTTTGGGAGCAGGAAGAGATCGAGAGTACTATCCCTGACACTGTTGACGATCGTAGGGCTGAGGAACATTTCGTCGAAACTCACCGTCGGCTGCCTGATGGGAAATTCATGGTGCGCCTGCCTTTCGACAGCGCACCAGGGCTGGGAGACTCTCGGCTCAACGCTGTACGAACGCTTAACTCAATGAACGCAAGGTTTCGACGATCCTCCGAATTCAAGCGAGCTTACTTTGAGTTCCTGGAAAGCTATGAAGACCTTGGACACATGACACCGATGCAGTCTCAAAGAACGAGTGAAGGATACTATCTTCCTCATCATGGAGTGCTGAGAGAAGCCAGCACCACGACAAAACTAAGAGTCGTGTTCAACGGCTCTATGGCATCCTCCAACGGGACGTCATTGAATGATTTTCTACTCCGGGGTCCCAATCTTCTACCCAATCTGGCGGACATCCTGCTGAGATGGAGACGGTATAGATTCGTCTTCTCCGCTGATATCGAAAAGATGTACCGGCAGGTCGTCGTCCATCCTGAAGATAGAAAGTGGCAGAGAATCGTGTGGAGACCTGAACAAGAAGGTGAAATAGTGGACTACGAGCTGAGCACCGTCACTTACGGTTTAGCTTGTTCACCTTACCTCGCGATTCGATGTCTACATCAACTGGCCAAGGTGGAGGAGCATCAATACCCGCTGGGCTCACGCATTATCTTGAAGGACATCTATATGGACGACGTCCTCACCGGAGCTGATACTCTTTCTGAGGCGAGACGCAAGCAGCAGGAACTCCGGGAGCTGCTCATGGCGGGCGGCTTCCCTCTTCGCAAGTGGGCCGCCAATTCCAAGAGTCTTCTTGAGGGACTTTCCAACAACGAGAGGAAGGGACTGGTCGAATGGGACTCTCCGACACTCCACAGTGTCTTAGGTATAAAGTGGCTGCCCTCATCTGATTGCTTTCAGGTCACCGCAGCATCGGCTTCCCGGAACACTGGGTTCACGAAGCGCGCCGTACTCAGCGGAACTGCGCAGCTCTTTGATCCTCTGGGTTGGTTGGCGCCAGTCACGATCTTAGCCAAGGTGCTGATCCAGTCGCTGTGGATCCTGAAGGTCGATTGGGATACGCCTTTGCCGGAAAAGGAGGAAAGACAGTGGACGCAGTTCCAACTCCAACTCCCGACACTACAGGGTCTTCGAGTCCCGCGATGGCTAGGCAGCTGTCCGTTGAAACCTCACATGGAAATCCACGGGTTCGCAGACGCCTCCGAACGAGCCTATGCTGCCGTGGTGTATTCACGAACCTTCAGCTCGGAGGGAGTACCCACAGTCTCGCTGATCATTGCCAAGTCCAAGGTGGCTCCACTGAAACGGGTTTCGCTGCCACGATTGGAACTATGCGCCGCGCTCCTCTTATCCAAACTAGTAGAACACGTCACCACTGTGCTCGACTGGAATCAGGTAAACATACATCTGTGGTCCGACTCTTCTGTAGCACTTAGTTGGATCCAGGGACATCCTTCGCGCTGGCCGACCTACGTGGCCAACAGAGTAGCCGAGATCCAGAGAATGCTGCCTACAGCCACTTGGAGACACGTACGAAGCGCGGAGAATCCTGCCGATTCTGCTTCTCGAGGGCTGTTCCCAGCTGAACTTCCTAAGTTCGAGCTATGGTGGCGAGGACCAGTGTGGCTCTCCTCTCCGGGTCCTCTCCCTGACTCAATCCACCAGGAAGCTGACCAAGAAGCTGAGGAACAAGACGTCCACCACGTGACTCGCCGGCCGACTAGCACGTCATGCGACGTAATCGAGAGGTTTTCTAATCTGACTCGCCTATTTCGAGTCCTCGCCTGGTGCCTGAGATGGGTACCTGGAAGACAAGAACGAGAGCCGATCATAACTGCCTCGGAAATACACCGAGTAAAACTTACACTCCTTAAGCTGGAACAATCCGCGAACTTCGCTGAGGAAATCGACAAAAGTCGACTTGCCAAGCTTAATCCTCTTCTTGACAAGGAAGGAGTTCTGCGAGTCGGAGGCCGCCTACAGGCTGCCAATCTCTCTTACGACCGGACTCATCCAGCTATCCTGCCAGATGAATCCCCTCTGGCGAAGTTGTTTGTCGAAGCTGCCCACAAACGATGCCTTCACGGGGAGACACAACTTACTCTGGCCACTCTACGCCAGGAGTGCTGGATCCTCAAGGGTCGTCAGTTGGTAAAATACTGTATCCACCGATGCACTGTTTGTATACGGTGGAAAGGGCAAACTGCCCAACCAAAAATGGGAAATCTCCCCGCAGTCCGAATAACACCAACTCGTCCTTTTTTCAGATCGGGGATTGATTACGCTGGGCCCATACAACTTCGAGCCGTTCGGGGTCGTGGTCAGCGCACCTCGAAGGGATATATGGCAGTCTTCATCTGCCTTGCAACCAAGGCAGTACACCTGGAAGCTGTATCGGACGGATCAACGGAAACGTTCTTAGCTGCTCTACGTCGATTCATCTCCCGACGAGGTCGTTGCGCAGAACTATATAGCGACTGCGGGCGGAATTTCATCGGTGCCAATAACGAGCTACGCACCTTGCTTCGAGAATCAACACAACAAGGACGTGGTCCGTTCGCTGCAGCTTCCAGGGAAGGGATCATTTGGAAATTTAATCCCCCTTCGGCCCCCCACTTTGGAGGCATCTGGGAGGCTGCTGTTAAATCTGTTAAACACCACCTCCGTCGTATCATCGGAGAGCAGATACTGTCCTTCGAGGAACTGACCACGCTCCTGACGGGTATCGAAGCTTGTTTGAATTCTAGACCTTTACAGCCGTTGTCCGACGACCCTGAGGATCCAGTCGCGCTCACTCCGGGACACTTTCTTATCGGTGAACCCCTCACCGCCATTCCGGAACCCAGCCTCGAGGATCTGCCCGTATCTCGGTTGTCTCGATGGCAATTAATCCAGCAGTTGTAACAGCACTTCTGGAAACGTTGGTCCATGGAGTACCTGAACTCATTACAAACCAGAGGCAAATGGCTGAAGAATGGAAATTTAATTCGAGAAGGGTTTCTCTGCTTGATAAAAAGCGAAATTTTACCTCCCACTCAGTGGCCTCTGGCACGTGTTGTTCATGTCCACCCTGGACCGGATGGAACAGTTCGAGTTGCCACTGTTCGCACGTCCACTTCGGAATTCAGTCGACCGGTTCACAAGCTGATCCCCTTGGTTGCACCGGCACACGA
This sequence comes from Lasioglossum pauxillum, assembly GCA_933228785.1. Classification (NCBI taxonomy): domain Eukaryota; kingdom Metazoa; phylum Arthropoda; class Insecta; order Hymenoptera; family Halictidae; genus Lasioglossum; species Lasioglossum pauxillum. The sequence continues at coordinate 22,750,966 of OW121700.1, forward strand.
GGACGAGACGAATAATACTGGAGAGCTCTTCGAGGCTGTACCCGTAAGCCGTTCGTCCGATACGTAACTTTCCAGCACGCTTGATTAAACATTAAGCTGATATTTTGTGTCTTAAACTTTCGAGGCCATATGATAGATCATTTATATTCACCATTTCACATCTCGCTCATCTTCTATGTTCTTTGCTTCTGTATCACTTCTTCATCCACATTGTAATCACTCGGAAGTCATTTTCACTATCACTTAATCACTTGCACTTACTACGCGTTTCTTTTAGATACTACGCAGCACGATGCCGACCCATTCAGCTTCTCGTTCATTCCGCTAAGTCTCCGACCACCTGATTGGCCACGCCACAGACCAGTTTCGTCATTGGCTGACGAGGCGGGCGGAATGTTTGGGATTGGCTGGACGCGTCTGCCGCGCGCACGCGTCGATTTACTGTGCCGTCGAACGAGTGGCGGCCACGCACGTAACCGCGAGATCGAGAGTCGATAACCAGCTCACGGTAGCTTAGACCAGCACCGTCGAACGTCGATTGGGATCGATTATCGACCCCAAAAAGGGGATTACTATTGGCGGATCACTTGATCTATCGACCAATCACTAGTTCGACGGTGACGGTAAACTGCCAGCTGATCGACTCCGATCGCAACGGCAATCAATCGTTCTAGATCTTTCTAACGATAACGTCGCGCGTCTCTTGACCGGTTTTCGCTAGTAGTAAACGATTCCATCGATCTGCGGGATTCACTAAATCCACTTTACAATCTATCTATTAAATTAAATACGCCTCTGCGCCATTTAAAGTTCTTTATTTTATACATCTCGCGAACCAACGTGTGTTTTGTCGGGATACATCTTTCTTGTGTTTGTTTTGTGTACATAGTTCGCGGACTATTTTTGAACGAACCCAGAAGGGGAAATAAAGTGACGTTCTACGAGAAGTTTGTTCTACTCCTTCTAATCCTGAACACAATGCAAGTAAAAAGCAGTGACGAAAACAATACTCGAAGAATCCACAGCCATCAAGAAACTACGAATATGATAAAGGTAAAATGACTTGTTACTGTTGTCGTAAGCCAATCCACCCGGCGAATGTATGCAGATTCAAGGAATATACTTGTCACGGCTGTAAGAAGTGTAACGGTTCTGCTTCCGTCCGTGAATGTTCCGATCGCGACATCGTGTCTCCACGTGCTGAATAATCGTCGAGCCAGGTTCGTACGTCGGCGAGAAGATCGGCTGAAGCTGAAATTGTGAACGAGGTGCGCGGGACGTGAAATAACAACGACGTGTATGTATTGTCACGTTAACCTTTTTCCGACGGGCGGTTTGACCCTCGGAAGCCGGTTAACTTCGGGCCTTGCAGGCACGGAGACCAGGCCGCGTGCAGGCCGAGTACACGCGGTCCGCCCGAGACAAAACGAGGTTCGGAGATTCGACGGTTTTTCTCTCGAAACGCGAAAAGTTCGGGCGCCAGGCACCTCAAGGATGCCACACGAAACGCGGAATATTCCTCGAGCTCGGAGAAGCCGAGATCGAGAATCGAATCTTCGAAACGCGGATCGAAAGTGACGTCGCGACTAGGCCAGAAGGTTCGGACACGGGAAAACTAGGACAGTCCTCTCGGCAGGACGGATCTCACAGGGAACGTAATGATTCGACGACGATATGGTCTCGAGCTGTTTATTGTAGCGGTCGTTAAGTTACAAAATCTGCGGCCACGTGGCCGCGACCCGAGAGCCCGCGCTCTTCATACAAGATAGCGGAAAGATGGTCGTTCGCAGCGCGGTTGTCCTATCGTTTTTCTCTCGCGACGATACCGTTGGAAATTCGATCGTCGTTTCGTTCGACAAGAACTTTCGAAACGCGAGGCGCAGATGATCGGCGAATTACGAGACTGCCGCGATGACTTCCGTACGCGAGTCGCTACAACGCGTACGCTAACGATTACGCGATCGCACGCCGACGGAAACGATACGATGCGCGGCGAGAAACACAGGATTCGAGAATACACGAAACTATCGCAGAGATTACTCTCACGAAACGCGACTCCTCTAGGACACTCTTTCGCACGCAATCTAAGAAGAAAACTCTCTCGAAAAATGACTCGAAAACTCAAAGTATTCCCGAAACGAATACGAGCGAATTACCGAGGACGGAACGGGAAGCGTTCGTCCTCTCACGACGAAGGTCGAGCCGTCGCGCACCGAAATATCGAAAAGATCACAAGTGCGACTCACCGTTTCTCGTTTCTCGCGTCTTTTTGGCGATTGCAGCTCCCGAGAGAGCGTGAAGCTCGGCAATCCTTGTCGGTGTCGTCTTTGGCGTTCCGAACTCCTCTACCAGACACACACTCTTTTTCGCGGCGCAATTTCCAATATTTCGCAACGCGAGTAGAGCTGATAGCAACGTGTAGTTTCGCAACGAAAGCCAGCGCGACAGTGATCTATCGATTTTCGGCGAGCTAGCGGATCGAACCTGGCTCCCCCCACTCGACCGTTTCTCCGAATTGCCTATGCCGTGTTTCCACGGGCGCAAACTCTTGGCTCAGGAGCGTTCCCTATAGCGTCCTAGGGCCCCGGACAGTCACGAAATTGACCAAGGGGCCTATCGCTCCCTTGATCGGCTGAGGGGCTTCCTCTTCTTGGCTACGAGGGCGCCGACCCCGGGGCAGCTTCTCCCTTGACGGGGCGAGACGGCATCAAGAGTGGTAAAGTGTCGCAATGGACGTGCTGTTTGATTTTGCTGTTGTCCTGGCGTCGCCTCCGGTTTGGTTTGCCGAGTGCCCTCGCACCAAGCTCGAAATCTCGAAACGGCCATTTGCTTTCAGTCGGGCGCTTCCTGGCTGCGGGACGTCTGTTAGTTTCCCGTGACAATCCGGACGATCGGTGGTTCCTTCGGCGCGCCCCATATACGGCCCTGAAACTTGCCGTTCTCGGCGCGCGCGACAGATGTCATTATGTGATCCTCGATAATATCGGAATCTCTTAGAGGAGCGCTCTCGAATCCTGTATATTCGGTGTTGTGCCTGGTAGAGGGCGGTCCGGTCCTTTATCGCTTTCCCATGTGCTCGAAATGAACGGAGAAGTGACGTCGCAAAATTTGCAACGTCACAGTATTTTACGCGCCTCGCAGCTTGTTGAAAAAACAATAATTATGATAGAACGGTCTCTGATTGACCAAAATGAACGGAAAGAATTGAAGAGTGGAATGACTGAAAAGAGTGAGACAGGATCGAAAAGTGATTGGAATGAGAGACAGAATGCAAGATTAAAAGGAATGGATAAGTATAATTGCAACGGATGAATTTGAATAGAGGAGAAGTGGTGCACGTGAACTGTATAACGGATTAAAGATTGAGAGAATCGGATCTACAATAAATAAATGTATTTGCACTTGTACTGTACAAATTGTCGATGAAATGAAATGTATGATGCACGAAGTGATTGAAATAAACGATGAAACGCAAAGAGTAATTTTTGATAACGAGGTCGACAGCTGATCGCTTGACTGAGAAAGAGAGCGAATGGCGGTTCTCACTCAGTTTTATTGTCTAGATCTTTCTGGAAGTTCGTCACGCACCGGTCATTCCGGTTGAGCGTTCGTGAACATTCCAGAAGGATCGAGACTGGGTTCTGCCAATCACGGTTTTGGTCAACGCAAACATGGCAAACGCCGATTTATCGCGTTCGGGTGAGATTGCGCGGCACGAGTGATGATTCGCTGTCGGCTCGCCGGGATCGGCGGGCATCATGGCGCTCGCGCGCGCCAGTCTCGAACGTGCCGCTCGCCTCGACTTGTCGAATTTCCGCGTGTGTATAAAATGATAACGTGTGGAATAATACATATTATTTGTGATACAGTGAAAGATGATGGATTGTACAATGAGATAGTGAACTGAAGAATTTTGTCGCGAACAAGAAGTGTTTAGAGTGATCCCGAGAGAGGTTATCCGTTATCTACGCTTGCGCGTAGTGAATCGTATGCGTACTACGCAGTTGTAGTCGATCAGTGAAGTGTGAATGACTCGTCCACGTGGTATGGTGAATCGATGCGGTTATCGATCGTTCGCATCAATCGGTAATACAATTAGTTTGTGTATCGGTCTTACGAACTCGGAGGTTGCAGTGACCGCTTTCACTACACGGACTTTCCCGTGGCTTCCTGGATGCACTTCCTTCACTCGAGCAAGCGGCCATTGAGAAGGTGGCGTTGTTTCTCCGGCGATATTGCACAAACGACCAGGCATGATGTATGTATGTATGTATATTTATTGTTCCCTTACGGGTTACAAAGAGATCCCGTTCCCTTTACAATTTTTCATTTCATTTATCTTCCTATACAAAATCTATAATAAAATACCTCTCTTTCTTTTCGCATTCACTCTCTCTCACTCATTCTTCCATTCACCCTTGCCTTCTCACTTCTTTTCCTCTTCTTTGTACTTTCCGTCCTGTATTTCTTTTCTCTCCCTGTCTAATTTTTTCATCCGCTCTTCCCCCATCCCGTCCTCAGCCAGTATTTCTTTCACCTTATCTTGTACCCCTACTTCGGATCCTTCTTCTCTTGAGTATCTATCCAGCACGTGCTCCCACGTCTTTTCTTCGTATCCGCATTTTTTGCACCGTCTCTCCTCTTCTTCGTTCCAGTACCTTCCTCCTCTCATTTCATTCCCCAGCCTGTATCATGCTATTCTTTTCCATTTCTCTTCTTTTGTTCCTTTCTCTAAGTATTCAGGTTTTTCCTTCACTCTTATTTCTTTAAACCACTTGTGATATCTTGAATCCATCGCCAACTTCCAGTTTTCCTCTTTCTCTTTCTCCTTCTCTCTGATATCTATTCTTCCCCACTCTTCCTCTATACTTTCCTTATTACTCTCCTCTAACTTTCTTCTATTCCCCCTTTCTTCTATATATTTCTTTCTTCCTTTCTCCCATTTTGAAATCTTCTTTCCTCCTCTAGCTCTCTCCTCTATCTCTTTTAGACATTGTCTGGCCCATTCGCTTCCTTTTCCATCTCTTAACCTTTCTTCAAACTTCCATGCCCTCCTCGCGGCCCTCGCTCTCATTTTCTCTCTCTCTTCGTTTCCTCCCGTATCATATATCCTGGCGTCGTCCACTCTAGCCCTAACACCCATCTGCTATATCTTTCCTGCATCCTTTCCACTTCCTTTCTTTCCTCCCAAATCTCCACACCGTATGCCATCACTGGCCATGCCAGTGCGTCAAAAAACCACTCCCTTCTCTTGTAATTGTCTGTAAAATATCTTTTCCCTATCCCCCTCCTGTCTTCCTTGTTCTGTCTTCTATTTGTCTTTCCTGACCTCCATTCTTCTTAAAAATATATCCTAGGTATTTTATCTCCTCTACCTCTTCAACCGATCCATCTCCCCATCTCCACGTCTTTTTCTCTTGTCTCCTTCTTTCGAATCTAATTATCTTAGTTTTTTCCCTGTTCACTTCTAGTCCTTTCTCCTTTATATAGTTCGTGAATTCTTCGATCATTAGCTTCATACCACTCTCCTCCTTCGCCAGCAGTACAAGGTCGTCCGTTTTTCCTCCTATTTCCACCCCACCTTTTCCTCTGTTCCTCATCTTTTCCTCTAAATCTGCCATTAGTAAGATGAACAGTTTCGCGCTTAGTGGACATCCTTGTCTCACCCCTCTTCCTACCCAGAACTTTTCTTCCATTTCACCTCCCACTTTCACTTTTGATGTTGTCTCCCTGTATACTTCTTCTATTCTTTCCCTAATTCCTTCACTCACACCTCTTTCCTTCAGTGCTTTCCACAAGATTCCTCTGTTGACACTGTCAAATGCTGCCTTCAAGTCTATGAAACATCCTATTACACTGTCCAACAAATTAAAACTTTTTTTTTACCTTTCGATTCTCACTATGCGATTCTTATAGTTTTTCGCGCTGATTCCGAATCTGGCCTTAATTTTTCTCCTAGACGCATAGTTTTTGAGAAATTTGGGTTTGAAAAAGAAACATATTTCTCGACTTTGAACAAAGATTGTGATGTTATTATAAAAAATATTGTATTGTTCTTTACAGCAAAAGATTCTGTAGACTTTCCCGAATACAGCGATATCCAATATTAATACGTTATGATTGTTTAAACATATGTAAACAATGATTGAAGGCGGAGAAACACCACTTTTGCACCAATTTTTGCGGATATTTTTGAATTTATCTCAAAAAATAAGCGTCCAGCGAGAAATCGAACTATACCACGCGATAGAGCAGACTTTTATCTTGAGGAACCACCCTGTCAAGTTTGAGTGGTCGACATTTTTTTCGAACCAGAAAGCAAAATATCTTCGCCCGACATGAGTTGCCGTCAGTGGCGCTCACCACTAGAATGGGCGTTCGCCGCGCCGTATTACACGGAACGCCCTTCTAGTGGTGAGCGCCACTGACGGCAACTCATGTCGGGCGAAGATATTTTGCTTTCTGGTTCCAAAATAACGTCGACCACGCAAACTTGACAGGGTGATTCCTCAAGATAAAAGTCTACTCTATCGCGTGGTACAGTTCGATTTCTCGCTGGACCCTTATTTTTTGAGATAAATTCAAAAATATCAGCTAAAAACGATGCAAAAGTGGTGCCTCTCCGTCTTTAATGATTGTTTAAACATGTTTAAACAATCATAATGTATTACTATTGCACATCACTGGATTCGGGAAAGTCTAGAGAATTTTTTTATGTAAAGAACAATACAATATCTTTTATAATAACATCACAATCTTTGTTCAAAGTCGAGAAATATGTTTCTTTTTCAAACCCAAATTTCTCAAAAACTATGCGTCTAGGAGAAAAATTAAGACCAGATTCGGAATCAGCGCGAAAAACTCTATAAGAATCGCATAGTGAGAATCGAAAGGATTTTTGGCTGTTGGACCGTGTTATTCTTCCTTTATTCTTCGCCAGCTTCCTATTTATTACATAGTTCAACACGTATATGTTGTCGATTGTCCCTTTCTCCTTTCTAAACCCCGTTTGGTTCTCTGGTATCATCCTTTTCTCTTGCACTTCTCTTTCCAGCCTCTCCTCTAGAACTATCATGTAGATTTTGTACAGAGTGTTCAATAACGTCACGCCTCTATAGCATTCCACTGTTCCTTCCATCACCCTTCTTTTTTATAGGCATCACTACACCTATCTTCCATTCTTCTGGCCATCCTTCCCCATTCCATACCCTGTTGCATATCCTCTACACTTCTCTCTTTATGTTCTCTCCCTCATATTTCCATATTTCATTTCCTAATTCATCTTCTCCTGCTGCTTTCCCATCTTTCAATCTTCTTATTACTCTTTCTATTTCTTCCATTTCTATCTCTTCATTGTTCCTCTCACTGCTCCTTCTCTTGCCTCCTCCTTCTATCTTGCTTTCCACTCCTTCTAGTAATCCCATAAAATACTCCTTCCATTTTTCCATTTCTATTTCCTTCACTAGTCCTCTTCCTTTTCCACCTCCCATTTTTCTTAGAAAGTCCCAAACCATCCCTTCTGTCTTCGCTCTACCTGCTTCTAGTAAGATACTTTCTCTTTCCTGTTCTTTTTTCTCTTCACATAGCTTTTTGTATTTGTTTTTCAACCTTCTGTATCCATCTCCTTCTTCTTTCCCGCCTTTCCATCTTCTTAATGCCCTTCTTAGTTCCTTCTTTCTTTCGATGCACTCCTTATCCCACCAGCCTCTCCTTTTCTTCTCTTTCTTGTTCTCCGTGCTCTTTATTTCTTCCATTACACCCTTAATCTTCTTTTCTAGCTTTCTTAATCTTTCTCCTATCCCTTCCCCCGTTATTTCTATTCCCTCCGTTTGTCTTATAAATTTTTCTTTTTCCTCTCTCCCCCATTCCACTTTTCTTACGCTCTTATTTTTCTTCTTTCCTTCCTCTTCTTCGTCCGCTTTCCATCCTTTCTTCATTGTTATCACTACCGGCAGGTGATCTGATTTTACCCTCTCTTCTATCACCATACTTTCTATCCCTTCCCTCGTTCTTTTGTCACCTATCACTGTGACGTGGCAGGATTTGCCATCGTCAGTCCGAACCCTTTAACAGAGACCGGGTTACTTCCAAACCGATGCAAATCGAAACGGGCGTAGCGATCGATCTCCCTGGAGACAACCGGGTTCCAGCGGCACGAAAGTTATCGTATTCGAATGTCGCGCCGCTGGGCGCGACACGAGGTTTCAGAGCCTACGGCCTCGTAGGAAAATTCGAGGAAATTACTTTCTAGGGATGACCAACGGCCCAACCTTGCCGACTCTCATCCGGGAAGAGCCATGAGAGCCCACCCGGAATGGCTCGGGTCCAACCCCATCGCCCTTGCAACGCTATCGGACGCGGCCCCGAGAAATTGAACAATTATCGGAGGCCCGGGTCCGAATTCACTGAATTCGGCCCTGCCGCGAGAAGCCACGCGATAGGCCCGACCGTCGTAGCAGCGAAGTAGAGGGGAGTGTTCCGCTTCCGCGTTCCGAGTCGACACGAAGTAGGTCACTAGGACGAGGGACCGCCATCTAAGAGTACCGTTGTTAAACGCGCGTTCGAATTAGATAGTATTGTTGCATCAATTCCGAACATCTCGCTAGCAGAAGGCTGTCGATTGGTAAGTGCCGGTCACCTAATTTTGTGTCGAATATCGGTGAAAACTCGTGTTGGCTCGGGGCGAAATTTGACAGGTTTCATAACCTCGTGTCGTATATTGAGCATTTTGGTGTGTTTGGCGATCGGGAAGAGCTCTCCCGAGCAAAACGCCGGACAGTGAATCGTACCGTTCCCTATTGGTGGTCACGGGGACGTACGATATTTTCGGCTTCGTTATTTTGTCGGAGATCCTCGAGAGTTTCACGGTGGGACGACGCGACGCGCCCGTTTCGTTCTCGTCGCGTTCTTTTCCGTCCTCGCCTAGTCAAATTGTACAGTATCGCGTATTCTACCGGAGCTCGGCAGATTCCGTGCTCTTCTGGGCTTGTATAATTCACGCGAAGTCCTGTGACTGCCGAGCTCGACGCGAATAAAGAGAATCCACGCGCGAACGGCCGAACTACCGCCGAATGTTGTCATCGACGCGCCGGCAAATATTTTGACTGCTGTCGGTTCGCACCGGTTGCCTGTAATATAACATCCCGTTCTTAATAAACGGTGTTAATTTGCCCCAATCGATTCTATTCATTTCGCCTGTGAGAAACGTTCCTGACGCGGGGAATGCCCCGTCCTTTTTCCCACGTGGAACCCTGGACTGTTCCGTCGCTATCCTCGGCTTCGCGCAATCCTCGTAGATTCGAAAGAAATTTCGTAGACGGTCAATAGTTTCGCGTGGCACGGCGACGTGCCTGGCGTCTGATCTTCCGATCATCGTTCGGTTACAAGTGATCAATTTCGAATCTACGGGTGATTGTTTGTCCCGGGAGGACCACGCTTCGCGCGACCGAGCGTGGCCCGGTCTCCAAGCCATAATTTCCCGAGTGCGGTTACCGATTTCGTTCGCGAATCGGTAAACGGCGTGACACACATAATCAATTACTGTTCCTCCTCTATGTCCTATATATGTGTACTCTCCTCTCTCGTCTCCTTTTATCCCTTCTTTCTTTTTATTTTTCGCACCGCGTATGTACATATAATAAACTCCACTTACTCTAACCGCTCGCCCTTAAAAGCTATCCTATATACCGCTTGCTTAATTAATTCCTACTTACAATACTAGAAACCTAACCTCTAAATTACTCCTAATTATAGATATAATTAAAAAATACAGTCCGCCCCGAGGGGATCGGTCGGAGGTAACTATATATTCACACTTTCTTCAATTCCTTTTGAAAACCTTCTTTTTTTTAATATAAAAATATTCCCAAATCGGAATCTGGGACGCTAGGCGTCTCCGTCCCTGGCCCCCACCTGCCTGTATTCACAAGGTTTTCCCCAAAAACGTCCGCTGCTCGCTCCTGCAGTGGAAAACCACCGTATATTAGGCTGTCTTTATGCGTAAGAGCGCGAGAGGTGACTCTCTCTCTCTCGCGCTTACCATGCAGAGCACTCCCTTAAAGCTGCCCGTTAGCGGTTTCTCACTCTCTGTTCAAGATTGGCGCGCCCGAGCGCCATATTGTGACACCGGCACCGCGCGACCCCGCCAAGACTAGCGCGATCCCGCCGAAACCGCGAGCGTCATCGTATGCCATCGAGGCTTACGCGGGCAATAGATCGGCTGCGTGATTGGTCTATTCCCATTCTCGATCCTTCTGGAATGTTCGCGAACGCTCAACCGGATCCACCGGTGCGTGACGAACTTCCAGAAGGATCGAGACAATAAAAGAGAGTGACAACCGTCGCCTCACTCTCTCTGCGACAAACGATCAGCTGATCCACGTCATACAAAGCGATTCCTTCTGAAGTTTTCAAAGTTATCTTTATTTCAAACTCATTGTACAGTAGTTCCGCGACACAGTCTAATACCTTCTGACAAACATCTTAAAGTGCAAATACAGTTTATTTATACGTAGATTCATACATTCGTGCTCACAATATCATTTATACAGTCCACTTCTCTTCCAGTTCAAATCCATCCGTTACCACACTTATCCATTCCTTTTAATCTTGCATTCTGTCTCTCATACCAATCACTCTGCAGTCCTGTCTCACTCTTCTCAGTCATTCTATTCTTTCAATTACACATTCTTTCATTCTGGTCGATCAAGACCGCCTCTTCCACATTTCATCCTTGTACACTCTCCTTCTCTCTTTCTCACTCCAATAACCTAGCTAGTAAACCTTCTAGTTCCCTTATTTATGGACCGAAACGGGGTTTGAAAGATGGTTTCTCTATCTTTCGTGTCCCTCTTGCTCCGTACCCCTTTCTTTTTCCTACGATCCCTCTCCTTATCGTTTTCAATTAAAAAAATTTTTTTTTTCTTTCCGGATTAACTGGGTTCCTAGCCCCTCCTGAGCCCACCCCCAGTGGATTTTCCCACTCGGATGGGATTATCTTTCTCCTCTCTCGCTTACACACTGACTAGATTTACACTCTAACTCCACAACAAACAAAAACTCTTTTGTATTGCCAGATCGGCTAACTGATTCGAATTCACAACTCTAACTCCGTCTCCTTTTATCCCTCCATTCATTATTTGCAATCCCAATTCTCCTATCGTTCTTATTAGTTTCCTCCCTTCGCCATTTACTTTCGTGTCTCTTGACTCCCTACTGGCTTACCGATCATCTTCTTCCTGACTTATTTCCCCTCCTTCCTTGCCTGTTGTTGCATTAAAGTCCCCACCTACTATTATTTTTTCGTCTCTTCCTATATCCCACCAGTCTCTGAGTCCTTTCATTTTCTTTTCAATATCTTTGTTTACATATACCCCTAGTATCGTCCATTCGTCCTCTTCTATCTTAATCCTTCCCTCTATTATTCCTTCTATCTCTTTTGACTCTCCCCAGCTCTTCCTTTCACTCATGATTTCTTTTCTCATTCCTATCACCATTCCGCCCTTTGCTCTCCCCATTTTGCTATCCCTAACTGCCCATTGCTTTTTCCATACGTAACCTTGCGGCAATCTTCTTTCCACTTTTTCCCACATCTTTTCTTCCATCTATGTCTCCAGTAGCACCATTACATCCCACCGTTCTAGGTCCTTCCAGAATTCTTCATCTTTCCCTATCATTCCTGCTACATTCCAAAATCCAATTATGGTTTTTTCTCCTTCCCTTCCTTTCTCCTATTTCTCTTCATCTGTCTTCATCTCCCTTTTATTACTTTCTTTTATTTCCCCCTCCCGAGCTCTGTCTCTCCCCATTCGTTTCCCTCACCATCTTTCAGAATTTTCTTCTTCTCATCCCATTTCCATATCTTTCCTTCTATCCATATCTTCATGTACCCTATTTTTACCATTTTCCCTTCCCTTCTCTCTTTCTCCATTATCTGCCTTAACCTCCATTGGATGTTTCTTTCTTCCCATGTTAGATCATCCTCTATCCTTTCCTGTCTTCCCGCTAATTTCTTCTTTTCCGTCATTATTCTTCTTTTCTGTTCTATTGTCGCCATCTTTACCACTGCCCATTCTCCCTTTCCTATTCCCTTTCTGCCTCCTCTCCTTACTTCTTCAACTTCGAATTTTTCTCCTATTTCTTCTAGTAGCTTTTGCACTTCTTCCTGCCCATCTCCGCCCTCTTTCATCTCTAATCCTTTCACTATTATGTTCTTTCTCCTTATCTCTCTTTCTTTCCTTTCCCACTTCATCTCTATTTCTTTCAGTCTTCTTCCTATTTCTCCACCTTCTCTTTCTCCTTGTTCTCTTCCTCTCTTCTTTTCTATTTCTTCCAACCTTTTGTCTATTTTGTCCTCTATTCTCCCTTCTAACTCTATTTTTTTTACTCTCTCTTCTATCTCTTGTAACGACTTTCTGTCTCGCTCTCTTTCTTTCCTTCTCCCATTCTTCTTTCATTTCTCTCATCTGCCTCATTAGCTCCGTCAGCTCCTTCCATTCCTCTGCGACTTCACTCATCTGTTTTATCGTCCCTTTTAATACCCCCTTTATCTCCTCTCTAATGATCACTCTAATGTCTTCTTGCTCCCATACTTTTCTTGTCTAACCTCTCCTTTCACAATCTCCGGCGATCTGTCTGTCTTTCTACTTTTCCTGAACGGATGCTTTTCCTTTTCTTCTCTTTCCTCATTCTCTCTCTCTTTTCTCTTCTTGTCTAGCCATTTTCCTATGACCTCCGCTTTGGATACACTGTTACTCCTTTTTCTTTCCTTATCTCTTATTTTCATTAACTTCCTTGCCATCTTTCTTTTTTCTTCTTTATTTTCCATTTTATCTATTTCTTTTCTTATCCTCTCGCCTACCTCCTTTACCGGCCTTCCTGTCATCTTCCACTGAGCTTCTTTCGTTTTCTACACGATGGTGTTCTACACTCAACTCTGTTTCCTCTGCTCACCTTTCTATTGTTTATCTAACCTCACTTTCTTCTCCTATTCTTTCTCTACTCTCCTTCTACTCTTTCTCACCTTCTTTCCTTCTTCAAGCTACCCCTTCGTTCTTCCTCCACCCACGGATCTTATTCACTCCACTTATCCTTTACTTTCACTCGCTATTATCACCTCTGTATCTGCTGCTCGCAATGATCACACCTTTTCTCCATATAACCGGAAACGGAACTCGACCAGGCATGATGTTTTCCTGCGGACGGCGCTATTTTGATCGAGTGGTGAGTCCATGCAAGTACTCGCGTTGCCATCTCAACCAAAATTGATCTCGCATTTGGGTTACCAGCTGCCATCGCGTGAGCCGGTTGACTTTTCCTGGTCCAGCAGTGACGGTTCCGGAAGCGCGTTCAAGGCGGTGCCTACAAGAAAATGCCCTGGAGTTAATGCTGTCAAATCTGAGGGATCATCAGAGAGGGCAACGAGGGGCCTTGAATTAAGGCACGCCTCGATGTGAGTAAGAAGACTGGACATCTCCTCATACGTAAGCCGAGCCTCCCCTACTGTTCGCCGCAGATGATGCTTCGTTGACTTGACTGCAGCCTCCCACAATCCACCAAAGTGAGGCGCAGCTGGTGGGTTGAAGTGCCACTGTGTACGTAGGTTGCCCATCTCATCTCTGATGTTTCTGTTTTCGAGGCTGCTGGCGGTGAAGAGGCGGTGCAGCTCCCGGTCTGCTCCCAGGAAATTAGTTCCACAGTCACTGTACAAGTGGGCACAGTGACCTCGCCGCGAGATGAACCGCCGGAAGGCAGCCAGAATTGCCTCGGATGAATAACTGGACACTGGTGATGTCCGCAGCCAGATTGGACCTGCGTAGTCCACTCCGGTGGAATGGAATGGTCGAGCCGGAGTGACTCGGTACTCTGGCAATTGACCCATCAACTGCCGACCTGGTTCCGCCCGCCATCTCAGACAAGTGACGCATCTGTGGATCGCTACTTTGACCCTTGATCGCACTTTGGGAATCCAGAACCTCTGACGTATGACTCCCAGCGTGGCTAGCACTCTTCCATGCAACGTCCTGAGATAGCTGTGAACAATGTAAAGTTCGGTAAAAAGGGACTCAGGAGGTAGGATGATAGGGTGAGCTTCATCAGGATTTAGATGGGCCTTGCTCAGACGACCTCCGACTCTCAACAGTTTGTCGCTGCCAATTACAGCTGACAGAGGTGAGAGCATGCTTCGTGAAGGAATGCATGTTCCCGCAGCTAACAGTCTCATTTCCTCTTTAAAATAGGTGCTCTGGACTATCTGGATCCAGGTTTTCTCAGCCTCATCGATTTCTGCTACTGACAGAGCTGAGGGCTGAACATCGCTGGGAGTGTCGGAGCTGGTAGTGACTGGTGAAGTGCTGCGTCGTCTTCTGAGCCACCGTTGACACCATGCGGTGACCTATAGCAGCTTTGTAAATGACGAGAATCTCATCAAGATGTCATTTTCTTCGACATTCTTTCCGGACTTATTGACAATGGCAACTGTTGGTCCGCTTTCTTCTTGACAGCTGGTCATGATTGTCCGGTTGCGTTGCAGTAAAGTGCTCAGTGTGCAGGAGGAATTTGGGGCCACTCCACCACAACGACAAGTGCAGCAGTTGAGACGGAGAGAGCCCTCGAGAGGCGCAGTCAGCTGGGTTTTCAACGCCAGCCACATGGTGCCACTGCGCCTCGGGAACTCGACGCTGGATGTCCGCCACTCTATTCGCCACATAGGTTTTCCACCTGCTTGGATGTGCCTGAATCCATCCGAGAGCGGCTGTGGAATCCGACCATAAGTGCATCGTGGTGTTGGTGAATTCCAGTGATGTGGCGGTTTTCTGTGTCAGTCGTGTGAGGAGATGTGCTGCACAGAGTTCTAAGCATGGTAACGACACCTGTTTTAATGGCGCTACCTTGCTTTTTGCCGTGATCAGTGTGACCTTCCACTGTTCATCCTCCTCTTTCGTCCTCAGATAGAGGACTGCTGCATAGGACCGTTCTAAAGCGTCTGCAAAACCATGCATCTCCCTCTGCGTGGGATGTGCGCTGTGAGACAGAGGTCGAGGTACCCTCACCCTCTCGCGCAGCTTCAGTTCAGTGCAGGATGCTGTCCAGTCATTAGCGAGTGAAGGAGGAAGGGGATCGTCCCATCCTAGTCCCAGCAGCCATGTTGATTGAATGGCTATTTTCGAACGCGCTATGACAGGTGTTAGCCATCCCAGCTGATCAAACAGTTGAGCTGCTCTCGAGACAATGCTGCGCTTGGTTGGAGGTTGGACTGCGGCATCGTCGATGGAATATTGGAAACTGTCATCGTGGAGTGACCAGTGGAGTTCAAGAGCAGTATAAGTGCAGTCTGTCCATGTTTTCTGCTCTTCCTCTTTGTTTACGAGCAATGTCGACTGCGTAGCTGAGCTCTCGATCCCTTCTGGAGTGACCTGGTACAAATCGGTTACGTTTAAAGCCCACTTTTGGAGAGGGAAGCCGCCCGCCATGCACAGCTGCTGAAGTTGGTCGGCAGTTTCCTTCCTCCTAGTGCACCTTTGGGGAACAGCGAGCCTCCATCTTCCGCCAGTTGACGCAGTGTCCGGACAGCTAAATATGGAGCACACGAGAGTCCGTAAGTAACGGTATTCAATCGATACTCACGTACTGGTTGACTCTCAGATTGTCTTCAGAGAATGCGTTGGACGTCTCGATCATCTAATATTTGCTACTAATATACTAATACTAATATTTGCCTGTACATCTTAGTGACATCGGCTGTCACAACATGGTGTTTACGCCATCTTAGAATGACGTCAGAGAGCGAAGGCAGCAAATTCGGGCCCACTTGGAGAGCATCGTTGAGTGATGATTGAGAAGGCTCAGACCAGGACCCGTTATAAACCACTCTCAATTTATTTGTTGTGCTGCTTGGTTTCAGGACCCCGTGATGTGGAAGGTAGTGAGTCTGGTTCTCACTTGATGATCCATCTGCCGGGGACATGTGACCAAGTTCACTGTATTGGTTCAAGAAATCACAATACTGGTTCTTGAATTCCTTGTCCTTGTTGAACCGCAGCTCCATCCTCCTGAGCGAATGCCAAGCCGCTGATATTGAACTAGAAGTGATAGCCACGTGAGTTTTAAAAGGAAGTCTCACCTGGTACCGACCTTCTGGTGTGCGTGAGTGAGTGGCTGCGTAATGGTCTTCGCACTCCTGCTCTTCTGCTGTCCATGGTGAAGCTGCGTCTGAGAGACCCTCCTGCTCCCAAAATCTACGCACGAGCGAGCTCAGGCTGTCCCCTATGGTCGTCTGATGCACTTGAGCGTGCATTGAACTGGACGATGTTCCTGCCATCTCAGTGATGATCCAACCGAAAATGGTGAGTTGTCCAACTGGCTGGTTCGGAGCTCCCTTTCTAATACCCTCCTTTACAATTGCAGGGTAGACATCGGCACCGATTAGTACATCAATGGGTACCCCGTTTTCTGGTGAGGGATCAGCCAGCTGCAACCCTTGCAAGTCTCGATTCAGTTTGGTTCTGCCGTGAGTGTACGTCGAGAGTTTTGACAAGATCACTGCTGTGACCTTGATTGGATCGTCCTTTCTGGAGGCCGAGATGTCAAGCGTCACTCTGCCACGAGCCTTGGCGAGTTGTTGTCCTCCAACTCCAAAGATGTCAACTGTCGCGGCAGTGCGAGGTAATTGGAGCCGTTGAGCCAGCCCTTCGCTTATCATCGTTATTTCAGAGCCTTGATCGATGAGCGCTCTGACTGATTGGCGTCGACCGAAGCGATCTGAAACATGTATCATTGCAGTGGCTAAGAATACATCACCCGATTTGTTGCAACAATCCTGCGCGTGATGAGTTGTCCTTTCGGGAGTGGAGACGTCTCTGATTGCCTCATGGATTGTCGTGTGGTGCCGTTCTCCGCAAGTTAAACAGCCCTTCTTCGATGGACAAGCAGCAGTGGTGTGATTGCCGAGGCAGTTCCTGCATAGCTGGTGTTTCTCCACAATGAATTTTCGCTCTTCTGGTGAGCTCTCCTTGTACGTCGAGCAATGCATAAGGTAGTGATCCTTAGAGCATATCACACAAACAATCTGCTGCTGTTTTCTTCCTGCATGATTAATTCGTGCTGTTTTTGCTACATGAGATATATTTAACCGTAACTGGTTTTACACTACACAAGAGTCGTTACTACAATATGTTGCCTATACGCCGATCAGTACGATACTGGCTTTACATGTGAATCGCGACAATACCGACAATGGGAACAATGTCGGTAACGTAGGCGTTACACTTATTCCGCGTTACATTTACAATACATCACAACTCCTCCGCATGTTATTTTCGCATCAACCGCTCTGAACGTCACAGACCGCGCTTCTCGATACTGATCATTTGATCTGCGTGGCGTTTCCAAATTACGTCGGGCGCAACCTTAACTTGAAAAGTCGAAGGAGATGACTTTTTTACAACTTCCGCTTCAATTCTTTTGTTTCCTAATACACCAAAATTATCCACCATGACCTGATCGCCATTTTCGAAATTAACTTTTCGCGAACCTTTCCTTGCGGCTATTTGCGCGTGCTGATTCTTTGCTACCGTTTCTTCAACCTTCGGTCTCAACGTATCAAACCGCGTGCGTAACTCTCTTTTATACAATAGCCATACAGGGCTTCGTTTAGTAGTACAGTGTTCAATGCTGCGATAATCGAACAAAAATTTGTTTATCGCGTTATCTAGGCTCTCACCCCCCTTTACAATTTTTTTTATTTTATCCTTAAAGGTTCCGACAAAATTTTCGGCGGCGCCGTTCGTGGCTGGATGGCAAGGAGGTGAGAAACTTTGTCTTATTCCTTGAGTTTTTAGGAAATTTACAAAATCTGCACTTGCAAATTGCCGGTCGTTATCCGTGACAATATGTGTTGGCAAGCCATGGCGCGCAAATGACTTTTGAAACTCTTCGATCACTCGGTACGTTTTTGTGTTTTGTTTAAAATCTATTACCTCGGCCTATTTTGAATGCGCGTCGATTATTACAAGGAACGTGTGCCCGAATAAAGGGCCTAAGAAATCACAACGTAAGCGACTCCACGCTCTCTCTGGCCATGGCCATGGGGTCAGTGTGGTGTGCGGTGGTTTTTTCTTTCTTCTAGACAAATTTTGCAAGAACGTACTAAATTCTCTATATCCATATCTATATTTGGCCACCACACGTAGGAGCGCGCAAACATTTTGATTTTAACAATACCGAGGTGAGACGCGTGCAATTCTTTTAAAATCATAGGCCGCAATAGATCCGGAACTATTATTCTATAGCCCCAAAATAGACAGTTCTTCTCCACCGATAATTCGGCTTGTTTACTGTAATATTTCTTTTCTTCGTCTGTAATACTTTTTAAATCTTTTGGCCACCCCGACATTACATACTTAGTAATATTTTTCAGGGTTCCGTCGCGTTTACTTTCTGCTGCTATCGTATGCCAGTCTAACACGTTATTTATTACACCTGTGTCAATGTAGTTTACAGGTGTAAACTCTGTGTCAAAAATTTGTGTACTGTCTTCTACCGGAAGTCGCGACAGCGCATCGCAATTACCATTTTCTTGAGATTTAATGTGTTGAATAGTGTATTTAAACCCTGACAGATAGTAGGCCCAACGTTGGAGTCTGCTTGCGGCCGTTGAAGGTATTCCCGAGTTTGGCCCAAAAATAAACTGCAATGGCTTGTGATCCGTTCTAAGTATAATCTCTTTACCCAAAATGAAATCATAAAACCGCTTGAAACCGAATACGATCGCGCTAGCTTCCTTATCTATAATTGCACGGTTTAACTCTTTTACTGGTATCTTCTTCGAAGCGTATGCAATAGGCCGCTCAGTACCGTCTTTATATATGTGTGACAGAATGGCAGAGAGGCCATACGCCGATGCGTCGCAAGCCAATACTATTTTTTCGTTCTGATCGTAATGTGCGAGGACGCGCGGAGAAACTAATTCTTTCTTTACCCAGAGGAACGCTCTTTCACATTCGTCATTCCAAACAAACTCATTGTTGTTCGCACAATCGTACAGCGCTTTCAATTTTTCAGCCCTGTTATCTAAAAACCAAGCGTAAAAATTTACAAGTCCCAAAAATGAAACAACTTCTTTGCAATTTGCAGGTCTTGGAGCTTCTACCATTGCTCGCACTTTCGCTTTTGATTTATGTAATCCGTTCCTATCGATCACGAACCCGAGTACCTCAATACGATCTTTCATAAACTCGCATTTATTTTTATTGAGTCGAAAGCCGGCTTCTTGTAAACGTTTACATGTCTTCTCGAGTGTTTCAATATGTTCTTCTTCTGTACTGCCTGTTTCGTCGTGGATCGAAAAAGAATCTGTATTTTAGTTAACAATAACGTTCATTGCATTATACAAATCTGTTACCGGCAGAATTAACCTTGGGCAACTATTTAACGGAACTAGTCGACTGTAGCGGTGTTACAGTTGAATACGGACGTACGAAATGTAGTGTTCGGAAGTAACTATTCGCGTACTATTGGGACGAGACTACGTAAGTCCTCCAGCTGAGACTTCAACGTTCTTTCTTTGAAGTTAAAACTGATTCTGATTCTCTGCGCCGGGGTCCGATCGCTGGTCACCTCATTGGTGCTAAAATCTTCGAGGGGATGGGCCCGATTTGTCGGGAGAAACATCCCCATTCGTTGATGGACCTGAGGGAGGAGGATCTTCCGGACAGTCCTCACCGGTGGAGGTAGAAGTCTCTACCTCAGGTCAGTCGCGGAAATTTTGGGAAATTGCAATAACGGGAACCCCGGCGCAGCGCGACGAAAAGGCCCAAGTGGCCCGCACATGTTGTATTTTTTATGGTCCCTTGTCCCGAGCGGATGGTCCAAGGGGGTGCGAGAAATATTTCGAGCCCTCACAGCCTTGAAGATAACAATGCTGTGAGGGACAGGCGTGACGACAGTTGTAATCGTAAATTACTAAATTTTGGAAGTTTCGAGATCCCTTCCAACGGTACTTTAACAACTACGTTAAAAATAGAAAACGCTTGCCGCGCGGAATAACAGATGTCTTTCGACTTTAAATACGTAAATAAAACGCGACGAATTATCGATTGCGAAACCGAACATGCTCCCCCCGTTGAATGTGTTACGACCCGTGACGGGAATTCCGAACGCGGAGGGAAATTAAACCCGCGTCGCCCCGAGAATTCGCGTCTCCCTTTTGGTCGCACGTGAGAGAGAAAATGCGACGATTTTCGGTCCACGTGGCGCGTGCGTCCACGTCTGACCAGGCACCGAGGGAATCATATTCGCTTGCTCGCGGATCCGCTAGATTTACGCGAGGGGATCGTATTTTTCCGTCGTACCGAGCACTGCTCCGTGCTCAGACGCACGAGGCAAAACGTCTCCCTTTTCGTTATGATAGTGGCGATACCACTTTAGAATCAACGCCCGGCGGCGTACGAGCCGTTCGTAACGCGGATCTGTTTCGGGGATCCGATCTACCGGAGGGAGAGAAGGAAGGTACTCCACCCGCTCTAATTTCCACGGGCGAGGTTCCTCCGCGCTCGACTCCTCGCGTCGCACGTCCGCGTCCCGGCAGCTTTGTCCCGACTCTGCGGGTTCCGTCGACGGAGTCCCGGAACTCTGACCCTCGCGGGGATCGACGATCTTCACCACTCCCGTGAATGGTACGTCGCGGATCACGCGGGGATCCGTCACGATACCGAGATACTCGTTGTATACGGTACCTTCGTCTTTTGCGTGCAGCTGTTTTACCAGCTTTCTATATTGGTATTTCCGTCCGGCGCGTTTCGGCATGTGATATCATTTGAAATTGACAATTACCGCGATGACTGCAGAACCAACGAGATAACTCGGTTTTCTCCCTCGTACCGAGCAACCGCTCCGTGCTCAGACGCACGAGACAGAACGCAGAGTCCGAACGAACACGAGAACTTTACGGATCGCACATACACACTCGCGAAACGCGTCGGCACGGGTCACGCACACTGCTTTCAGGGTATGTGAAGGAAGGAGAGAGAAATAACAGTAAAATGAACAAGGAATTGAAATAAGAAAACATATATTCAAGAAAAGAAACAAAGAGAAATAAAGTAACAAAGTTAGAGAGGAAATATAAGTGTTGGACGAAAGAAAATACGTAATATTAACAGAGAATTGAAAACGGCGAGGATCAAGGCGCTAATTCTAAGGAAAATGCGATCGAATTCGCAGAAGGTTTGGAATTAGAGAAGCGTATCGAGAAGCGATCAAGAAGAGGTAATCCAAGGTAGTGAGTGCGTGCCTTGATCCTTGCCATATTTATAAAGCAAGCGCGGACCATAAGAATTTGGGAGCTATTGTTAAGAGTTTCGTAGAACTGTGTTTTCGGACAAATAGGTTGTCGTTGAGACGGTTGTTTTTATGGTCGGCTTGTATATTTCTGTACACGCGTGTGTTAGATGTAGATCTATATATATATACATATACATGTAGGCACGCCTGAGTAATCATGCGTGTCGGCGTTTCGCATGGTTTCGCATGATTATAATATCGGCGATTTATATATATATGTATGTATAACGCGGCGGAGCTCGCGTTCGTCGCGAAGTCAAACGTCGGATGACGTCACAAATGACACTGTCATTCAAGAGCGAGACTATACGCGATTTAGACGGTCGTTTGATAACGGCGTGTGGTCTTTGAGCTGTACCATTAGCTCAAACAGTCGATGGACGAATCGATCTAACAAATAGCGATATAAATAATAATAACAACGCGAGTATTTAAGACGAATTAAAACGAAGATATAACTAACGCAAACGTATTGACGAAAACGCAGAAAAAAAGAAGAAAAAAAAAAGAAAAAAAACTAACGCCAGTCAATTAAATAATTAACGTAAGATTCTGAACTTATCTATGAAGAATAATGAAATAATATCTAGAGGTAGTTACGGTAAACATAATTGATTACTAAACAGCTCGATTTTCGGTATCGATCGGAAGAATCGCGAGTTGCCTGACATTACGCTTATACATGTCAGTCTTAGTGCAGACGGTTACTGCTCGAATTACGTTGTCCTTGCCGGGATGAGTCTGCGTAACCCTTCCAAGGCTCCACTGCAACGGTGAAAGGTGGTCTTCCTTCAGGACGACGACCGTTCCTTCCTTGATTTCGTGCGACCCTTTGGTCCATTTCGATCGTACATTCAGGTGGTGAATATATTCTTTGGACCACCTGGTCCAGAAGTCCTGTTTTACCTTCTGGATGTGCTGCCAATTTGACAGTCGATTGCTCGCGGTAGCGGTATTGTTGGCCTCAGGTATGCTCGTCATTGCGCAACCAATTAAAAAATGGCCAGGAGTAAGGGCAGAAATATCGTTAGGATCAGAGGAAAGTGGTGTTAAAGGACGAGAATTTAGGATTGCCTCGATTTCTGTAGTAAATGTGGCAAATTGTTCAAACGTAAACAGCTCGTCACCGACAACGCGTCTCAAATGATGCTTGAAAGATTTTACTGCCGCCTCCCAAAGTCCTCCAAAGTTTGGAGACAATGGAGGCGTAAAATGCCAAGTAACGTCTTTATCGAGAAGGAATTGATACACTCTTTCATCTTCACGCAAAGTTCGAAGGAGTTCCGTCATTTCGTTATTGGCACCGACGAAATTCGTGCCGTTGTCGGAATAAAGGTTTTTGCAAATGCCGCGTCGCGCAATGAATCGTTTGAAAGCAGCTACAAAGGCGTCGGTGCTCATATCACTGACTACTTCGAGATGTACGGCTTTAGTCGAAAAACATATGAAAGCTGTAACATAAACCTTTATGCGTGTGCGGTTGCGAGATCGCCGTTCCTTTATATAAAAGGGACCGCAACAATCTACTCCGACGTTGGTGAATGGCCGAGTTTCGGTGACTCGTGTGGCCGGCAAATTACCCATTAGATAATTTGTCGTCGGAGGGTTAAATCGGAAGCATTTCACGCATTGACGGATTATTTTACGCGTCGTGTTTTTGCCGTCTATTGGCCAATATGATTGACGAACGTTGTACAAGGTGGCTGTCAACCCGGAATGATGATGTAAGATATGTGATTCGCGAATAAGAAGGTCAGTTATGTTATTATTTTTCGGTAAAAGAATCGGATGTTTTTTATTGAAGGGCAGATTAGAATTCTGGAGACGACCTCCAACTCGTAAGATGCCCTTTTCGTCAAGGAATGGAGCTAATGGCATTAACTTGCTCCTTGAATTTAACACGGATCCAGTTTTTAAGTCGTGTAGTTCTTCCGAAAACGATTGCCGTTGCGTTAAGATAACAATTTTTTCATTTGCGCGTCGTAACTCCTCAACGGAAAGTGGTCCGGTATGATGAGGTTTTCGTATAAATCGTAAACAGTACGCGATTACTCTGCTTAAACGTCGAATACAAGAATACCGTTCTAATATGTCCAAAGGTTTTACGACCGTGCAAGCCAAACACGTTAGTTTGCGTAACTCAGGTGTATCCTTTGGACATTCAAAACGCGATTCTGGCCCAACTGATTCGTCAGACGCGAGCCAAGTTGGTCCGTAACGCCATAGGTTACTTGTAACGAATTTTTTCCGTTGTAGAACCACGCGAGAGTAGATCTGCGGGATTATCGTTTGATCGGACATGTCGCCATGTTTTAACGTTTGTTTTTTCTTGCATATTTGCGATGCGATTAGCGACAAAGGTTTTTAGCGCGTTTGGAGGTTTCTGTAACCAATGTAAAACAATTGTGGAGTCTGTCCACAAGATCGTGCAGTGGATTTCTTGTGGAATGATATGTTTTACGGATGTATATAACTCGGCGAGTAAATTGGCTCCACATAGTTCTAATCGCGCCAAACTAATGGTTTTTAACGGTGCAACGCGAGATCTTGCACATATTAGTCGAGTCTTGATGTTATCAGATATGTCTATAGACCTAATGTAGATGTTAGCTCCGTATGCGCGTTCGCTCGCATCGCAAAAACCGTGTATTTCGAATCGTTTAATGGAAAGTTGGAAAATGTGCCGTTCGAAAGTGAAATTTTCTAGCAAGCTCAATTGTGTCTGATAGTTCGACCATTCAGTTTGAATATTTGCTGGTAAAGATTCGTCCCAGTCTATTTGGAGTTGCCACAACCGTTGCATTAATATTTTCGCGACAACGGTAACTGGTCCAAGAAGACCTAATGGATCGAAGATTTTCGCGATTGTGGATAGAATCGTACGTTTGGTATGCGTTTGTCTTTGATCAATGGACACGGTATATCTAATGGAATCATCGCGCGGATTGCAGGCAACGCCTAATGTTTTTACGGTCGAGTCGCCGAAATATTTTGGATGTATCTGATCCTCCGACAGACCAGATAGTAATTGTGGATCGTTAGATACCCACTGACGAATATTCAATCCTCCTCTTTTTAGTAGCTCGATTATGTCGTTACGTAACTGGAGAGCTTTGCGAAATGTGGCAGCACCAGTAAAAAGATCATCAACGTAGATGTCCCTTTTAATGACATCGGATGCTGCGATAAAACTATCTGATTCGTCATCTGCTAACTGGTGTAAACACCTTATTGCTAGGTACGGAGCCGAAGATAAGCCGAAAGTGACCGTGTTTAATTCGTATGTCGCGATTTCGTTTCTGTCGTTTCTCCAGATGATCCGTTGGAACGGACGATCCTCGGGACCTACGAAAAATTGCCGATACATCTTCTCAATATTGCCGGTTAATACGTATGCATGCGTTCGAAATCGTAATAATAATGAGAAGATGTCGTCCTGTATCGTCGGACCGATTTCGAGTGCGTCATTTAACGATACTCCGGTGCTCGATTTAGCCGATCCGTCAAATACAACTCGACATTTTGTGGTCGAGCTGGAGGGTTTGATGACGGCGTGATGAGGCAGGTAGAAACCATGCGAATGGTCAGGTACGTCTACCTGTGTCATATGGCCTAGCGCGAGGTATTCATTTATGATACTCGTATATTCGGTCTTGAGATCGAGATTACGCGCGAACCTTCGTTCTAAAGACAAAAATCGGTTTAGTGCTCGTGTATGGGATTCTCCGATGTCTCGCTTCTTCTCATTGAACGGAAGCGCGACAACGTATTTCCCTGAATTTTCGCGAAATACCGTTTGTTTAAAGTGAGCCTCTACTTCATTTTCTATCGGAGAGAGATAAATTTTCTGAGGTCCCTCTTCTACTTCCCAAAACCTTTTCAAATCGAAATTAACGTTGTTAACGAAAGTGCGCGCTTTGACAATTGAAACGGTGGGTGCACTCCCCCCGATTACCCAACCGAATTGTGTTTTCTGTAATATCAAGTCAGATTTTCCCTGCGGATGAATCTGTACTTGACCGATACTAAAACTCGCAAGCGTTGTTCCCGTACCGATAAGCATGTCGACATGTGATGGTTTATGAAAAGTCGGGTCTGTGAGTTTGATGTTAGGCG
This sequence comes from Lasioglossum pauxillum, assembly GCA_933228785.1. Classification (NCBI taxonomy): domain Eukaryota; kingdom Metazoa; phylum Arthropoda; class Insecta; order Hymenoptera; family Halictidae; genus Lasioglossum; species Lasioglossum pauxillum. The sequence goes on from OW121700.1 coordinate 22,776,421, forward strand.
GAATTTGCAGTTTACTTCGATTTATTTGGCTGTCGGGTAACAGCCCTGCAATACGCGGTATTACGAAAAAAGTAAGGGTGCGGTGAAATTGATTTAAACGAGATTTAATCTTGACCTTCGTGATCCGATTCGTTACTGTATGTAGTTCGTTCAGCACTTCGATATTCACTGATTGTTCATGCGTGGGTAAATTTAGAATTGATGCGAAATCTTCAGTTATGAAATTTGCATTTGAACAAGTATCGAGCAACGTGCGACCCTCGACGGGTCGTTGATTGCAATCTAACGCGTGTACAATTGCCATGAGCATAAGATCGTGCGTTGATCCATCTGAAATCAATGTCTGGTAATGTTCGAATTTATTTTGAATATCGATTTGCGTGGATTCTAGTCAAGACTGGTTTTGATCTGATTGAGTATCCGAATATGACCCAACCCTTTCTGTATTTGAATTTGTAGGTTTGTGCAATCTGGTGTTGTGATTCAGATTACACACCTTACACCCTCCCAGGTTGCATGTTCCTACTGAATGACCGGGCAACAAACAGTTGATGCATAATTTCGCGTTTCGTACGGCCTCGATTCGTTTGTCTACGTTCATGTCTAGAAACGTTTTGCATTGGTATGTTCTGTGTTGTTCACTTTTACAGAATAAACAATTTGGTACTCGCGTTGTCGTGGCGAAGACTTTATGATGATTCGCGACCTTCGGCGGCGAAGGTGGCGAATTTCAAGATCGGGTTGTTTGAACTGAATGACTTGCACGATTATTGGCAACGGATCTACTCGGGTTATTCGCAACAGAAGGCTTAGCAATATGTGCTTCTAAATCATGTTCATTGGATTGATGAACAGCGTTATGCAAATATTTGAATATATTCTGTACCTTGGGCATTTCTCTGTCTGTTAGAGTTTGTTCCCAGGTTTTTCGCGTTTCGGTACTCATTCTCGAAATCACAATACCGGCAAGAAGATCATTTGCGATGTCTTCCCAACTTCTGCCTAACGCGTGCAGCGAGCGTATGTGCAGTTGCACGTGATTCACTAAATCTAAAATCGCGTCTGACGAATCGTTCTGCATAAATGGCGTGTCGCGTAATAAAGCTGCGTGTCTCAAAATTATTGCGCGTTTGTTATCGAAAATCTCGGTGAGATGATTCCATGCAGGCTCATAATTGTCGTCGCTGATGGTAAACGCTTCGATCGCGGTTCCGGCTCTCCCAGTTAATGACAATCTTAAGTAATTTAGTTTTTGAACCTTACTTAAACCGTCGTGTGAGTGTACCATAGATAAAAATGCGTCTCTGAATGTTATCCATTTTTCGAGGCGTCCATCGAATTTCGGCAAGTTTATTTTCGGAAGATGAACTGGAATTTTTACGGCTGCCACATCTGATTAGCGCAACTCTGAACTATGGTTTGAATTCGAGGTGGTTGACAGCGACTCTTGTAACTCAATCGCTGTAGCAAGTGTGTCATCGTAAATATTTGACAGGTCTTCGCGGATCTGTTCGATGACATCGTATTCCTCAGTCAAAGATCCTAATTCATCCTGATTATCGTTGAACTTTTGGAAATGGATTCTTATTCTATCTATTTTTTCGCGTAGTTTAATGCGTTTCTTAGGAGAATCCTCGAATGTATCTACGAAATGTGCTAGCGATGTGAGCTGGCCTTTAAAATACGAACGTTTCTGCTTCAGCGCGCGTATTTGCTTTTTGAGTCCTTTGTTTTCGGGTGCTTTGTCGTTTGAGTTTGCCATTCTTTAGTGGGAAATTCGAGACAAGGTGGATGAAGGATTAAGACAGGAATTTTAATCGGCGAGAAATGGAAAACGAGCCTACCTTCGCTGAAAATTTCGTCCACGGAGTTGCCCCTTCGCCGTGTGGTTGCAGGAGACGTCTCTGGATCCTCAGAAGTTGACCGCTCGATCTTCGCTGAAGATATCGCTCACGGAGTTGTCCCTTGGCCGTGTGGTTGCAGGAGACGTCTCTGGATCCTCAGAAGTTGACTGCTCGATCTTCGCTGAAGATATCGCTCACGGAGTTGTCCCTTGGCCGTGCGGTTGCAGGAGACGTCTCTGGATCCTCAGAAGTTGATCTTCCTGGGATTAGCCGCCAATACCAACTCAGGGTCGATAGACGCGTCTCTAGGCCGGATGATGTCAAAGACGTCCGAACCCAAGATGTTGCTCTATGTGGCTTCCAGGATCGAATTGTTCGTCACTTGTCAATGTAAACAAGAAATGCGAAGAATGTGTCCGTTCAACTTGTCACTTGAACCGCACTCCGAATAAGTCACTAGATCCGGTTCGAAGGACCATATGTTTCGTCGTGGATCGAAAAAGAATTTGTATTTTGGTTAACAATAACGTTTATTGCATTATACAAATCTGTTACCGGCAGAATTAACCTTGGGCAACTATTTAACGGAACTAGTCGACTGTAGCGGTGTTACAGTTGAATACGGACGTACGAAATGTAGTGTTCGGAAGTAACTATTCGCGTACTATTGGGACGAGACTACGTAAGTCCTCCAGCTGAGATTTCAACGTTCTTTCTTTGAAGTTAAAACTGATTCTGATTCTCTGCGCCGGGGTCCGATCGCTGGTCACCTCGTTGGTTGTAAAATCTTCGAGGGGATGGGCCCGATTTGTCGAGAGAAACATCCCCATTCGTTGATGGACCTGAGGGAGGAGGATCTTCCGGACAGTCCTCAGCGGTGGAGGTGGAAGTCTCTACCTCAGGTCAGTCGCGGAAATTTTGGGAAATTGCAATAACGGGAACCCCGACGCAGCGCGACGAAAAGGTCCAAGTGGCCCGCACATGTTGTATTTTTTATGGTCCCTTGTCCCGAGCGGATGATCCAAGGGGGTGCGAGAAATATTTCGAGCCCTCACAGCCTTGAAGATAACAATGCTGTGAGGGACAGGCGTGACGACGGTTGTAACCGTAAACTAGAGGGCTATTGTTGCTCGCTCGCTTCGCTTGCTCGCAAGTAGGGTTGTTTTTGCTCGCTCGCTTCGCGAGCTCGCGGGTAGGACTGCTCTTGCGAGAGGGTTAGTGATACGCATGGCTAGTAGGGCCTACTGATATTAATGTTTTTTATTTGGTGTGTGACTCTCCAAGAGTCACACAAAGAACTTCCCGATTCGTTACTCCTTCGCCAACATCGCTAACATCGTTTTTTTTTTGTACTTTCATCAATATTCTCCCAAAATGTATTCTTGGGAGTAGAGATGATAAATTCACTGTTGCACTGGAATAACTTTCGATTATTCCAAGCGGTAACATTAGCATCAGTTAAAAAAAAAAAATTTTTTTGTAAATCTAAAAAAAAAATTAAGAAAAAAATTTTTTTTATGTAATTGCGTTTGGTTTTTTGGTGGAAAGTTTTCGTCCTCCCTTATAAATTGCATTGTAGAATCAACTCTTTTCGAAAAAAAACTAAAAATCTAAAAAACTACTTGACCAATATGGACCAAAATCTAATCAGCTCTAAGTTACGACGGGGCACATCGATTGCATCATTCATCATCCTGATCGCGTTGTTACTTTTTCTGAAAACGTTAACGAAAAATTTGATTACATAGAAACGGCCATACGCACACACACACACACACACACACACACACACACACACACACACACACACACACACACACACACATACGAACATTTTGCTGAAAATAGTCTAAAATGACTGCAATGACCATGAAACGTGAAGATCTGCTAAAAAATCGATTTTGGATTTTCGGGGTAATTACAATAACTTCCCTATAAAATCGGGAAGTTAATTACTAAATTTTGGAAGTTTCGAGATCCCTTCCGACGGTACTTTAACAACTACGTTAAAAATAGAAAACGCTTCCGCGCGGAATAACAGATGTCTTTCGACTTTAAATACGTAAATAAAACGCGACGAATTATCGATTGCGAAACCGAACACTGCCCGTTACAAAAATATTGTCTAAATATGCTATAGCGCCGCCTATATCCCGTAAACAATCGTTCATGATTCTTTGAAACTCTTCGGGGCCAAAATTAACCCCTTCTCCAATTTTTGTATATCGAAACAACCCTAAATGTGTAGTAATGGTCAAGTAATGTCTGCAACTTTTTTCGACTGAAACCTGCATATAAGCGTGAGCTAAATCAAGTTGAGAAAATTTTTCTCCTCCTTTTAAAGCTGTAAAAATGTCATCTATTTGATGTAATGGGTATTTGTTTACAATTATATATGGATTTATAGTCAACTTAAAATCGCCGCATATTCGAACTTCGTTGTTACTTTTAAGTACCGGTACGACTGGTATAGCCCATTCGCTAGATTCGACTGGTTCTAAGTGTCCTAATTCAACCAATCGGGTAATTTCGCGTTCTACTAATGGTTTTAAAGCGTGTGGCACGTGTCTAGCTTTCATTGCTACAGGCTTTATGTTTTCTTTCACATAGATTTTAACCTCACTTTTGCTATAAAGACCGGGAGTTGGTCCGAAAAGCTCTCTATATCCGTTTGTAATGTAAGCATTTACGTCAAAATCCAGTTTATTAATTGTACCTGTTTCTAAAAAGCTGAAAGGCCAATACCCGAACGCTGCGAGCCATTGTCGGCCTATTAAGGCAGGCCCTGAACCTGGTAATATGAAACAATGTAGTTTCCTTTCTTTATTTTTAAATTTTACTGTTAAATTTTCTAATTTCCCGATTGGTTGTAGTTTCTTTCCGTCGTATCCGCGTAAAAGTGCCGTAGTCTTTTCAACTTTTAACTTGTCAAAAAATTCGTTTTTAATTTTCTGTGATATGACCGTAACGAAAGTACCGGAATCGACTTCCATCGATAATCTCTTACCATTGATTTCTATATCTACGTACATTGGTTCCGTGTACTTACTAATATTTAACTCATGAGAAACACTGCTTATTTCTATCAGAAAAAAATCGTACGCTTCTCGCGAGTCGGTGTCTAACGCTGCCTCGTTGTCTCTCTCTCCATCCTTCTCCAAACATTTCACCAACGATGTTTGTGTAGTGGTTGGATTCTTCTCACAGCACACTTGCTCCAGGTGCCCCTTCCTTTTACAAAAGTTACAGGTCTGGTAACGATGACGACATACGTTGGCCCTGTGATTTGGCTTCCCGCAGCCATAACACCGTTCGTCGGCTCTTCGTTGAAATCCGCTGGTTGGTCGATTTTTTGCATGTGTAGTGTAAATCTCTGTCTGTTGATATCTGCCTGACAAGTTTCCTCCAGCTGACCTTCCCTTCTGCTGTGCGGAGTATGCAAGCGCGAAAACTTCTTGTTGTGTAGTTTTCCTTTCTAATGATTTTATCGATCCTAATGCGTTTTTTACTGCACTTTCCCTTGCTGTTGCTTCTGTTAACGCAACTTCAAATGTTAAGTTTACTGTTTTAAATAGTGTTATCCTTGTCTCTTGATCACGTATGCCGCATACAAACAGGTCTCGTAATGCTGTTTCTAAATTCGTAAAATTACAGTGTAGGGCAAGATTTTTCAATTTCGTTGCGAATTCGGCAACAGTCTCGTTTGCTTCTTGTTTAGCCTGGTTGAATGTGCATCGCTCCATTACCTCAGAGGGCTTTGGGCTCAAATAATCATGCATTATTGCTTTCAACCGTTCATAGGATTTTGTCAGCGGCTTATCCGGTGCACATAGGTTTCGGATAAGTTTAAAAGCGTTTTCATCAAACCTTGTCAGCATGGTTGCTGCTTTCTTGTCGTCCTTGATGTCTTTAGCCACAAAATATGATTCTAGACGATCTGTGAATATCTCCCAGTCGTCCCTCTCCAAACAGAATTCAAACTTGGGAATGTCCGACATCTTGTTTTCGTTTACCTCTGTGCTACCTTCGGGCACGTGCTTGCTGTCTGTTTTTGGTTCTGGATTATCCTCGTTGCGTATTGTCGATGCTAATAATTTCCGAAGTTCGTCTAACTTTGCCGCTGCTTCGAAATCGATACCTCTCTCAAGCAATTGCTTTTTTACGTTTTCCTTGTTCAAAAGATGTATCCAGCTTACACCTTTCTTTTCTTCCATGTGAAAATATAATCGTAATACACTGATTTTTCCTCACTGCGCGGGTTACACCGTATACAACTTTTCGTTTTTAATTCGCGTACTTTTCAACGAAAAAGTTTTATAGATCCTCGTCGCCACTGAGATATATTTAACCGTAACTGGTTTTACAATACACAAGAGTCGTTACTACAATATGTTGCCTATACGCCGATCAGTATGATACTGGCTTTACATGTGAATCGCGACAATACCGACAATGTAAACAATGTCGGTAACGTAGGCGTTACGCTTATTCCGCGTTACATTTACAATGCATCATACTACAGGTTTAGCCTTGCTAAAACTCGGACCTGATCGAGTTTTGGAGAATCTGGATTGGCTTAAATCTGAGCACGAAGGGCTCGATGATGTCTGCATCATCTGGAGCCGCCTTATCATGAAGTTCGTCAGCGTTGTGTAAGAAGGTGGGTCACTGCTGACGGTAATGCTTTCCTCCCACTTATCCCTAGTAGTAGAATCAAATAAACGAACTATAGAATGCACAGTCAGTCAGCAGTTTTGTCAATAGGTCTTCCTATCCATTCCATGGTGTTGACGACGGTGGAGACTCCCTTCTGTATATGAGTCATTTCCCGCACCGAGCTCTATCTCATCTTGGGAAGCGCTGCCAACTTATCGAGGCAGGATCGAACGAAAATGCGCTTGTTTTCGTGATGCTCCATGAGAATGTTCCACGCTTTCTTGTAATTCTCGTTGGTGGTTGGCAGGTCCTTGATGAGGTCTACAGCCTTTATCCTGAAGACAGCCCTTCAAGTAGTGGTGCTTGTCTACCTCAGTCATCCCTTTCTTCCGATCGATCATAGATATAAAGCGATCCTTGAACGAGGGCCAGTCTACGTATTCTCCACTGAATTGCGGTAGCGGCATACGATGGAGTGAGAATGAACCGGAACCTGAACCATCTTCCTCGGGACCCTGATCTGTCGACCTGTTGCTGCTCTTGCCAAATTGGTTAGCCAAGTCGCGAAGCCGGCTCTTCTGTGTCAAATAGCCTTCCTCCACGGCTTCAGCCATGTCACCCTTGACGTAGTCGCTGTCCTTGATTGCAGCTTTGTGACGGTACGTTAACAGGTCATGGTTCCCCTGAAACCGTGTCCAATAGTCTTCAAGGAGTTCAAGCCTGGTTTCAACATCGCTTTCGGTCATCTTTGGTTGTGCAATTGATTTTTTGAAGTTGTCCATGAGGAGGGTGATTTTCCCTCGAACTTGCTTCTGTTTGTGGAGTAGATCATCGGTCAAGAAATCCATTATGAGATGCGGCTGATTCGCAGATTAGATTTCTTGCAAGAAGATCACAGATTCACCACTGCACTAGGCTCTGAATTGTAGATCCTTGGTAGGAAATTGCCAGACACGTGGAGTATCCGGCTCGAAGGACCAGAAAATGTGATAGAACGGTCTCTGATTGATCAGAATGAACGGAAAGAATTGAAGAGTGGAATGACTGAAAAGAGTGAGATAGGATCGAAAAGTGATTGGAATGAGAGACAGAATGCAAGATTGAAAGGAATGGATAAGTATAATTGCAACGGATGAATTTGAATAGAGGAGAAGTGGTGCACGTGAACTGTATAACGGATTAAGGGTGTGGGTCGGATTTTGACCTTGGTCGTAGTATCGGTGCCCTCCGCATTTGTAGCTAGGAGCGCTAGTGTTTTTAGTCACTGTTTTACCGATTCAGTCACTGTATTGGTAAAATATCGGTAAAACTGTGACTAAAAACGCTAGCGCTCCTAGCTAAAAATGCCATGGAACTAATACTTGCACCAAAATCTCCCGTATAGGGATCTACTTCGTAGATTTCGTTTGCTGTGTTTAAACACGTATAGTTTAACATAATAAAGGTTTCATTGACATTGTATGTGACCCTGAATTCCGGGATGCCTACATTTTTTTCTATAAGAACCCTAAATCTCTCGATATTTAAGAAAATGTATGTGTCTCGACAATGGCAGCACTGTCGCTTCGTCCAATATTTGTGAAACTGCGCTACATGCTGCCGAATAATGCAAATTACGCCTCGAAAACGCAAAAGTAGGCCATATAAGGAAGCATCCCGTAATGGTGGGTCTTTTATCTAGCGATTGTGACTACGTAGGGGCCCCAAATGTGCGTTAGAGAGACAGCAAACGAAATCTACGGAACCCTTGCAATCTCGTGTACGTATACAGTATCTATCGGTGTGTTAAGGTACCACCACACTCGCACTCGACCAAGGTCAAAATCCGACCCACACCCTTAAAGATTGAGAGAATCGGATCCACAATAAATAAATGTATTTGCACTTGTACTGTACAAATTGTCGGTGAAATGAAATGTATGATGCACGAAGTGATTGAAATAAACGATGAAACGCAAAGAGTAATTTTTGATAACGAGGTCGACAGCTGATCGCTTGACTGAGAAAGAGAGCGAATGGCGGTTCTCACTCAGTTTTATTGTCTCGATCCTTCTGGAAGTTCGTCACGCACCGGTGATTCCGGTTGAGCGTTCGTGAACATTCCAGAGGGGTTGAGATTGGGTTCGGATAATCACGGTTTTGGCTCAACGCCCGCGCGAGCCTCGATGGCAAACGCCGATTTATCGCGTTCGGGTGAGGTTGCGCGGCACGAGTGATGATTCGCTGTCGGCTCGCCGGGATCGGCGGGCATCATGGCGCTCGCGCGCGCCAGTCTCGAACAACAATCTTTGTATTTCGTATATAAACGCATACCTATATTATATCACAGACATATCTGTCGGGTAACGGTAATATTAATCAAAATACTACTTCCCGGAGCCGCCCCGGCGCGGGGATCGGTGATCAGTCTTGTCTTATCTTACATTCTACAGACAATCTTTTTATACGATAACAGGAACGAGCAACGAGAAAAATAAACTCCATTTGTGGTCGCTAGCGCACGGATATAAACAAAATAATATGTGGCACGTATCGTGATCGGTCGGCGCGGGTTCGGTGATCAGTCTTGTAAATAAGAAAATGCACGTGTCACCAGTGTTCCGATTGTGGGTACATTTTCACGCGCTTCTCGCGCATGCGCGGCCTCAGTAACGTAACCTTTTCGATGAAATCGGGTAGCTTAAGCACCCCGCAGACTTTAAAAAAAGACTTTTAAACGTATTAACAATACTTACCTCGTTCCGCGTCACGTCTCTCGTCCATCAGTCGTCCCGCCAATAACACTGGTACATTCCCGCCAGAATAACTACCTCAAGGCGGCAGGGCCCTGGCCGCTCTGCTGCGTCATTGTAGATACGCTACTGCTCTGGCCGCGCATGCGCGAGAAAATGTACCCACAATCGGAACACTGCGGGTCACCGGTGCCCGGACCACGCGGTGCCGGTGCTAATCTGTTGCTGTCGATGTTGCTGTACCGACGTTTACAACCTACGTGTACTTATGGTCTACCTTAGATATTGTTATAACAAACACTTATACAGGGTGAATTCGAAAAAGCAGGACACCTAAATATCTCAGTTACTTTTCGTTGTACAAAAAAACTTCGTAGGACAAAGTTACACTGTTTGAAGGGCCACATATAACGGTGTAAGGGAAAAAAAATTCAAGGTCATTTTTATGAGATTTCAAGGTTATCGATGTTTTTTTAAACGGAATGATATATTTTCGTTAATGTAATGTTGTAGCTGACAAAATAACGAATTAATGCATGTAACACAATATGACCTTCAAATGACCTTCAACCCAGAAAAATAGTATAAATAAAATTCAACGTGTAAGATTCTTTTGATGTATCTCAAATGTTCTCGCCACGGTACATCCGGTCGATCCTCGTTCCCGGGTTGCTCTTCCGGAGGGGGGTCCGGTGTCTGCTCGGGCTGTGTCGGCGCGGTTGTCTCACGTCGGCTCCTCCTCGCCGTCTGCCGGGGCCGCTGGTGGTGGTAGCCCGGTCGTCCGGCGGACCGCATATAGGACTGGTTATACATATTCGGCACGGACGGACGGATGCCGTGGGTAATTTATATTATGTCTGTGACGGCCGGCAATAATTCGTGAGGTTAGCACAAAGGCCAAGTGCCCGGGATCGTGTCTAACCCCAGGGGGCGTCGGCTAACCCCAGGGGGCGCCGGAATCTTTTACTCCCCTCTACACCCCAAGAGATGCCTATGCTAGTGTCCGCCAGGCAGGCGGAAAAATTTCGGAGAGCTCGAAATTTTTCCGCCGGCCTGGCGGACATAGGCCGGCATAGGCAGAATAACAGAATAACATGCTGTATTTATTTAAAAAGCTATTAACTAGAACTTGTCAGAGTTTGTCGTGTCAATAGGTGGCGAATACGTTGTTAAGGAACTTAAACGTTATAACAAAGAGTTTTACTTTTTTGAAAAGTTAGTACAATTATTAATTGACTACATGACATGGAAAGAGATTTGTGGAAAATTGCAATTGGTCGGAATTGCAGAGGAAATACTAACAGTTGTATTTCGCTATTTTTTTGGGGTGGCCCATTATTGAAAATTTGAAGAGCACGTTGTGTGGATCTACATGGTGTTCGCACTATTTCTGGCCAGAGTTTCTCTTGCAAATTATTAGAAAAACATGAAAGAGGAAAAAGTAGTACATACTATTTTTTATACGCAACGCAACGACATATGCAATTTTTTTGTGTTTATGGTATTTTGTTAGATATGAATCCGTATACTGTACAGCAAGTCATGCTACATGCAAGGTCGGAAACGAAAGAAGTATTTTGAATATTTAATACCAATGTGTTTGCAAGTATTTCAAAATGCTTCTTTCGTTTCTGACCTTGCATGACCTTGAGGGTCACTGCACAGTATACGAATGAATTGGACTAGACACGCGCTCTCATGTGACATAAGAAATAATAAAGTCACCTTCGTATCTAACAAAATACCATAAACACAAAAAAATTGCATATGCGTTGCGTTGCGTATAAAAAACAGGATGTACTACTTTTTCCTCTTTCATGTTTTTCTAATAATTACTATTTGCAAGAGAAACGCTGGTTAGGAACAGTGTGAACATCCTGTAGATCCACACAACGTGCTCTTCAAATTTTCAATAATGGGCAACCCCCAAAAAATAGCGAAATACAACTGTTAGTATTTCCTCTGCAATTCCGACCAATTGCAATTTTCCACAAATCTCTTTCCACGTCATGTAGTCAATTAATAATTGTGCTAACTTTTCAAAAAAATCAAACTCGCGGGGACCAATGTTAAACAAGTCATCGCTCAGTAGGGTGATTGGCCCGAAATGTCGGGACAAACTATTTTGGCGTTATTTAAAGGGTCAACGTTATAATGTAGTAGGTCGTTAAATTCGCTTATTATCGTCAGCTGTAGCATTATGAAATCAGAAACCTATTTCCACATTTAAAAAGTCAAAATGGCTGGATGGAAAAGCTCAAAGAAATTATTTTACATATTAATTACGGTGAAATAGATCACGTAGCTGTTCACTAAATAAATATATTATTACTTATGTAAAGAAACGATATTTCTTAGACTCAAATTTTACCGCGCTTCGGGTGCGTTGTAGAGCATGGAGTATGGAGTGACTGTAGAGTGTCTGCTGTGAGAGAGAGAAGATTGATAGATGAGAGTGATTACGTAATAGAACGGAGCACGTGTTCATAAATTGAGAGTATAATAAAAGTGTGAATAGTTAAGTGATATAGAATAAACTTTAAATGTCGTTTCTTTGTTTACAGGTAGGATTGTATATAGTGTACATAATTATTGTAATATAGTATTGGGTAAGGAATAAAGGAATAAACTTTGTTTACAGGGAAACACTTTCTAGTTTATCTTGAAAATCCTGTGTAATAGATAACTGTTTTATAAAACGACATTATTAGTTAAACAAAGGAAAATGGACAGGCTCCAAATCGAATTTGCCGTGGTAGCATCGAGTTATAGCAAAACAAATGTACTAGCCATAACCTCTATAACTACAGAGCAGGGAAAATGCTTTGCAATGCCAGAAGAGTATAGAACAATGAACAACCATAAGGAAATTATGAAGACAAGTAATTATGCAAAAATAAAAAATAGCTTAAAAAGAGGACATCAGACCAGAAAAATATGGATAGAATTAGAAGGAGAACTAAAAGAGACATATGTAGATGAAGAGGGAAATATACAATTTTCAGATCAATATTTAGAAGAAATAGTTATAGAACAATCTGCAGGGGGAAAAGGAAACCTACTATCCTGGAAAAATTAATAGAAGCCACAGAAAAAAAAGAAGGTCAACAAAATTTTAAAAACATATCAGAGAAATTTATTATAGAAAAATTCACAAGCAAGAACTCAAATGCAAAGCAATGGATGGAAAACTTTGAGAAAGAATGTATACGATTTAATATAACAAAAGATGAAACAAAGATAGAGATACTAAGATTATTTTTAGAGAAACCCTGTTTGGATTGGTACAGCTCGATGGCCACGAAATTAACAGTGAATTCTGAATGGGAAGAGTGGAAAAGAAAATTCTTAGAAACATTTGCAAACAGAGGATGGAATATGGTCACATATGCTTTTGCATTCAGACATAAAGAAGGATCATTAATTGATTATGCAATGAAAAAAGAGAAACTTATATTAGATATAAACAAATCTATAGACCCCACAACATTGATTGACCTCATTGCAACTGGTCTACCCGAATTTATCTTAAATAAAATAGACAGAGACGAACTCAACGATAGCACAGATCTGTTCAACGAAATTAGAAAATACGAAGGTATGATATATAAAAGAAACTCCATAAAAACCAAAGATAGTAAATGAGAGTTTAAGAGAAAACCTGAAGAAAAAAAGCCGTGCAAAACTTGTGAAGGTTTAAATAAAGGAATTAGATATCACCCGGAGGAAATATGCTGGTTTAAAATAAAAAATACGGAACATGAAAAAACCAGAAAAACTAGAAATGTAAATAATAACTCTATCATAGAAGTGGATTTAAACACAGATGAAAAAAACGATTAATAACACCATTAATTAAGATCAAACTATTATTAGAAGATAAGTTAGAGGTAAATGGTATTTATGATTCAGGTTCACAGATCTCTTTAATAAATCCGAGACTGATCAAAGTAAAAGAAAAAAAAGAAGACATAAATAAAGCATATATGAAAACGGTTAATGGTGTAAAGAAAACGGATGGTTTGATAACTATTAAGATAAAGATTTTTGAAATTGAAGACGAGATGGATGTTTATATAGTTAAAAATGAAGATTTCGAAGATTTCATAATAGGGTTAGATATGATAAAAAAATTTAGCCTGGCCCAGAATGAAAAGTTGGAGATAGAACAGAAAAACAAAACAGATATAAAAGAATTACAGAATAAAATTGAGAAAAACTCAATAAATAAAAAAAATAAAGATGAAAAGATAGAAATGTATTCGATAAACTTCAACGAACATATACAAGAAGGAGAATTTAAGATTACAATAGACCATTTGGACAACCAAAAGAAAAACGAAATAGAAAAAATAATAAAAGAATACAAAACAATTTTTGCAAAAGATAAATACGATATTGGAATGGTTACAGATTATGAAGCCCATATAGATTTACTAGTTGATAAATACTGCAGTAAACGACCATACAGATGCACAATAGAAGATAAGAAAGAAATAGAAGAACAGATATCAATGTTACTAAAAAAAAATTTAATAGAAGAATCCTACAGCCCTTTTGCAGCCCCGGTAACACTGGCATTTAAAAAAGACGAAAATAAAAGATCAAGACTATGTATTGACTTTAGAGAATTAAACAGAATTATTGTACCACAGGCCCAACCATTTCCATTGATAGATGACCTGATAATAAAGACAAGAAATTGCAAATACTTTACTACACTAGATTGTGACGTGGCAGTTTGCCTACGTCCTCCGATACCATATATCGGAAGACCGGGTCACCCTCTGGCAGCGAAATAGGCGAGATGCGCCGTGGCGAGCGCTCGCCCTGGGCACGAGCGAGACCCATGGGCGAGTTCTAATGTTTTTGAGCGTCGCGCCAATTTGCGCGACGCGCTTCTGCAGGACCGTAACCGGGCCCCAAGGGGGGACCCGGAGCACCTCTCCCGCGGAGAAACGAAAAAGGAATCGACGCCGGCAGAAACTCCAACCCTGGAAAAGCGAGGAATCGACGGAGCCCAGGATAGACAACCTGGAGGCGCCGACGAAGACACGAGATGCCAAGCCAGGAATCTCAGCTGCCTCGCCGTCGCCTCAGCCGGAGAGAAGCTTGGCCAGCTGCCGGATTGGCTCGCGCCGATCACCTCACAGGGAAGCGGCGAATCACCACGCAGCGCTGCCGGAGAGTCGACGAATCGCCGGACGCCAGGGACCGTCGCGCGGAGCGAGGCCCCGTCCGAAGATCTGTTAGCGATAGGTCGAATCCTACGCGGGGGGATATAGAGCAGAAAGAGGGGGACGCTCCGCTTCCGCGTTCCCGAGTCACCGCGGAAATGATCACTTCTTCGTTGGCTCAAGTAGCAGACAGTCGATTTCCATCACTTAACTATTGCGTAAATCTAATTAGTTGTACGAAATTGCGAAACAAGCTGCCGGAAGAGAGGGACGTCGGAGAACTAACGTTGCCCTGGGTAAGCCTCTGTTCTATTTCTTAGTGAAGTGATCTTTCTCGTGTTGGCTCGGTAAGCGTGTCGTGTCCGCGATCGCGTCGCAGAAACACCGACGTGGTTTCGAAGCTGCCGATATTCGTGAAATATCGAGGGTAATTCGCGTACGGTGGGTACTCGTCGGTCATCGGACGCGCGGAAAAATATATTTTGCGGGTGCTAGTACTAGAGGTCGGATGGCGAGGATCCGCGCGTAGTCTTGACCTCGACTCGCGTGGTGAAGGGGGTTTTCAGGTACTAGGCACTATTAGTTTCGATTTGCGAGAATCCGCGTGTCGTTGCCGGTTTTACTCGATCCTCGATTCGTTCCACGGTGCGTCGCCGCCACGTGCTCTCGTCGTATTTCCGCGATTTGTTACGCCGACGAGAAGTCAATTGTATAACGCGTTTTCGATCTGAATTCGGGCGTGAAACGTGAATATCGCGTACGCCAACGTGGTCATTACGTTGCTGCCGGGTTCAACGCGTCTCGAGAAGGGCCCGTGAAGGGGAAATTGCGCGTGCGACGATCGTCCGTCGCCGAACACCTGTCACGCGCCGGTTAACCTAGAAACGCTGCCGGTCGCTGCCGGTAACGCGGATGTACCATCGTCACAATAAATTGTGTTGACCGAAGATCTCGAGAGTACTTATTGTAGTGAGAAACCTTCCAGCCGCGTGGAATGCCTCGTGTTCGATTCGCGTAGGATCCTGTGCCCGTTCGCGGAAACTTTGTTAACGATCTCGATTGTCGCAGGCTCGTACGACCGTTTCTCCGCGTGCTCGTGGTTACGAGATTTAGCGTGGCACCTTCAGTGCCTGGCGCCTGAACTTGATTTCTATCTTCGATCTTGATTTCGGCCCGGTCGAAAGGTCTATAAATACCCGGTGTCGCTGGGATTTTCGCCCTTCTGGCGAAGAAAATCCTGGACGACGTGACAAGATATAAACACAGCCTTTTGGTCAATACCGCTACGAATTGAGGATAGGAGAAAAACAGGATTTGTCACACAGGATGGCCACTTTCAATGGACCTGTTTACCATATGGATTAAAAACATCACCAGCGATTTTTCAACGAATCTTAAGCAACGTTTTAAGGAAACATGGACTCGCAGGATTTGCGGTAAATTACATCGATGATATTTTAATATATTCATCATCCTTTCAAGAACACATAATACACGTAAAACGGGTGTTAGAAGCAATAATAAAAGAAGGTTTTAGACTAAAATTTAAAAAATGTACATTTGCTTCAGACTCAGTACAATATCTTGGCCACGTAATTCAGGAAAATTCAGTAAGACCTTTAAAAGATAATTTAACTTCAATAAGAAATTTCCCAACCCCCAAAAAACATTACACAATTGACACGACACAAAAAAAACATTAGACAATTTTTAGGAAAAATTAACTTTTATAATGAATACATACCGAAAAGTGCAATAATACTAGATCCATTACATAAACTATTAAGAAAAAACGAGAAATTTTTATGGACAGAAAAATGCGAAAAATCCTTTAATCAAATAAAACAACTTTTATGCTCCCAACCTGTTCCGTCGCGCAGGAACAGGATTCGTAGTTTTCCTTCGGACAAGATTTATGATGCGAACGTGCGTAAATATCCTCTTCAAGAATTAAACAAACTAGGGTCATTCGGTGACCAGTCAAGGCATCTGGCTCTTGTTCAGTTTTTATACAGCCTCGAAAATACAAAGTATCATAAATCTAGTCCCGCCGAAGGACCGCTCGCGACCATTACGCACGGTGTCGAATTACCGAGACCCGTCGCGTCGTCGACCGAGTAAGATATCGCCCCACTCCTCCTTCCAGGGCCTCATTCAGAGCTACGGGAAGGAGGTTCCAATAGTCAAACGTGTACTGACTGGGAAATGCAACTTTCGGCAGGAACCAATCAGTGCATCTTATTTCCTGCTCGAGAAGCCTGACGAACATCGCGTTGAGACCGCGTTCGTCAGTTGAGTTTTACACTCTAACGTCGCGACATTCCCCCGTCTTCGGGTAGACAAGTACAACGCACGAGCCGTTGTCTTGTCAATTGTTTAATCACACATAAAACTAGCATCACGGTAGTTCGTAGTCCAACTGTCAGGACACCTAACAAACGGGATCGCGTCGGTCAAGATCCCTTGCGTGCGATACAAATTAGAAACGCGAATCATTATCTCATTATCTGCGCGCGTATAAGGCAGGACCTGCTAGATCAGCCTTACTGACGAATCCACTAGCAGGTCCGGGACGAAACGCTTTCTTTAACGTATTCATGCGAAACGAAAATTGTCTTTTGCGATCATCAAACTTTGAACTAGCTGCCCAAGATTAACTTGGCGGGCAGTGATCCGGAACATTCGCGAATCTACAGTTCCGCGACAAAACACAACCGGTATTGGAAATATTTGATAAAGATTTACCAATAACTGTGAAATAATATTATTTACGTATTACACAGTATGTATTTAGTATTGCGATTCCGTACCGCCCAATAGAAACGCTTGCGACTCTTCTCGCTCAGGAAATCCCACCCTCTCCTTTGACGTCGTCGAGTAGAGGGTTGCCGGTAGTGTATTTCCCCGTTGTATACGATGCTATAAAATCTGTTAACATCGTATATTTTGAAGGGTGTACGGTAACTTTTCTGACCGATTGCACGTTGCTGGCGGTATGCGGGTTGCAATTAAGCATTTTTTATGAAGGACCTATTGGACGATATCGGCTAGGTTTTCTCCGTTCCAAGGAAAATTTTTTGGCAAATCAGGAATGTCAAAGGTATATGTGCAATCTATATACAGGGTGCTCACACCATTTCTAGCCAGCGTTCCTCTTGCAAATAGTAATTATTAGAAAAACATGAAAAAGGAAAAAGTAGTACATACTGTTCTTTATAAGCAACGCAATATGTAATTTTTTTGTGTTTATGATATTTTGTTAGATATGGAGGTGACCTTTAATTTTTTAAATAGAATGCTTTATTATTTCTTATGTTACACGAGAGCGCGTGTCTACAAATATTCTTGAAAGTTCCACGTAGAATAGAAATTTACAGAGAAAAGCTGCCAAATGTTGCTTTTCCACCAGAAGCGGTCGTAACACGATGGGGAACGTGGATAGAAATGGCGATATTTTACGCAAAACATGTGCATGCTACTAGGGAAGTAAGTAAATATATTTGGTAATATTTAAGTTCATTTAGACTAAATGGATTATGAATTTTGTGCCAAATTTGTATCCTTTATTTCCAGATTGTTAAATCCTTCAAAGAATAAAGTGTACGTACCATGTATTAAGACAGCTCGAGAGAAATTATAAAAAATGAAGATCTTGTTGACGATTTAGCATTTATTTAAGCTAATTTTTCCAGTTTGTGGAATAATAAGTTAGAATTAAAAGATTCAATTAAATTAGTTACAGATTTTGCTCGAAATCTAGATAATGTACAATGACTCCCACTAATATTCGGACACTCTTAAAAGTTGTTTTTTCCAACTCTTGTATGTGGGCATTATATGGAAAATTTAGAAAACACGTTTCGCAGATCTGTATCAATTAAACATATTCTGAAAATTTCATAAAAATCGATCGACGTTGTAATGAGCTACAAACGTTTAAAGATGGTAAAAATGGCTGTTTTTCACGGTTTTCGGCATCCAACTGCAGTAATTCTAAGGATTCTTACCGATTTCTATGAAACTTTCACAGTGCATACAATTGACACGGATCTACAAAACGTATTTTTTAGAATTTCAATATAGGCCCGCGATTGCTATTCCGTACCACCCAATAGAAAAAGCGCTTGCGACTCTTCTCGCTCGGGAAATTCCACTCTCTCCCTTGACGTCGTTGAGTAGGGGGTGCCGGTAGTGTATTTAAGGGACTGTGAAGCCACTTTTCAGCACCATTTTTGGCCTATCATTGTACTGCAGTTTTCACGCGCGTGTTACTCTTAAAAGCATGGATCGGAATCATCTGCTAGCGGTAATTCTTCACGCTCAATTGAACGTCCGACGACGTTACTTCCGGGACCGTGAGCTCCGAGAGCAAGAGGAAGCAGTGCGTACTAGAAGAAGACGTCGCTACAGCGTCCATCCTGTCCTTTGGAAAAATCGTGAGATCGAAGGCGAATTGACGCTAATTCGCCAAATGTCAATGGATTGCGAAGAAAAGTTTTACGGATATTTCCGAATGAGCAGGGGCTGCTTTGACCTGTTGCTAAGCAAACTGAGTGACAAGCTGGTAAAAAAACACACCACTTTCAAAAGTCCGATTCCCCCAGCGGATCGATTGGCAGTTTGCCTGCGGTAAGTGATTTTTCACCTAATTTATTGTTATTAGCAAAAAATAATATTTACATAAGGAGCCCCATAGTTATACATATAATGGGGCTCCTTATGTAAATATTATTTTTTGCTTTTGAAAAAGTGTTAACACTAAAACTACCACCCACATCAGTCAAAATGACTGGTTTTACAATATTATTTAAAAATTCTTAGTTCATGTTACTTTTTTCCGCAATGATGCGATGACATTTGCAGCGATAACTAAAGGTGTAATATAATGAATTTTATTTTTGTTCAATTTTTTCGGAATGAAGATAATTGTGTATCATAGCTACTAATACCAAAACCAGTCAAAATTACTGGTCGAAATAGCTTCGTCTTAATTGAGTTCCTTAGTTGACAAGTGGCACAAGTCCAAAATCACGAAAAATGCAGTTGTAACGGAAATAGTTAGTATTGAGAACCTTTGTTTTATTTAACTCATTAACTTGTTTCTACATTGTTTTGTGTTAATAAAAAATAAAAGTCAATTTTACATCATAAATGAAATGATTGTAAAAATATCTTCAATAATGGCGTAAGTCCAAGAGATTGGACTTACTACATTATTCCACGGAACATATGGACTTACTGTTACATTCGATTAAAGGAAACTTGTATATGCATACGCGATAATCGATTCGTATTTAGTAAAACCGATGAGAGTCATCCATGTTTACATTAACAACTAGAATTGTTTAGTATCTTATTAGCTTCCGTATCAGTGACATTGTGATATACAGGGTGTTTATTTTATCTTGAACACCTAAATTATTTCCGCTACTATTAAAAATGAGACAAAATAACTAAATAGGATGTACATTTTAGGTCACTTCAAGGTCATGGTGTGTAGGTTGTTGAACTTATCTTGACGCCGGCTACAACATTGCATTATGAAAAATACATGTTAATATGCAAAAAAATACAGAGACCTTGAAAAAACTGTTAATATGACCTTTAAAGGATTTTTTTATTACCAACTGATGTGCGTCTTAAAACCATGTACATCCTATTTAGTTATTTTGTCTTACTTTTAATAGTAGCAGAAATAATTAAGGTGCTAAGATAAAATAAACATCCTGTATTATATTCGCTCGAAATGAATACATTCGAAAATTTATATTTTTTTTCCATTGTGGCGAAAACGGGCCTCGCTTATGAATTTTTGTCGCAGGATCTGTTTGTCCGATTGAGTTACAATTTTTTTGTTTTATTCCGAAAGGATTGGGCTGTTACAAAATAATTTTTTCAACCTCGACAATCAACTTTATAATGTCGAAAAATTCAAACAAATTCTTTTTTTACGTTTTTTCGATGCTGGGGGGCTCAGTGATTTAAATGTAGAAAAAAATTTGGTTATACTCCTTGAAGTTTCCCCTTTAAAATTAGCCCTTGAAGAAGATGGTATCATTGAAATTGGCGTCACAATGAGCTGGTAAAGGACGCTGGTACCCCACGTTTCAGGTAGAGGCGAGTCGAGCGCACCAATATTACGATCAGTTGTCTATACCGCTGGTCTCGAAACAATACCAGCAGACCGTATAAGATTAAATAACCCTATTTATACCTCGAGAACCAAATATTATATAGTAATCACTCTTGGCCGACGACACCTTTTTAATCATAACTTCATTTATACAGGGTGTTTCGTCTAAAACAGGACACCGAAATATCTCATCGGTTTATTGTGATGCAACAAATATTTGTGACGTAATGTACATGGTGTCAATGGACCAAATATACGGCACTGATATTTTTTTTCCGGGGGTCATTTTTTCGGAGTTATCAAGGTCATCGATGTTTTTTGATACATAACTACATTTTTAATTTATTGCATGACTGATCGAAAAATACATTCTGATATGTATAATAACATGACCTTGAAATGACCTTGATCTTCGAAAATTAAAGTTTTACCTTCAGATTACGTCAGAAACATTTTTTGTATTTTTAGAGATAGAGCAGATATTTCGGTGTCCTGTTTTAGACGAAACACCCTGTATAAATGAAGTTATGATTAAAAAGGTGTCGTCGGCCAAGAGTGATTACTATATAATATTTGATTCTCGAGGTATAAATAGGGTTATTTAATCTTATACGGTCTGCTGGTATTGTTTCGAGACTAGCGGTATAGACAACTGATCGTAATAGCGGTGCGCTCGACTCGCCTCAACCTGAAACGTGGGGTACCGGCGTCCTTTACCAGCTCATTGTGAAGCCAATTTCAAAGATACCGTCTTTATCAAGGTCTAATTATATAGGGGAAACTTCAAGGAATATTACCATATTTTTTCAAAATTTAAATCACTGAGACCCATCATTTAAAAAAACGCAAAAGAAAATTTGTTTAAATTTTTCGGCATTATAAAGTTGATTTTCGAGGTTGAAAAATTATTTTGTAACAGCCCAAACCTTTTGGAATAAAACAAAAAAAAATGTAACTCAATCGGACAAACAGATCCTGCGACAAAAATTCATAAGCGAGGAGGCCCGTTTTCGCCGAAATGGGCAAAAATTGAAAAATTTGAAGGGCTGCCATTTCTAAAAAAATTCGAAACCGGCAAAATGATGATTTAAACCCCCCCTAATTTCACATGAACTACAACATATTTCATTTAGAACAAAATCGACGATGGTGCCTGCAAAAAGTAACCGATTTGGCATGGAAGGACACAGAGGTAAAGTACCAAATTCGCGTAAACTTAGTGAAAATACTATTTTTAAAACTTTTTTATTTTTAATATATAAAATTACATTACATGAACATCGTATTACGTCAAACATTGCTCATGCTAGCTTCCTCCTCCAGCTTCTCCGCTAACAAATTATCTACAAATCGACCAAATTTCTGGAATTTGCGTTTGGCCATCAGTTGACGTTTGTTGTCCAATTGCATAATTGCGGCTATCACACTCCTGCCGTACAATTCAATATGGTTGTCTTGCTTCTCAATGACTCCACGGAGCAACCGGTTCGATTCCTCGAAATTTCGAACCATACCGTCGTCGTTGTCGTTGTCGTCCTCGTTGGTCGTTCTTTTCCTTTTCCTCCTTCTTTCCTCTATTCTCGTCGGCGGTTGTTGCTGAACTTCTTGGTCGGCATCCGACTCCCCATCCTCGAATTCGGCAGCGAGGGTCGGAGGATCCGCTGTGACAGTGGCCTCGGTGTTCGATGGTTGCCGTAATCCGCGGACGCTGCAGAGCGTCTCTCGTTCTTGAAAGAACGGCAATAGAAACTCCAAGATCGCTCCATATTTATGAATCTTTTGTGTGGTTGTGTCCGCCGCCTGGCCGCTCTGTGTAGTAATTTGCCGTTGGCGGAACTTCCGGTAGGAATCCCGTATATTCTGCCACCTTTATTTACACAGTGAAGCTGAAAACAGAAGTATTTTTTTAATTAATCGTTGTTGTAGATACCTAGCAACGGGAGACTCTTTCAGGACAATCAGCTACAGTTTTCGCATGGGGCATGCGACGGTGTACCAGATTGTGACGGAAACCTGCAGAGTTATTGCAAAGACGCTGTTGGAGGAAACGATGCCGTCGCCCAGCAAGGAAAGATGGGAGGCAATCAGAAAACAATTTTGGGAGAAATGTAAATTTCCAAACTGCTTGGGGGCCATTGGCGGGAAGCATGTGACCATACAGGCACCACCGAATTCAGGATCTGAGTACTTCAATTCCAAGAAGACATATTCGGTGGTGTTGATGGCCCTGTCGGACGCGAACTCCAATTTCATCGCCGTCGATATAGGGGGCTATGGCAAGAATAGCGAAGGTGGGCTATTTGCCACATCAGGTCTTAGGGACATAATTAACGACGGAACGATGAGGTTGTTGCCCGACGGAAATTTGCCGGGCACATCAATTTGCGCGCCCTGCGTGATAGTGGGCGATGAAGCCTTCCCGCTCCGAAGAAATCTTTTGCGCCCATATCCAGGAAGCCAAGCTCAAGGCGACGCAATGAAGACTAATTTCAACACGCAGCTATCCATGGCACGGCGCGTCGTGGAGAATAATTTTGGAATACTTTCGCAGAAATTCCGCTTATTTAACAGGCGGATCCAGGGTAGTCCCGAAAATGTTGATCTTCACGTTTTGACAGCGTGCATATTGCTGAATTTCATACGAGCCTATGAGGGGTCTTCGTCAGCAGCCAGGGTCCAGGTAGAACCGCAGGAGGTTCCTGCATGGCAGTCATACAACAGTCGAACGGGCAACGCGACGAGGGAGGCTTTCGATGTTAGGGACACATTTTGTAATTATCTGTTCGCATCAAGGGACCGAAATGAATGACCGTTGCATGAATCACCACGGGTCCCATGCAAATCACCGACAGAAATTACCCAAATTGAATCAAATTCGTTGTCGGTCAAATCTGGAGTCGGTGAAATGTTGTCGGTGAAAACCGTGTCGGTGCAATTGGTGTCGTTGATTACCATGAGACCCAATCACCAATCAAAAGACGACAACTTTCCATTTTTTCAGTTTTTTTTACAAAATCTTTTCACGTCGCGCAATGTACCAATTGTTCTATAGCCATTCCACGAAGAAAAGGAAACTTTTTGGATAAATATTTCGGATTTTATTCTAATTTAAATATGTTGGAGTCTTATGTTTTCACTAAAAGCTCCCAGGAACTCATTTTCGTCGGTTTGATAGTTCCTAAAGTTTTGATTAAATGAAAAAACGGTGACACGTTCTTTTACACGTCTGTAAGGTCAACAATTTTTAAGATTTCGAAAAATCCTTTGAAATATGTTTATAGTTCACTGAATATTACAACATATTTAAATTTGAATAAAATCAAAAATTTTGCTCAGAAAAGTGTCCGTGTTTGCGCGAAATGATAATAGAACAATTGGTACATTGCACGACGTTAAAAAAGTATTGCAAAAAACAAAAAATGTAACGTTCCCGCGTATATTGAATATTGAAGAGTTATAGCTTTTTTGCGAGCGGTTAGAATATTAACGCGAGTCACTGTATACTTAAGGATGTTTTGAAGGTATATAAAAACGCAAAACCAAAGTTTGGATTTCGATCCACTGCACCGTTTAAGAATTGTAACAACTTAAAGTTTGCACATTTTAACACGTCTTCTTATGGAGAATTCATAAAATTCCACTTCGAACCCTATTTAAACTCTATTAGAAACTCCAATTTTTTTGTTATATACAGGGTGTTTCGTTTAAAACAGGACACCAAAATATCTACTCTATCTCTAAAAATAAAAAAATGTTTCTGACGTAATCTAAATGGTTTCAAAAGGCAAATCAGACGGAAGAATCGTTTTTTATAAATTATAATTTTTAAATCGTTTTTGCAAGGTCACTCGTGTTTTTTCCGTATATACTGTCACGTTATCCTTTTTCCGACGGGCGGTTTGACCCGCGGAAGCCGGTTAACTTCGGGCCTTGCAGGCTCCGAGACCAGGCCGCGTGCAGGCCGAGTACACGCGGTCCGCCCGAGACAAAACGAGATTCGAAGATTCGACGATTGTTCTCTCGAAAAGCGAAAAGTTCGGGCGCCAGGCACCTCGAGGATGCCACACGAAACGCGGAATAGTTCTCGAGCTCGGAGAAGCCGAGATCGAGAATCGAATCTTCGAAACGCGGATCGAAAGTGACGTCGCGACTATGCCAGAAGGTTCGGACACGGGGAAACTAGGACAGTCCCCTCGGCAGGACGGATCTCACAGGGAACGTAATGATTCGACGACGATATGGTCTCGAGCTATTTATTGTAGCGGTCGTTATTATACAAAAATCTGCGGCCACGTGGCCGCGACCCGAGAGCCCGCGCTCTTCATACAAGATAGCGAGAAGATGGTCGTTCGCAGCGCGGTTGTCCTATCGTTTTTCCCTCGCGACGATACCGTTGAAATTTGTCGTCGTTTCGTTCGACACGAACTTTCGAAACGCGAGGCGCAGATAATCGGCGAACTACGAGACTGCTGCGATGACTTCCGTACGCGAGTCGCTACAACGCGTACGCTAACGATTACACGATCGCACGCCGACGGAAACAATACGATGCGCGGCGAGAAACACAGGATTCGAGACTACACGAAACTATCGCAAAGATTACTCTCACGAAACGGGACTCCTCTAGGACACTCTTTCGCACGCAATTTAAGAAGGAAAACTCCCTTGAAATGACACGAAAAACTCAAAGTACTCCCGAAATGAATACGAGCGAATTACCGAGGACGGAACGGGAAGCGTTCGTCCTCGCGTGACGAAGGTCGAACCGTCGCGCACCGAAATATCGAAAGGATCACAGTTGCGACTCACCGTTTCTCGTTTGGAATGTTTCTCTTTGATTTCAGCTCCCGATAGAGCGTAGAGCTCGGAGACTTGACGGGCGTCGTCTTAGGCGCAGCAAGACCCTCCACCAGGCACGCACAGTTCGCGACGCAACAGACTTGTTCTTCTTATTTCGCAACGCGATTAACAAAGGGCCGAGCGTAGTGCGGTAACGAGAGCCAGCGCGACAGTGATCCATCGATTTTCAGCAAGCTAGCGGATCGAACCCGGCTCCCCCCACCCGATCGCTTTTCCGAATTGCCTAAGGCGTGTTTCCACGGCGCGAACTCTTGGGCTCAGGAGCGTTACCTCTAGCGTCCTAGGGCCCCGGACTGTCACGAAATTGACCAAGGAGCCTATCGCTCTCTTGGTCGACGGAGGGACTTCCTCTTCTTGGTTACGAGGGCACCGACCCCGGGGCAGCTCTCCCTTGATGGGGCGAGACGGCGTCAAGATCTGTAATAAGTCGCCAAAGGATGTGATGGTCGATAGAGCTGCTATCCTGGCGTCGCCTCCGGTTTGTTTGCCGAGTGTCCTCGTACCAAGCTCTCATCTCGAAAGTGGCCATTTGCTCTCGGTCGGGCGCTTCCTGGCTGCGGGACGTTGTTGAATTCCCGTGACAATTCGGACGATCGGTGGTTCCTTCAGCGCGCCCTATATACGGCCCTGAAACTTTCCGTTCTCGGCGCACGCGACAGATGTCATTATGTGATCCTCGATAATATCGGTAAAGTCGCAAATTTTGCAACGTCACAATACATACAGTTTTTTTTGTTGTATGTTATAGCAAACATTATTGTGCATTCATCCATATTTAATAGCACGACCTTGAAATGATCGTGAACTCTAAAATTTGCTAATTAATGCAGAACTTTCAGTGACATATAAGAGTTCACCCCTAACGGCAATTAGACCATGAACTAGAACTTGCTATAAACAGATTGTATCATTCCTCTGTATTTCAAATATTTATTGTAGTAATAAATGTGATTATTTACAAGTTCAAGTTCATGGTCGATTTCTGTTGCCGTTGAAATCTGAAATGCCGCTGAAAGAAAGTTCTGCATTAATTAGCAAATTTTAGAGTTCACGGTCATGCTATTAAACATGGATGAATGCACAATGTTTGCTATAACATATAATAACCAAAAACTGTATGTATATACGGAAAAAACACGAGTGACCTTGCAAAAACGATTAAAAAATTACAATTTATAAATAACGATTCTTAATTTGTATCTTACAAATTCTCAAGTACTTACTTGCTAAGAAAACACCTCATTTGTTTAAAATATTCGGCAAATGAATGGCAGAAGAAACATGTGTTTTCAACTGAAACAACTTGAAGTTCCGCAAATATCTTTATCGGTTTGTTAGTGCAGCCGTTATAATACAATGAAAAAAGGTTGACAATTCACTTTGCAGGTATGTAGAAACAGCGGAAATTTATGACAGGGACGATTGAACATACTACTTTTTAGAATTCTCGGATATAGCATTTGTATTTCGCCGGAATAGTCGGACCACGTAAATTATTTTACAGTCATCACGTGTTGCCCGAGAAAGTGCCGACTTCCAGCTCAATAGTAATGACCTGTCATAAACCTCTCCATAGAGAACAGCCCCGGGAACGGCACATAAACAAAGCGAGCCTATCGCTAACTCTGCCTATCCCCACCACAGCCCCGTGCCTGTAGCGTCAATGTTTTGACTGTGACGTTGCACGCTACGTAGTATGTGTGGCCGCTGTAGCCAATATTTCGACGACAGCCGAAAGTGCGTGTGAAACGAGGTCTGCCTCCTCCACTCTGATCCAATCGGCCGCGCGTTCGTACGTAAACACGTCCTGCCTGGGAACCTTCTTCAGGCTCGCATCAATACAATGTCACCAGTTCGGACCCATACAAGATGGCGCCTTGCCACCCCCTACAATCGCGTAGTAGTGGGTGGTAGCGGTTTTCATATCTCAGCCCACATTTGTCCCGCTAACGTTCCGTACGGGGCAATGTATTGAACTACTTGTTGGACATTAACAAATGGAAAATGTTTTTTCACTACGTGGAAGGTGTAATGTCTAAAGAATATTCAGCAATTTTATTGACCCGAAACAACAAACAATTCAAACCTAACAGCTGTTTGTAGTTACTGGAGTGTTTCACATCACATGTGTGTCGCATGAAATTTGTACATGCTGCGTACAGTTGCGCAAGTATCGTAGTGGGCGAAATAACACTATTGGTTTCCCTAAAATGAACATTTGATTATTTTCCAGTGTATCTGAAATAATTTTTGATATCATATCAGTATTATATTGGAAGGAAAGTTCTGTCGCACTTTAAATAAGCAAGTAATTTTACTTGTACATCGAAAACACATGTTGCTAATTAGTCATTGGGATACAGGAATTGACAGGTTACCTGAATGGTGGCAACAAGTTGTTACGAATAATGAAAAAAGAACGGTATTTCAAAGAGCAAGAATCGTAGAATACGACCATATATTTAAACATTTTTTCACACTCGATCCGGTGGAAAATTTGCAGAACAAAGATATGTCTCTAATACATTTTCTAGTAATTATTTTCAATCATTATTTAAAAAGAATTCACCAAGCGGTAGGAACGT